>WBMZ01002501.1:0-38606 GCA_013400975.1 Atrichornis clamosus | reverse complement strand
AAACACAAACCCACCACAAAAGGTCTGGTTCTAGGATTCTCATTTTGAGAGGAAGAAAATAAGTTTGTGAATGTGAATAATTTATGGACTTTCTCTAGATCAAAATTACAAATATATTTGGAGCTTTAATGTAAGGGGAGAAAGCATCTTAGAAAATCTGTTACTAAGAGACAGGGGTTTTTTTGAGCTAGATAATTTGTGTATTTTATTTTGTGTCAATACATAGAGAATAAAGAAAGAAAAATCAGACATTAATTGACTGAGTTGGTGTGGAACTAAAAATGACTTAGTTTTGGCCTCAGTAGTCTCAGGTTTCAAACAAAGGTTTGAAAGTGAATGCTGAGGACGAGCTGGTTATGTTAGACAGAATTGCAGGAGGCAGTTTTACTAGTTATTAGCCTTAGAACACAAGAATGTGTGAATGTCTATGGTAGGTGTGAGAGACATCCATCTCCTCTCCTACCATGTCAGCAGTGACTGTATATTAATCTAGAGCAGAATAAGAACATGGCCAACATATGATGCTTCACCCTAGGGCTTACCTGTTCTCTAACTCTTTTCAGCTCTGAACTTTCTAATTCAGATAAAGAGTCTGCTTTGTAACCTTCAGTGGATCTCTTGCATGTTGTCAGATCTTGACACTTTCAGACTTAGTAAATGTTTTCTCTTCTGTATCCTGTGGCAAGTTCAACTTCTTTCATGAATCATTGCATTTTTAAAAAATCTTACTGTGAATACCTTACTGATACATGCTATTTTTTTTTTTTAAGACAGAGTGAATAAACTCCATCCACTGTTTTATCTACAGTTTTCTGATTGTTGAGTTCTCATGTTGGCAAGAAAATGAGTTACATAGTTGATCCTTATACTGTAACCTATTGAATATAATTTTTGCAATTCTTAGTAAAGGGTCACAGGATTTTTAATGAAGTGTCAGGGTTGTGTGTCAGGGTTCAGCCGGCCTCAGCTCATTTTGGCTTTTTGTTTTTCTAGCAACTGACTGGTGGCCACTTCACACACCTGTTTTAACTTCAGTTCCTTGAATACCTGGTACGGCAGAAGTCTCTCAAACTACTTAGTCATCACATAAAACCCTTTTTTTTTTTTGTGTCATGGCATAATAAAGAGCAGTGGCTGACCAAGGGCTGGAAAAGTATAAGAAATAAGGATTCACCACAGGGCTGGCAGTCCTCACCAGCCAGGGCCTGTCTCATCAGCCCCAGGGAGAGGGTAGGGAAGTCCTGCTGCGCTGGGCATAAAAAGCAGGGTTTAGTAGCAGAGGCTGCAGGGTGCCCTCTGTGGAAGGAGGGCATGAACTTTCCTGTGCTGGTCATAGTGGATTCCAGACAGCTCTAAATGGAGGGAAATAGTCCATCACACCCCAAAACTTCAACCAAGCAGTGGACCACATGTCATTTCTTTTCAGGCAAGTTTGAGGAAGGACGGCAGCGGCTGGAGGCAGGAGATGCAAGGAGACATGGGAGGACACTCAAAAGGGGACACATGGGAAAGTATATGAAGAGGAGTGTTTGGAGAAAAGGGAGAAAGAATGAGGGAGATGAGTAGAAAAAGAAATTTTTGGAAACAAATATAGAGGAAGGAAGTGCTTTGTGTTGGTAAAGGGGCATCCCTGAGAGATTACATCCTTTGCGTGACCTGTGCTGGGGCAGGGACACCTCTGAAGGGACTGTGGCCCAGGGGCAACCCATGCCAGAGCAGAGGAGCAGTATGAAGCACGAAGTCGTAGTAGAAAGAAATCTGTGTACCGTTCCCAACCTTCTGCACTGCCTGTTTCCTCATCTAAGGTTTTGAGGGACTGAGTGTAGTACATGGTGAAAACAAGAATGGTTGAGACAAGGAAAGGGAGGAGAGGTGTTGGACTGAACTGAATCTGGACAAGAGGGAGGAAGGCATTTCCCTAAATATTTCATTACTCGATACCTGAATAACTAATTAAAAATGATAATTTGCAATAAATTTATATAAATGAAATTTCCTTAGTTGAGATTGCTTAGCTTGTGACAGCCAGCCATGGTAACCAGAGTCAGCACAGAGACCAGGTCACCAGGCAAATCTATGGTATTGAATAAGGCCAAGGACAAACCAGGATCCTTACATGAGTCAGGATGACAGTGCAATGGGGCCAGAATGTTACAGACAGTGTAATGTCCAATGGCAGTGACCAGGGCCAGAAACAGGCCGGTGTCCTCCGAGGTGGATGGTGGTGGGGAGGGCTGAGGCAATGTTGGGATATCATCCAGCATATGGGTCAGGATCAGGCCCAACATGGGGAACTGGTGTCAGATACAGCCCCGGAATATCTGGGCTGGGCTGGGGAGTGGAGGAAAGACCAAGGGCAGTCTGGGACATCAGTGTGCAGGCTGGACCTGCCTCGGGGGTCAGGGTGGTGGTGGAGCTGTCAGTTTTGTCAGTCCTTTGCCAGTTGAAGGGAGACTTACTGGGAACCAATGAGAAGGGGAGGACTGTGATTAGAAAACACAGAAAATAATCCCTAAATGGATGTCAACACTGAAGAAGAAGGGATGTCCCCTTCAAGATGTCCTCTGCTTGAGGAAGACAAGTGACATTGACCTTAGATGGACTTTACTGGGATGAGCATAGCAGTAGAGGAAAGATATTTTTAAATTTTCTGGTACAGCAACAAGTGGTACTATTATTAATGAGGCTTTCTATATTCATTTAGACTATGATTGCTGGTATTATTATTGCTTGCTTTATCCTGATTATACTGCTCAGTTTTTATAAACAAAAATTCTTAGCTATATGTATATGTATTTAAAATATTTATGATACATTTTCTTTTGCTCATACTAAGATTTTGATCTTAGGGATGCTTTTTCTGTACTTTTGATCTTACTTTTTTCCATCCTCTTTTCCATTGTCATTTCATTCTTACTGAAGAGAGTGAAACAGAATTTTACATAGTACTGAAAATGTACGATAATATTGGTTCTGTACAGCAGAAAAAGTACAACACTTTCTATTCTTTTGTTTTTTAACTATCTCCTAATATCCTGATTTTCTTTTATGACCACTACTGAATATCAAGTTAATGATTTTTATGATACCTGCTTTTGTAACCCTAAACCATACTTCTGAGGGGTTGATTGTCAGCTCAGAGCTGATCATTTTTTATGAGAAGTTAGACTGGTTTATTAAATTTTTTATTAGAATTGTAAAGACAATTATTATTGCCTTTAATCTTATCTTTTTTCATATTGAAGTTCATCTGCCATTTTAGTACCTAGTTTCTGCTAGTTCCTTCTGCAATTACTCACAACCAGATTTTATCCTTAATATCTAGAACAAACCCCTGTCACCAGCAAACTTTGTCACATTTGCTAAGCTGTGTCAGTATATCAATATATCAATATATATCAATATATTCGCAGGTTGTGTCAGTGTAACTCACCACCAGTCACTCAGTGATTGGTGGCCACTAGTAGCTGACTTCTTTTTCCTGTGAGAACTGACTTTTCCTACCTTCATTTCCTATCTTTCTCTAAATAATTTAATGTTGCAAAGTTCTTTTATGCCATTGCTGATCAGTTTTTTTTAAAAGCATTTGGCAAGAACATTTTCAAAGCCTTTGGAAACCCAAGAAGACTTTATCCACTAGACTACCTTTATCTGACAGGATCTTAGAGAAAGCAATTTGATTTTCATTGATGTTCACAAAAAGCCATAAGGTACTCATAAAATTTTCTGATGACAGAAAATTGGAAGTTAATAACAATACAGGAGTGGTTCAGAATATCTGATAGAAAGAATTAGATTACCTCAGAAATTGATTAAAATATGGGTGATCAGTCATTTATATATTAATAAAAATCATTTCTGCTCTAAACTGGAATTTTTTCTACTTAGAAAGATCCTGAGTCAAGGAAATTAACATTCTGAGGAATTACAGAATTACTAGGATATCAAGGGGAGAAGGCGTAGAGGTGAGAGTTGGGACATACCAGAGGCTCTATCAGAAAATTATTTCTGTTACAGAAAAAGAGGTTCCAATGACATTTTACAAGGTGTTGATAAAATCCTATGTAGAATCTTTTGTATACTTCTGGATGTATTTTTTTTTAAGATGACATGACCAGAAGGATGGAAACTTTATTTTATTGAAGGCAATGTAATGATCCTAGAAAGTGAAATCTGGGAGAGGATAAGTTTGTCTTCTAGAAATAAACACCAGAGAAAAGGANATGGAAACTTTATTTTATTGAAGGCAATGTAATGATCCTAGAAAGTGAAATCTGGGAGAGGATAAGTTTGTCTTCTAGAAATAAACACCAGAGAAAAGGATGACTTAAGGTAAAATACGTTTGCATAAGAGCAAAGAAGTATAAAATTTCTGTGACTTAAGGTAAAATACGTTTGCATAAGAGCAAAGAAGTATAAAATTTCTGTGACTAAATGTAACTTATATGTTACAGGGATATTTCTAAGCATGAGGGAAATCAATATTGAAAATACTATGAATGAGGTTATTTCGTGAAGTCTTTTGCAATAGCAGGGCACATGGTTGATGACAGGAAAATGTCTGCAGCTGAAAGATATCTGTGACCTTTGAGTGAAACAGAACTATATTTGCCTGCTTCTTCCTACCCTTTTTTATTTCTTTTTTTTTCTTTCTCTTTTTTTTTTTTCTTCCTCATAAAGGTTTACATACATTTGCTTAAGGGTATATTTTTGGTTCAATGAATCATAATGATAAGGAAACTTGTGGTGACCCATATTGTGATTGAGCTTTGGAGTTTGTTTTATAACCGAAATCACAGTTTACTGAGATGCCCTAAGGTGACAGGAGAGAATGGGGAAGGAGCTCAGCAGCCCACTCACATGCAAAGGTAACTATCTAGCAGTGGAGAACATTCTCTATGATGTGTTAATTCATTCTCAACAATAAGTTGATGAGAATTTGAATTAGGCTATGAAAAACATAGAAAACTGAAATACTAAAGAAGTAGGAAAGATAAATGTATTCATAATCAGGTGGAGAGCATAAAATCTACCAGGAAAAACATAAGCTTAAAATAGAGAAGTCAGAATATTGTTGATCAGAAAAAAGTCTTTTCTTTTAGTTGCTCATATGAATATAGTTATATTGTTCTTACAGACAAATTTTGATTTAGGATAGGATTTATAATAGTTACCAGTTATAATATAGTCATCATAATGTTAAAATCTTGAACAGTACTTTGCTTCATCCTTTCATGCAGTTTATTTGTTTGCTTGTTTATAAGTTTTTTTACATATTGCTGAGGATACCCCTTAGAAGTCACTCTCAAATCTGAGATTCTGTGTGAACAAAGAGGCTAAGCGGAATTTAGCACAAGGTGGCATCTTGCCACTTACAAAATATACAGAGGACAGAAGGAAGATTAGTCACATGAAGAAGTAATAGGGAAAGAGCATTTGATCTCGTACCCTGTCAAAAGAGTAGAAAAGAAAAAATGTGAAGAATGCCCTTCACATCATGTCTTTCTTGTGAACTTTGATTTTTTAACATTTTTCCAATGAGATTGAGTTATAAGGGTTTTACACAACTTTATGGTCAACAGCAGAAATCTAAATAAAAACCTGAATATCTGTCTCCTTTCTCTTCTAGCTTGAAGGCTGTTAGTCGTACTCTGCCTTTCAGTGAGAGTGGTGGCCAGAGGAGCATCATGCAGAACCAGAATGCAGTGATGTAGTGTGACTGCCATTCTTCAGTAGGCTGTGCTGACACTCTTTGCCATTTTAATATATATCCTTCATTTTTTTAAAAGAATTTTTGCGTTTTTAATTAAAAAATCATCATATCCATTTTTCCACATTAACATTTTCATTTCAAGGATGTGTTCTTGTGAGTATCCAACAGATGTGTAATGTTCCTAAAACACTTTAAAATTATTGAAACAGTTAAGAAACTCCACTGAACTTGAGAAAATATTTTAAACAGAATGATGATTACTAAAGCTCTAAAGGTAGTATATAATTAATACAATTTAAAAGAGAACAACATGGAGGGACAAGTAGCTGTGAGACCTGACTTTTCTTAATTGATGTGTACAATGACAAGGTTCAGGATACAGATATCTTTTGTTAATCTTAGAAAACATTTGTAAAGGAGGGGAGTGGTGAATGCTCTTACCCACAGTAGGGAAGGAAAAGTGTTGTCAGAGATCCAATTAAGGATGAATTCTTGTTACATTACTGTTATTAATACTTATATGAGAGTGCTATCATAAAATAGAGACCAGCTAGGAAAAAGATATATATAATGTAAAAAGAGAGAGAAATTACTCCCAGGTTAATTTCCCTACAAATAAGATACAATAAAGGATTTGCCCACAAATCTTCTTTAGCATGGCAAAGATCGAAGTATTTTCACTAATTCTCATGTAGCTGGGAGATATGTGAATACTGAGCATATATGCATTCTGATTCAGTCTCTTTCTTTCTTGCAACATAATTGACAGAGGGCTGTGCAGAGGAAAATTTTTGTATGAAGATTGTTATAACTTAATGAACCTTGTGAGTTTGATGTGCTGTAGCTGAGAAAGGGTGTATATGAATGTGAAAAGATGGGAAATAAAGTACGAGGTTTTGAAATTTTCTAAGCTGTCTCAGCAAAAGGCAATGATGTGCCATCAAATATGTGTTTCTTCAGGCAAGTGGTGAAGCCAGTTATCTCTGGTTTAAGCAGAAAAAAAAAATCTTAACTTTATCCAGTCTTTTATTTTTGTGGAATATTTTATGAAATAAAGACTGTGGTGGGCCCTTCCTAAATATTCAAATTCCTGTGTCTGCTCCTTGTCCACCTCTTTGGGAAACAATTATAAAAATAATAAAGTATATGTTTTATGTAGGAATTGAAATACAAGAACTGCAATCTGAAACTTTTCTAATACTTGTATCAAAAGGACAATTCATTCCAAGAAGAGAGGTTGGGGATCAAAGCCTACTCATATTGCAACTGTTCCTGAATGAGCCATTTAAAACTTCTGCTAGCCCTTACCTGGTATAATACTGAGAAAGACTACTGAGGAGATCAGCAATATATTTAGGTGATTTAGACTCCTAGACTCAGAAAAAAGTGATCATTTTACTACTTGTGTGTGCCTATTCCCTTTCAATATTGCTTGTTTTCATTTGTAGGATAGAATGTTCTCTTTTGTACCCAGGGGAGTGTAGAAAATTCAGTCAGCAATCTTTTCCTGATCCCTGGAGCTCATGGCACACAGAAGGAGTAATCTGCAAATCCTGTTCCTACTAAAATTCATTTAAGTGAAAAATACTCAATAGCTTGTGGGATCATGACTTTTGTATAATGTATTGTCAACAGCAGTTTGAATGGGACTGTAGCACATTTTCACATGTAATTTGTATCTCTTCTTCTCCCTTTTTCTGGATAATCTGCATCACACAGAGGGAAAATATTTTTTCTTTGAGAGGCAGGGGGTTGCAGTTCCTGCTGAGTTTACATCTAATAGGTGTTGCGAGATACTGCCTTAGAGCATGATAGTGCTGATTAGAAATATCTTACCTTTGAGAAGAGGAAGGACTCTCACATTCCACTGACTTTCAAACTCAGCAGGAACATAGAGCCAGGAGCTATGGTTTCTTTCATATTTACTTCTGTCTTTGTCCGCATTTAATAACACTTTCATTCCACATAGAGAAGACTCCTTTTAGGTTTCCTGAGCTATTACCATAAAGATTGCAGAAAATTCTAGGAAGAGTTTGTGAAAAAAATTGGGCATGGAAACATCAAAGTGAAATGAATTATGAAAAGTTTCAGCTATTAAAAAAAAAGTGAAAATAAATACAGTGAGGACAATTTAGGTTTGGAAAGACAGGAGGAAGTGGCATTAGGATAAAACTGGTGACTTGGTCACAAGGAAACAGCATTTAATAATATTCAAAAAGGTTTGTATGTTTTCATGATGAACATTTTAGTGCTCAAGATTAAATCCAATAAGGGACTGACTGAATGTTGACTTGAACACCTTTGTTCCATATATACTGAAAGCAAACAACAAGCACTTTCCAATGGATTCCACAGAAAAGAAAACATAAAGCCTACACTCCAGGAAAAAAAAAAAAAAGGCTGCTTAGAGTTATGATCCATAGAAAGAATATTAAAACCAAGGTTTCCATGTCTCTTACAGACCCAGCAGCTTTACTACTTTAGGATGACAGGATAGAGTCTTTCCCTAAAGGTGAATTCTTTGGAATTTTAACCTTAAGGTCTGAAGTCCTTCCATTTGAATTTATCCTTCAAAGAATATATAATATTCCATAGGAGCAAAAAAGAAAAGGTTTTTTTGAGATTTACATACAGGAAAAAATGTAAAATAATCCAGGATGTACATATTATAGGGCATATATGTTCATATGTAGAGATATTTTTCCTATTTGGATTGAAAATTTGCCTCAAACAAGATCAAAATAATTTAAATGGCTTCCAAAGTGGTAGGAGTTAATATTTTATGTTTTAATAAATCTTTATAATGTCAGTAAAGCCCTTTTTAGGACACCTGTGTAGCCTCCACAGAAGTATGTTAGGTGCTTTAGAGTCATGCAAGAATAGAAGTTGCTACTTTGAAATGTTTTCAGTTTAAGTAGGCAGTTTGCAAAGGGAAGGGGAAAAGAAAAAAAAAAGTAGCATAGAATTATTTTCCTTTTTTCTCCACCTTTTCCTACTTTGCTCTTACCTGTTTGCTTTCACTTTTTCACTTCACTACCTTAGAACGATATAACACTGCAGGGTTTTTTTCTTCAGTTGATAACAAAATAACGATATATTCAGATACCATCTCATTGTACATTTCACAAGTCTTAAAGTCCATTAAAGTAACTTTAGCTGATTATCATTCTCTCTACATTATTATTTCCCCAACCTATGCTCCTTACCTCACCATGCTTTAATTTAAAGTTGTTCTCATTATATCCATCAGTATGCCTTGTTAGAGACTGTTTAGTTAGGCCACCTGATTAGGATTTTTTATAGATTAGACCAAAAAGAGGTTCCATTTTTAACCCCCTTGATGAAGAAATTGAGATTTTTCTCACATGTGCATCCCTTGGATCGAGTGCCAGTGCATTAAATGAGAATTAGGATATTGTGAAATAAAGACTAGGCTAACTGTCGTTACTCTTAATCTCTGTAAATTCTTTTAGTACTTTTCACTATAGTATTCATTCTTATGCCAAGAAACTGCTTGAATCCTTGAAGAATAATACTGCTAGGACTTTTAAGCAACAGCTTAAAGAGAACTGTAGACGACCGAACTTACCTGGTTATCAGTCTTAACTTGATTGAAAAAGGAGAGTATGTAGCTTTTGAGATTCTTAATAAAGACTTGGAAGTTAAGTTTAATAGGCAAGAGAAAAATAATGTTTTTATTACAAAAATACGTATCTGATGTGATCTGTTTGAAACTTTTTATTTCATGCAGGGTACTTGGAGATGTAATGTGGTCACATTCATACATCTGATATTCCTATATTATGATATAATCTATTTTGTTAACCACTTAGCACTGAATTATTTGTCCTGTAGTTTTAGTCAGGGTGGTTTGATTGCTAAGTATGAATTCTGGAGAGCCTGTTGTGGATGGACTCTTTCTCATGCCTATAAAAATACCATAACTGTCTGAAATTCTGGCCAGTTAATATTTGCAAAGACTTGCTCAGAAAATTTTTTGTTATATGGCTTTAATTCCACAGTATCAAAAGCCACAGCTAAAGACCATCTGCTGTAGCAGATAAGAATGTACTGTTGCTGTCAAATCTCACAAGTAGAAGAGGATTACTGGCTTGCAAAACACTAGAGGAAAGCAGATGTAGTGAACCTGTCTGTGGCCTTTACCACCCCTTACCTGCTGGACAGAATCGAAGTAATTTCTTTCTTTAGAAGCCACAAAAGTTGAATCCTCTGATGTCAAATCACCAGATGACTTCATTGTCATTAGGCTGTCTAGCTAACATGGTCTTTTAATTCAAGAAACCTGTTGCAATGGAGCTAAGTAGACACTCCTAATGCTTATTAGAAATAACTCTTCCTGCACCCCTCTTCTGCTCTCCTCTTTCCAGTTGTACACATTTATACAATGTTCACTAAGTTTTAATTAAACTTCAAGCTGCATTTCCAAGCTTCATTAATACTATCAACAAATCCTTATTTACAGAAAAGATGCCTCCTACTTACCTTGGCAAATCACATCATTATCTTCTTCACACTGTGGTAAAGGTTTGGCTGCAGCAGTATTACCTGTAATTCACTAAAAACCCTCACAGAGACAGATTTGTAAAAATTGCCTTTTCCATTTTTTTATAATGTGGTAGGATTATTAGAGTGTAGTACTTTTGCCTCTGTATTGTAGCAGATTAATCTCTCAAACTGTTTAAAGCAAAAAAGTTTATAGCCTTGTGTAATAGCGAAAAATAACTCCTTTAAAAAATAATTTTAGACAGGGAAGTTTTATATATCTACTTTAATAAATGTGAAAGTTTCACACGTCCAAACATACCAACTGTGAAGTTTATTAACAATATTTTAAGAATCAGTGTTTATTGAAAAGGAAAAATATCAACCGAAGGATAAAGGGAAAACTTTGTGAGAAAAATAGCAGTATTTCCCTTGTCTTGGAATTTTCCCTTCCTATTTTGCTTACTTGGTTTTGTTTTGGAATTAAGTTCCATGGTTCTAAAAGCCTAGTTACCTAGTCTCGTGGTTGAACCCTAACCAGCAACTAAACCTCACACCTGCTTCCTCACTTTCTCCTGGTGGGATGGGAGAGACAGTTGGAAGGGTTAAACTAAGAAAACTTGTGAGTTGAGTTAAAGACAGCTTAACAAGTAAAGCAAGAGCTGCATGCTCATGCAAAGCCAAATAACATCTTCCCATGGGCAGGCTGGAGTTCAGCCATCTTCAGGAAAGCAGGGCTCCATCACATGTAATGGTGACTTGGGAAAACAAACACTGTCACTTTGAATCTCAACCCCTTCCTCCTTCTTCCCCCAGCTCTATATGTTGAACATGATGCCATATGGTATGGGATATCTCTCTGGTCAGCTGAGGCCAGTTTTCCTGGCTGTGTTCCCTTCCAGATTCTTCTGCACTCTCAGCCTCCTCACCGGTGGGGTAGTGTGAGGAGCAGAGAAGCTCAGCGCTGCTCAACAGTAACGAAAATATGCCTGTGCTATCAACCCTGTTTCCAGTGAAAATCCAAAACACAGCCATACTGGCTACTGTGAAGAAAATAAACTCTATCTCAGACAGAAACAGCACACTTAGCAACTAGTGGATTAAATTAAATACTGAAAGGCTCTAACAGTATTGATGCTACTAACAGACCATTTTGTATTTCACTGCTATTTAGTGCACCTTCTTTTTCCATTCCCCTCAGAAGTGTCAGAAATTATCACAAATGAAAATTAGGAAATTGTACATTGAGAAGTTATTCAAAGCTTCTCTAGGACTTTGTTTAGATTTGTTAGAAAGAATTGTTGAAAGTAAATGGCTTTCATTAATAAATAATTTTTCACAGGACCGTACTTACCACAAGAAGCATATACAATATGTTCAATTTGACTGTTCACTGTGTCCTCTTGTTATGCTGAGTCATTTGTGATGACTTGGGCTATCTTACTGCTTCAAGAATTAATTTTTGAATGGTTCCACTCTCATGAAAATTGCCAATCTGTTTATGAACTGCTGTGAATCTTGTGATGTCCAGAATTGTAAAATCTAAAATTTGGAAAATCTCTTTAGACTCAGCAGAATGTATAATACTGGGAAAAACCACTAGCACCCTCTCCTGAGGAAGTCTGGCCAGCATGTGTGCATTGAAATTCAATTTTTGGGTAAATTAAATTTCTGTCACATAATAAGTCAAATGTTCACATAAAACAATAATCTAGTGCTCTTAAACAAAATACCTGATTTTGCAGGAAAAGGACACTTTTGCTCTTCTTTTCTTTTGTATACTTCATTTAGTGATTTATTATTGTGTTTAGGTCAATGATAATGATATAAATGGCAGGTAAGGTACAATTAACAATAGGGAAAAATGAATTAGAGACTCATTGAAAAGAGATGGCTGATTCCGAGTGTGCTGCCTATCATGATGATGGGGGAAGAGAGTGTTCCTGGAAATTGGAAAAAGTTTTATGAACATCTTTAAGACACCAACAAAAGCCTGTAAACTTTATACAGATCTGTACAAACTCGGTCCCTGGAAAGATCATGGAGAATTTCCTTTTGAGAAACATACATGTAAAATAAAAGAAGGTAACCAGACAAGTAAAAACATGGTAACTAACCTGCCTGCTTTCAACAGTGCATTGAGTGGCAATGGGTAGAAAGAAAAAGCAATGAAAAGAATACACCTTGCAGCAGGATTTTTGAGATTTTCTCTTGCAGCATGCTTATTTGAAAATAGTGGAATTGTGGACTGAAATTGGACAGGTAGAGATATGGATGGATCACAAGGGTCTAAGGATAGTAATCAATGCCTTGATAGCCATTTAGTGGCTGGTAACAAGTAGGGTATCTCTCTGTTGATTACTGTGTTGAAATTATACCATATCATCAACAGCAACCTTGATGGCAGGTTAAAATACATCTTCAGCAAATTTGTAGGTGATGCTAAAATTGGAACAGCTAGCACACTCTGGAGTTTCAGTCCCAATGTATCTTGACAAACTTAAAACTGAGCTACAGAATCCTGCAGAGAGAGACTGGGAGAACTGGATTGTTTAGTACATTGAAGAAGACAAAAGTGCAAACCAAATGGAATACTACAACTTCTTGACAGAGTGTTAAAGACATGATGGAATAAAGTAGAAGATGGTAAGGGCAGCATCTTGAAATTATTGCTTGGATTTCAGACTGGACATTAGAAAAAAATGGCATTTGCACTAAGAAAGTAGTATAACACTAGAACATGTAACCCAAAGCACTTGTTGAATCTCCTTTCTTGGAATAGCTTACAGACCAGCTCAAAAATCAAGTTTCTGAAATAAATGAAGGGCAACTAAAGGAACTAAATTTTCTTTTCACTGATAGAGCCAAATATTAGAAGACAATTATATGATACAACACAGAGGACATAAACAAAAAGAAATGGAATTGTATGAGAAAAGTATATCCTAAGAAACCCAGCTTGATGCAGTTGAATGTGTTTGGGGAAGTGGAGAGAAAGAATGAGAGAGTGATATAAAAATGATGAAAAAAATGATCTTAGTGATTATGTGAGCTGGAGAGGGCTTAGCCTGTCACAGGCTGTGTAAGGGTTGAAAATATCTTACACATGTAGGACAAATAAAGGAAAGCAAACGGAAGGTGATCACAATCCTAGAGGCATGTAGGGATTATGGTGTTATGATATCTGATAAATGAAGAAAACAGAAGCTTCTGTAGAACAAGAAATGACAAGTTCACTTTTGACATAAGAAAACAGCTTTCTGATGGGCTACAACTGTCTGAAAAAGATGTGAAAAAGATCACAGACTTCTTAAAATAAAAAGAACATTTTTATGGTTTATACTTCAAAGTTTCTAATGAGTTTTAAAACAAAAAATATTTTTAAGGGTTCAGAGGTTTGCAAAAAAAAAAGGTTTTTTTGTAAGGAATGCAGCAAATTTATTAACTATGACATAACCTTAAATTCTTTATCCTGCTAGCAAGGATGCTGTACTGCCAGGTATACAGATTTATTTAAATGACTCTGTAGATTTTCTTCTTTACAAAAACTTCAAATACACAGAAGAAATTGAGGTTAAGAGTAGCCAGATCACGTTATATATTGTCAATTACTGCACATATATACAGAGTCTTCAAATCTAACTGAGTAAACAGCTATGAGAATACTTCTTACAGACATTGTGCAATTCTAACGAGAGTAGTATTAACAGAAAAAAAATAGAACTTTGTAGTTTAGAGATTTTTTCATTTCCTTATTAATATCTCTTTTAGTATCTGTACATGTTACCACATCTTTTTTAATAAGTAAACTGTTTTTTAAAAATAAGAACAGCATGGTTAATTACTTATTTTTGATACTTTACATAAATTTATTTTTTTGCATAGCCACTCTAGTGCAAACAACTTAAGCAATCCTACTTATATATCTCAGAGTTGACAATCTCTATTCCGTTGTCTGTGTCCACCAGAAAAATCTCTTAGAATCTGTACATTTTATTTCCATGTCTGCAAAACACAGGCAGCAGTTTTTTTCCTGGTATGCAGTTTATGATTATGAGTAATTTACAATGTAGGACAGGAAAGTTGGAAACTTTTAAGATGGAGCTTGATAAACTCATAAACAAATTAACCTACAATATAATTGATGGCAGCAAGGGAAATAAGCTTGACCTCTTGGGTCCTTAGTGATCTTACGTTACTAACAACTGCAAGTAACTTGTGTGCTTTTGAAGAGAACTGCAAAACCTACAAAGTCTGATATAAATTTTGAATGCAAAGAAAACATGAGAGGTAATGTGTTTACAAAGCCTCTTTCTGTTGTGCCTCGCCTTGATTATTGGTGTTGTTCAGTTCTAGAGAGATTTGTGCATTGGCATTCTAAGTAAGTTTGTCATTGTATAACCCTGGAAAGGCAGGTAGAGCATAGATAGAGATACACATCTGTTATGAAGGACTTAAGATGCTTCTTAAGGTTTTGCAGGTGGGATAATGAGCACAGGGTGGTCAGAAAGTAGTAAAGAGTTTGGCACTTTTAGCAACCAAGGAAACAACTTTTTCTTTGTGGTGTTTTGAAGTGAACATGTTTTGAATACTGCATTTGATATTAGAAGCTACATTCCAAAAGATATATTGACAAACTGAATGAAGTTCTGAGTACAAGTAAAAAAAAAACCAAACAAGAAAACCCCTCCAAATAAACCAAAACTGAAAAAAAACCCAGATCAAGGAGATGGAGGGATTGATTTCTGAGGAAAGATAAAATAAGAAAGTATGTACATCTTGACTCAGCAGTGGTAAGGGGCGGGGAGAATTAGCAGGCTACAAACAGCCAATGGATTGAAATATTAAGTCAGAGAGAAATAATTTAGTGCAGGACAAGATGATGTAGCTAGAATATAGGCATTAAATCAAGGAAAATAAACAGTATATTGAATGCCAAAACAACCATTGCAGGGTAGATTTCTTAACTGTCTGATTGGATTGAAATTACAATGCAATATCAGTCATTACACTACTAAAGTTGATCTTTAACCATTTATATTAAAAATATCGTAGAGATACATGACAACACTGAGTCAGAAATTAAGATTCTGCTGATAAGGTTTTATTTTATAATCCAATAAATCACCTTGGACTGTGTTAGGTGGAGTGTTGTCAAGGGAAATTATCCTTTCCCTCCATGCTTTTTAAAAAGTTAGTTCCTTTGTTTGCTGCTTGTTGTGTTTTTGGGTTTTTTTAATAAAAAGAAAATCTCTGCATAATGTTTTCACAATTAAGTGCTTTAATTTGCCAACTTTAAGTGTTAACTTCTATCAATTTCCTAAGTGTTTCCTAATTTTTATTGATTGATTAGGATATCTACAAGTTAGTAAAATGATTTTCACTTACATCAGACTTAGACAATCACTTATGGTATTACTCGAGTAATATTACTCAAATAATTTGTGTGCTATGGTGTAAACCCAGTAGGCAGCTCAAACTCACACAACTGCCTGTCACTTCCTGACAGTAGGGTGGGTGAGAGAATCGGAAAGACAAAAATGAGAAAACTCATGGGTTAACATAAAGACAGAATAATAAGCAAGGGAAAAGATAAGCACACAAGCTAAGCAAAATAAGGAATTTGTTCACTACTTCCCACAGATGGGCAGGTGTTTGGGCATTTTCAGGAAAATGAATAAAATTATGTGAATAAAAACATTTTAACTCTAAATTTCCTCTTTTATTGCTGAGTCTAATGCCCTCTTGTTTGAAATATCCTATGGGTCAGTTGGGGTCAGCTGTTCCAGTTTTGTCCCCTCTCAAATTCTTGTGCACCCTCACCCAACTTAGTGGTGGAGCAGTATGAGAAATGGTCCTCATGGGGTGTAAGCACTGTTCAGCAATATCTAAACCACTGTTGTG
Organism: Atrichornis clamosus; assembly: GCA_013400975.1. Taxonomy (NCBI): domain Eukaryota; kingdom Metazoa; phylum Chordata; class Aves; order Passeriformes; family Menuridae; genus Atrichornis; species Atrichornis clamosus. The sequence goes on along the minus strand of WBMZ01002501.1, from coordinate 22,486 downwards.
TTATCAATACTGTTTTGATCACAGTTCCAATACAGAGAACCATAAGAGCTATTATAAAGAGACTTAGCTCTACCCAGACAAAACCAGTATAATTGCGTCAATATTCTTGTTCCAGAGTAAGAAGAATGGACAGTTCATTTGTGCACTATCCTAGCAGTTACAGCATTATCAAGAATGTGAAAGGCTTGGTATTTTATTTCTGCCTAAAATAAAGACCTCTCAGAGGGATGTTCGAACTACCAGTTTCTTCTGGACTGGATAGATAAATTGATGAGGATCTAAGGTGTTCTTTTTAATACTTTTGGAGGCTAGAGAAAAAGCAAGAGTAAGCAAGGATGAATAAAGTTGTTCCTCAAGAGAATAGAAACTTCAGAATTAGCAGGTTTTCAAGTGAAAGTTATTTTTAAAAAATCCATTAAGGTAATTGGAACATGAATTAGAATCCAGAGTTATCCTTTTCTCAGTGAGGACTCCAATAAATAGGCTGAAGAATTGTACTTTCATCATTTTCCTTTTTATACTTTACTTCCTATCTATACTTTTACCATGAAACAGTTCAAATAGGTGAATTTGAACTTTGTCTTTCCTGATGGAACCCTAAATTTTTCACTCCATTCTGCAGAATCTGTTTAGCTTTGTAGTTTCCGTGCTTTTCTTGGAATTGTTGCTGGTCTTCCACGGCAGAAACACTGAACTTCTACAACTCCTAGGCAGATGAGATACATAAGCCTTCCTACTGCTGAATAAGAGATGTGGAAAACAGGGAGAGCAGAAAGAAAGCGATAGGCAAGAACAAGACAACTGGTGGGCATCTTTTCATCGATTGTTTTTTTATCAGGAAAATGATCAAAGTATTTTCTACAGCGTAATAGAGGTACTCTGTGGATTTCATTCTCAGATATTTAAATCTTCCCAGAAAATGGCATTACCTACGTAACTCATAAACGATTTCTGACTTATGATAGAGACATCAGGTGTTAGACTTCCCACATATGCTAGGTCACAAGCATTGACCTTAATCAGGAAACATTAAGTAATGACCTCATAGCTTGCACTTGCTCTGGAATCAGTGTTTGCCTTTAACTGAGAAATCAAGAACTACTTTTAAGTCTGATTTCACAATATATAAAACTTTCACAATGAACCTATACACGCTTAGGCGTCATGAGGAAAGATGAAGAAGACAATAATAAAGGGCAATAAGAAGAGTTTTGAAACGTGAAGAGAGAGGGAATAGAAGATATATGAATAGATTATTTGAATGGAAAAGTACAGATTAGCACTGCTGTGGCCCTAAGGACACTATCAGGCCTTACAGTCCTTGCCTAGCCTTACCTGGGGTCTCTCTGTGCCCCTGCCTGGAGCCTTGAACCCCATTACAGCCCTCTGGTGTTTTCAGTCCCTGTCCCAGGGGTCGTGTCCAAGTCCCCACAGCTCTGACTGTCCCTGGGTCAAGCCCACCTGCTGGTCCATGCCATGGCCCAGAGTCAGTCCCTCCCCATTCCTAGGACAGGGCCCAGTGGGGCACCTGGAGCTTCTCCCCATGACTCTACTCCCCTTCTGGATGGGGCAGTGGGACAGACCCTGGCTGCCCAACCTGGAGATTCCCCAGAGCTCCCAGTTCCCAGCCCACAGGGAGCTGTGTGAATGTTGGCTCACACTTCTCCATAATAAAGAGTATACTCAAGAGAGCAACTTGTAAGTGGGTGAGAAAGGATTTTTCTAAATCATAAGTCATTTGCCTCAGGGGAAGGGAAAAGACTCTCAACTGTTATTCAGCTCAGCCTCACAGACAGCTCTCTCTTTTAGATAGGTGACACATTGCATGGTATTTTTATCTGACAAAGTTTTCTGTGCTTTTTTTCTGTGCTTATTTTCTGCTAACATTTTCTGTAAACTTGTAAGTACTTCTCAGAACTGCATTGCTTAAAAATAATTATGTTTTCATTCAAATGCATAAGATGTATGTATACAATATATACGGATAAGATATATGTACTTAACCATAAGTTTACTTTAGCATTGCATTTACAGTTGCAATGCCATTGTACAAAAGTTAAGAGTTACAAGCCCTTGAAAGGGTTTCCATAACATTGACAATTCAAATAAGTTTTGAGATTTGCTATGGAATGTACAGACACCTGTCAGCGTTCTAGTGCTTGAATTTAAAATGGCCAAGATTATTATTAAAAACAAGTAAATTGTGCTTTAACATTTTATTAATTCCACTTTTTTCCAGCTCTTTGAAAACTCTTCAATTTATTGCATTGAATCAGTGTCCTTTGAAAGAGACCTGATTATGTTGCCCTTGCAGTTCCAGAAGTCATATTTTAAAAAGGTCAAAATGTTTATCTTTATAACACAAAAAGTCATAGCTACTTATTGGTCTTGAAGTTGTTTCCTGATCTGTTCCCCTGATGCTAATTTCAGAGCTTTGGCTTTCTTATTCTCTTCTTCTTATAAGTTTGAGCTATATACTTTTGGTGTATATAATTCAAGACAAAAATCAAACCAAAAAGAAATGAGCCCTTTGATCTTCTAAATAAATGGCTAAATTAATCTCTTTTCCTTACCTTTAGTTTTTTTAAGGGACACTTCTGCTTTTGAGTTACTGACAGAGGAATTTACCCCTTAGATGCCTACCTCAGTGCTCTTCTGGAATTATTGTTTCCCTCTGTTTTTCACCAAAAAAAGGTCAAATCTTGGCCTTCTAAGTGATAATCACCTTTCCAATGACAATAAAGGAATCACAGGTTTCCCTTTTATAATTGTTTTAACCTGTTCTCGGGTTTATTCCTGAACATTTCTATTGATAGCTCAAGGGAGAAATTTTTATTCCTGCAGAGCATGGTCCAATGAACAGCTAATAAATGTTCCAGCCCAACTCCTCGATGTATTGATGAAATATGACAGCAATAATATAGAGCATTTTGAAGTGGATTTGTGTCTAATGGCATTGAAACCTACTATTTTAGTTAAAGATTTGCTATTGGAAATACTTAGTGCCCCTTCAGATGCTTATTCCCTTCAGTAGTGCCAAATGTGGAACTGGTTGTTGTATGGTCTTACTCAAAATAACATGGATGAGATTTTTCTGGAAAGGTGAAGATGCAGACATAATGATATATATATTTAAAATTAATTTCTGTTTCTGGTTTAAGAAGCATCAGGGAAAACTTTTGACCACATGAAATTTTTGGTCAATTTTTGTGATTAAAAGGAGTTCAGGAGAAAGCTGTCTTGCAGAAAACTTTTTATATAGGCATAATAGAAAAAGGTTGCCTTTATCATGATGAAAGCACTAGTTTTACTAATTGGATGAAATTTAGAAATTTAATTTCAATTAATGAAACATAAAACACTAAAGGCTTGCAATGGATTATTTTTGATAACTTTTGAGAAGGTGTTTTTCATATTCATCTATTTTTACAAATTATTAATGAAGCTACTGTAATCCTAAAAGAATTTGATAAAATATTTATCGGGTTCTTTTGTTTTATAATATTATAATTTTAGAATTGTTGTAAATGTAGATACATTGACATATAACTAATGTTAAAGGAGTCTTGAATTATGTAGCAAAAATTTGCTTAATGTCATAAATTGAAGATATATTTAGGCAAAAATAATACTTTTCTATCTGAAAATCATTTACCTCTGTCTGGTCAGAAAGTTATATATTTTAGCGTAAAAGGAATAAAAACTTGATGGAAAAATTTTTTTTAAAGAAATTATTTTCATAATAAATGATCCTAAGTTTTTCTTGATTTCTTTTCATGTAAACCTCTGTCTTTAACATATATATTTTTTTGTTCGTATGGAGATAAATAGAGTGGTCTGTTTTAAAAAAAGAAAAATCATCCCTCTCAATCTTTGTGTATGAGGTATCTCTGTCTTAGGTATGAAGTTATTAGTTGTGGTAGTGGCTTGGTAGATTTTGATATTTTTCTTAAACCAATGATTAGTCCAACGTCCTAAAGATTGAGTGGTAGAGGTGACAATACTTGGAATTATGTGACAGGGGAACACACAGACTGTGATTTGGAAATCAAGAGGAGATTTTTTTCTTTTTTGTGTGTATTGCCTTCAGCAAAGTTTTTTCATGACAACTTTATCTATCTCATGATGGAATAAAATAGCAGATAATTCAAAAGGGAGTTAACTTTTTGCTATATAAACTCTAGTCTTTGTAAAAAACAAAATGTATCAGTCAACTGGGCATGAGAAGTCAACTTCTTTTTATGGTATTTTTAAGTAACACTGCATTTCATCCTGTGCATCAACTTTCACCAGAGGAGAGTTCACATTATGTCCATCTAAGAGTTTGCTGTTCGAGCAAACACTGAAAATGCTTTTGCTACTTTCCCCATAGTCCTTCTTTTCACCTATTGTCCAAATCGACAGCTGCAAAATTTTTTAAAAATGCTCATAAATATTTATATTACTAGTAATTCCTCTCCCTATTGTTTGGACAAACTTTGAATTGAGGCCAATCTGTTAATTTTACCCATGAGAATTCCAGCAGAAGTGGGACATAAAATTATCTTGTGGACACTGACAAACCTTGGGCCTAAGCTCAGTCCTTTGTTGTTAAACATCCCTTGGACTTGAAGAGTTATCAGCATTATCAAATCCAGAATTTTGTGTAGTAAACACGACATTTGGAGTTTCACAGGTGATCCAACGTAAGTCATGTTTGTATCTACACAATGCTATATTGATGCTTGAGCAAAGAAACCTAATAGCACAGTTAGACTGATTTTGTTTCTGAGTCTGACTTGACTAGAAAATTGATTGGCTGAATTTCTAGGTTGTGGTAACATGAAGAAGCCTAAAGGCTGTGATTGTCAGGGCTCCTAATATATCCATATGTCTTAAAGATTCTGACCAGCCTCATCCTGGGCTTCCAATCACACCCTCTGCCTTGGGTCCCGGAAACCTCACCTGAGCTGAGCCCTGAGCAACCAGTCCCCTTGCCTGGGCTATGACTGAAGCATACCCATCCTGTTTATGATCATGTCACCTGATGCACCTTGGACCTACATGTAGGTAGCTTGTCTCCTGAATGGACCTCTTATATATTATAATTTGTTCCCAGTCCTGTTTGGTTCTGTCTTCTGCTGCTTCTAACTGGATTCCTGGATAAACTCCATGCCTGGTTCATCTCTGTGCTTTGTCTGGGACTGCTCCTGGACTCCATCATCAGCTCACTGACCAGTCCACCTTGGTTGGGATGTGCACTGCCCGGTGGATGCTCTGAACACTCTTGGTTGCTCTTCCTTGTGGAGTGGCTTTGCTCTTTGTGCTTCCCTGTACTGACACAGTGTGGTGATTCTAAACAGGGAGAAAAGGGGGGTGACAATGGTAGAAAAACCCAGCCTAACCAAACCACAACCCAAAAGATTCCATGTTTGACAAGAGAATAAAAAAATCTTGGTGTGTAAAGAACAGGTGAACCTCACCTTGCCTGAAAAGTAAGAGATCGATGCACCAGCTGAGGGCAAAGTTGTCTTTAGTATTCCCTTCTTGTACTAATGAGATTGTTCTGTGTGAAAAAAAAAAAAGCAAGATTCACACTAAGTGTCTGGTATTTTTAAGTGAGGGTTTTTTAATTGGGGCCCTGCTTTTCACACTGTTCCTATGGGTTGTCCAGCAACTACTGTTTCCTTTGTTTTCACTCTCTCATTTTCCTAGTGCAGATATAATTTTATGTGTTTTTGAGCACTCTTTAGAGACTTAAGTGTTAAAAGTGGAATAATAAAAAAAAAATCTAAATACTTTAACAACTAAAATAGTATTTATTTTTATAGATGGAGAATAGTTTCTCTGAAAGAGAGCTTGAGAGACATTTTTTATGAAACAATAGTTTCTCTGAAAGAGAGCTTGAGAGACATTTTTTATGAAACACTTCATATGTCTGGTGATAAAGATATGTTCCTAAGAGCATTTAAACCCTCAGCTTCTTCAATAAGGAGATTTAATGTCTTACCTGCTTGTGTACTCTTTGAATCTGGCTGCTGTTCTGTATAGAAATTTTTTCTTGTTTTTACTTAAAACTGCATACTGCAGCAGCACAGAAACTTTTACACTGAAATATAGTAATAGCTAAAATGCTTTCTCACCCTTTTTTTTTTTTCAAACAAATGAACATTTTTTTTTAATTGTTAAGCTGTTGGCAGGAAATGTCTGACTGGCCCTAATCATTTAAACTACATATTTGAAAAGGGAAGTCACTAGAGAGTGTTATGGACTAGGAATATTTATACATTTAGCAAAAGTAGTAAAGTAAACAAGCACTGCTCTCTGTTTAAACAAATGTTGGCAAGATCATACTTAGATATCTGCAATCAGTTAATGTCTTGGGATTTTGCCAAGATTTCTCAGTATCAATTTTTGCTTTAATGTGGTAGAAGCTAGGAATAACTTCTCAGACCGAAGCAGTTTCTGAATAATAGATCTTTAAGATCCTAAGTTAATCTCCAGATATATTTTTACAACGAGATGTAGTTTTCTGAGAATTCTTATAGTGTTGCTGTAAATGGTTGCCGTTGATAAAACACTAATAGATATTCTATCAATTTAATAATATTCTCTCAACATTCTGAAGCTGTGAAAAACAAGTACACTATATTTTTGGAATGCATTATATGTGTTCATTTTGGTACATCTGTTTATAATTTACATTCCCAACGAACAATCCTTGCTTTACCCCAGACTCAAATCACATCTTATCTACATCTGAATGGATATGATCCTCTGAAACATCCTTTGTTCCTATTTTATTTTTATATTATGATATTAGAAGCTGTATTAAAAGCTGATTTTGCCACTTGAAAGATATACATTATTCTCTATCACATATATCACATTTTACACAAATGAAGATGACTGTATGGAAGTATTTGTAAGTATACTTCATAATTTTTTAATTGGATATCATCATTTAGAAATACCATTGCTGGCCCCAAAATTCTGGGGCTACCATGAAATAAAAGAGTGACAATTTTTATTAGCTCTTGGATAAATGTATAATTTGGGGAAAAAATCCCCTACAGGAATTGCCAATCAATTGGTGACTGTTATGATACTAAAGATACTCTTTATTTTGAGACTATCAAAGCCATGCAGTTCAGCATGACAACTGGCATCTTCACTTAGGCCATGAAAAGGACAGGCCTAATGCCTCTGCAGCCTTCATTTGATCCTCCTGTATGTATTAATTAGGATAGTATATTTAGTTACATAATCACATATAAATTAATGGATCATTTCCTTGTTTGTTTGCTTTTTTTTTTTTTTATAAGACTGTAACATACTTCATATGCAGTATTTTATATTCTTGACTAATAAGTGAAAGACTGTAGTGTTTGGGTTTCTTTTTCTTTTAAGGAGGCCATATAGTTTTGATTCTTTTGTAAGAAAACTCAGCTATTTCTCAGTACCAGCAGTTTTTACAAAGCAAAATCACCACCAGAATAATCTTACTGATTTATTTAAAGCACTTGTTGATGTCTCTTCTATTGCTTCTCCAAAATTTGGTGGGATTGAAATTAAACTTGAATGTATTATACTCAAATACTTGCTATTCAGAAAGTTGCAAAAAAAAAAAAAAAAGGAAATTAGATGAAAACTACTTTTCAAGTATATTCTGTTTTGCTTATAAGAAAGTTTTAGTTATTTAGCTTTATATAAGTAGTGGTTGTACTCTAGCAATGTTATCAAGCTTACGAAAGTGTCTGAACTCAGAAAATTCTGACAAGTGCAGAGTAGAATTCATATTAGAGAAAATGTAAGTGTGAGAACATATAAATTAATAAGGAGGTTAAAGTAAATTAAGTGCATCATTTCAGTCCTTGTATATATAGAATGGGTGGTACAGGGTTCCAAAGGAGTACATTATCATTAATATTTTATTAAATCTAAGCTTACTTACCTTAAATCAGTCTTCCTGTGATTACAGTACAACTATTCAATTAAATGACATTGAAAAATTCCAAAGAATTGCCAAGCAGCTCAGGTTAATAATGACGTAAAATGGCTATGCTAAGGCAGGTGTTTTTTTCCTCTCCTTTTTAGTGGATGTGATCAAGGTAAATGCTTCAGTTTCAATTGCTGTCTCATAAGTATTAATAATTTATGCAATTTAAAGGTAGTATTCTTTGATTTGTCCAATATTTTTAGGGACAGTTTCTTTAGACTTTTTGAGTCAAAAGCACTATTCTTTGTAATGTCTTTTGTAAATAAAGTAGTTCTGTGGCAATCTGCATTAGAATTTTTGGAAACTAATCACAGACTCCACAAGGCCATCCAGAAGATTAACTACAGAGGAAATGTCCTCTGTAGATGTGGGACTTCTCTTTTATTTTGATGATAGAATTTATTGCTTGCCCTAAGGTGTAGCAAGTCCCAGTGTAGAACTCTGTAAAACGAACTGTCCAAGTAACTGGTCTCTTTCTACTTCTGTGCTCCTTTTTGCAACTTTGGTCTGTAGCACTTAAAAGAACTCCACTGAGGTGTCCTTTTAAAGTAGTTGGTACAAATGGAGTGTACCCAAAAGTCATGCAATTATGCTATTCCTTGACTACTTTTGCAAGTCTATATCCTCCTTTGACTCATGTAATCACACAAAATTCTCAAAGTAGTAAAAGCACCCAAAAGAAAAATCACAGGGTATCTCTGGATACTCCATATTGAGCAGTTATGAACAACAATATAACTATTTGTGGTTTTAAGGATGTAATCTAGATTAATATACTTGATACAAGAATAGTTAAATTGAGCTCTCTGAATTAAACTGAGTATCTAGGTGAAACAGAAAGCTTAATTTAATTTTTTTTCCTGAGTAATAGCTGTTGAAAAATGGCTGCTAATGGGAGACCACATACCTCTGGTAAATATAAATTTTGGCAGTGATAAACACAATATTTGTTCCACAGTTTACAATCTAGAATAAAATCAGATGTGATGAAAGGTACAAATTTAAAATGTGGGATAGATTGCAACAAGGAAAATGTTAATAATAGAATTAACATGAAAGTTAGGACTTGCCATACATTTTTTTTCTAACTTGAGAAAATAAAAAGTGGAAAGCTTCATGTCCATTCTACAAACTCTTTGCAGTAAGACAAATTCCTGAGGCTCATTTGGTAGTCCTTCATTCATAAGGAAATGACTTACTCTTTCATTCTTCTACAGCAAGTTGTGGGGCAATGCATCTGTCACTAGTTCTAGTATTTGATCAACATAGCCTGTATCTTCATTGCAAAGGGCTTGTTCCAAAAGAAAGCTACACACATACCTGAATTTACATCATCTCAGTAAGAAATTTCATTCTGAAAGCACCACTCAGTTTCTTCTATTACCTTTCAGGGTAATCAACCTTGCAAAACAATCAACAGGTTTTCTCAGCATCCCTGGATGCAGCCTATTGGGTCTGCAAAGAGATTTATATTATATGTATTTGCCATATTTTCATTACTATTACAACATGATGCTCCTCAACTGGCAGCAGAACTATTCCTGGCCACTTTTCAGGAGAAAATTGAAATTTATTGACACTGAAGAGACTGGATTTATTCATACTGAAGTGAAAGTCTTGTGACTGTGTAACACTGAGAGCTGGTAATTTTTTTAATCTGGGTAATTTGACCTATCTGAAGAACCCTACATACTAGGAAGTGCAAGGTTGGCTATATCACATGGTATAAAAGTCTTATCATCACAGCTCATTTGGAAAGAAATGAAATTGAGAGACCTTTCACCAAGACACATCTGACTTCAGCTTATAGTATGATAAATAGTGCAAATCTGAAAATGAATCTCTAGCGAAGCCCACTGTTGGTTTGCTGACACTGGAACTATCCTAAGCAACTGCCAATTCAAAGACCCAACTAATGTCATTTGGTACCAAATTATCACTGATTATTTTTTATTCATTATTTGCCTGAAACTTTTTGTGTTCCTGTAGACTTTCCTGTAGATATACTCACATGAAAACTTGATTCCAGGACTTCTAACTCAGCAAAATCTTACACCTCATTCAAGTGGATTTTGCAGCTACTCTGAGGGCCCTGAGTGCACTGGCAGGATCTGCAGAGTGTTGGGCAGCCCTTCAGAAGGGCCTCAACAGGTTGGAGAGATGGGCAGAGAAGGAGTGTTTGAAATTCAACAAAAGCAAGTGCNACAAAGGCAAGTGCAGGGCCCTGCACCTGGGGAAGAGTAACCCCAGGCACCCGCACAGGCTGGGGGCCGACCTGCTGGGAAGCAGCTCTGTGGAGAAGCACCTGGGGGTCCTGGTGGACAGCAGCGTGTCCATGAGTCACCAAGCTGCCCTTGTGGCCAAGAAGGCCAATGGTATCCTGGGGTGCATTAGGAACAGCATTGCCAGAAGGGCAAGGAGAGTGATCCTGCCCTCTACTCAGCCCTACTGAGGCACATCTGGACTGATGTGTCAAGTTCTGGGCTACTCAGGACAAGAGAGACATGGAGCTCCTGGAGCAGGTCCAGCGGAGAGACGCAAAGATGATCAGGGAACAGGAGAATGTCTCTTTTGAGGATAGACGGAGAGAGTTGGACTTGTTCAGCCTCAGGAAGAGATGACTGAGAGGGGACCTCATCAATGTGTATAAGTATCTGCAGGGAGGGTGTCAGGAGGATGGAGCCAGGCTCTGCTCAGAGTTGTGGAGCAGTAGGAGAAGTGGCAACAGGCAGAAAGTGATGCAGAGGAAGTTCCACCTGGGTGTGAGGAAGAACTTCTTTACTGTGCAGATGATTGCACTCTGGAACAGATTGCCCAGAGAGGTTGTGGAGTCTCTGTCATTGGAGACATTCAAGAACCATCTGGACGCAGTTGTGTACAATTATGTTTGAAAGTGAATAGTTTGGCAGTTATGCTGTGTTGTTCTTCCTCTATCAAGATTTGTGCTCTTCAGCAGGCAGAGGTGGGAAGACTTGGAATGATCTGAATTCCAGTTACTGGTTCTGATTTATATTATAAAAGATTTTTTCTGAGATGAACTTCTGCTTTTAAATTTAATTACCGGTTGCTGAATCTTCATTCAATAAAGTAATATGTGTTAAGGTATTCAGGGAGTGTGATCTACATTCACAAAAAGCTATCCTAAGAAGCCTCTTTAATGGTCCACCTAAAGACAGTGAGAAACCTGAGACTGGTTTAAAAAGCAGACGAAAATGTAGTCTTCAGGTCCTTCAATGAGCTTTTGAAAATGAGTTTGCAGTTTGCATGACTGTTTGTCTTTGTTTCTCTTGCTAAAATTATGGTCTTAAACTACTTAGAAATCTGCAACTCTTCCTTTTGCTAAATCCCTGGGCAATACCTATTAATTTAGTCAACCAATGAAATCTCAGTGACCTATTTGACATCTGCACTACACATTTCTGTTGAGGTACAAGACTAACCTTTTTATTCTAATGACTTAAGATTCACTATTCCCAAATCTGGTGTGACAGTCTTTAGAAATTTTAATATTATCTGAATATTCTACAAACTGGACAATTTTTCAGTTCATATGTTATTGTTATTTTTCAAACAAGCAGATTTCTGTCAAGCACAAAGGTGTAGAGGAAGTAAAACCACATAAATGTCCAGGCTTGAAGAAATTGTTAAAAGCTCTTCCTGGGCTACTCCCACCCCTACTGTGTGATCAAATCTGCCAGCAACAGGTATAGTGTTGCTCTTCTAGAGGCTCCTGTCTAGCAGATCAGGCTGCCAGCTGGAGAGATATTGTGGGAAACCCCTGGTGAGCAAGTGCAGTATTTTATAATATCCTTCCAGCTGGCAGACTGCCTAGGATGGTATTTCTGTGCACTCTTCAAAACACTTTAAGAAGTTTATTAAGATTGCACGCAGCGACCATGACAGGTGGAAGGAACTATATTTCTCAAGTGCACTAGAAAAGTATATATACAAATAAATGTATATTTTGGGAATATACGGGGCAATTCAGTTTCTGTTGCAATTTCAATATGTATTGAATAAGGTGGTAGGTGGTGTCTGAGCACTACAACCTAATCCAGGTGGGAAGGCTCATGGAACAAAGCCTTACACTGGTGTTTTTGTACTTGTCTGTGTGTATGAGGTGATATGTTTTGTGGTGATGGATCATACTGTTATGTTCCTACTCATATATATGAACTGCCGGAGGGTCAGTTGGCACTTACCCATGAGCCATATCATAAATGATAATTTAATGAACTGCTATTAGCATATGAATAATTTTCTATTTACTAAAAACTAAGAGCTCAGATAAACCAGGTCTCTTGATGGATCTTGTTATCAGTAGCCTGCTCTGTGTGCTGTAGTCAGATCCTGTAAACTTGTGCCCTCCTGGTGAGAGCAGTGCCTGCGCTGTGGTCACCTTCTGTTCAGGGCACACCATTCTTTGTGGAGCAGCCCTGCTCTTGCTGCTTGCTAACACACAGACAAAAGTCATCCTAACAAGTAACGTGAGGAAAAACTAACTAGATAGCAGAAGAAAATCCAAATAATGAATGACAGAAATTAGTTGAATTGAAAAGGCAAAAATGAAAGTATGGCAAAGCCTAAACAAAGAAAAGAAAAAAGAAAAGAAAAAAAAGAAAAAAAGCAAAAATGGGAATAAAGAGTGGTATTTATAGAAAAAAAGTCTTTAGTAAAAAACAAATTAAGTAAAAAATCTCACCAAATTGAAACAAGGGAAATTGAAGTGAAAAGCTCTAATTTAAGCATGTGAAAAGAGAAAGAAACTTTTCTCACATAAATCATAACTTTTAAGTCAATATTTTCTATAATTTTTCTACCACTGATTTTGACCATCACAATTTTAAAAGTTAGTGTATTGAAAAATTTCTTGTTTGAGTAGACAGTAGCCTGGACAATGCTGTTTATTTACCTAAAAAAAGACCAAACCAAAACCCATAATTAATTAATTTGAGGTAATGTGATTTTCCTTAAAGATGGTCTACTTCTTGAAGAACTAAGTTTTCACTTTTATATTTTTGCATAATATTTGTAGTACACTGAAGTACACTGGTAAATAAGTAATCCCTATACAAGTAGTGAAGAATCTGTTCCAAGATTTTACCCCTCCCCTCATTACATTAAAAAAAATTCACTCTCATTTGATTTACTGATGATCTAATGAAGAGGGAAAAAAAGGAACTGTAATTTTAGCTGTAGTCAGATATAACCAGACTGAGAAATTCTAGGACTCTCCATATCCTATTGTAGACTCAGATTCAGTATGAAACAGCATTAGAGCTTTCTTAGATTCATTCACTGTCTTGTATATCTTTGGAAACAAGGGTACAGTGTTCTTCATCACAGCCACACTCTGATTGTTAGGACATGGCCAATTCCAAACATTATATCTCATTTGGAAAGCTCAAAGCTGAATACTAACCTTTTGTTTTCAAAAATCCATTTCTGCCTATAGAAGTTTCTTCTGGACTCTTTATAGTCTGTCAGCCGTCAGAGTAGGGAATAGGGTCTCTGTAAGGAGACTTAGGCTTCAAGCACTTTATACTAGCAACACCAAATGATTTAAATGTGTTTTAAAGATCTTTCTTCCAAGAAAAAAAAAGTCTATTTTCCCTTTTAAGTAGTCTTACTGCAGGAAAACTATTATAGAATTCTTGGAAAATGAAAGGCTGCCCCATGAGAGATGGCTGAGGATTGAAAAAGGAATGGCTTTTAAGACTTATTAAGTACACAGTCTGATACCTGTTTCCTGCAAAAAATTAAAAAAAAAAATCTAAAATATTTTGATAGCACCAAAACAATGGCTGTGTTTGGAATGTGGTTCGGAATATGTTTGTGTTCCAATTAATGACAATTTTAATAATACTATAGATAAAGCAGTAATGAAAGTACATGAACTACAACACAGGTGAAATGAGTTCTATTAAAAAAATGAACATAAACTAGTAGAGTGGTTAAAGAGCAATGAACTTTAACAAGTAAAAAGTTTAACAGCAGCAAGCACACTACGTAGGGCAATAGTTTCTAGCCTTTGCCTTGGATTGCTTGCTAAAGCTTACAGACAACGTTCTGTCCTTAGGTATGTCTGTGTAACTCTTTGGCTTCTGTCCCTGAGACTCCCACAGAGTTTCAGTAGCATCAGCATTTCTTGTAATGATTTTACTGTCTTGTTGCAACTGAAGCAAATATAACTTGGGGCCAGACTGCTCATTCTTTTTTCTTGTGTTCTCATTTAAAATATTGCTAAATGAATTAAATATGTTACCTCTCTGACTTGTTGGACTTTGATGAGGTAGGTCGCATTTACTAGAATCAGGGAACAGGAGAGAAAGGGAAAAATTATGTAAACTATTGTAAAAATAAGCATTTCAGAAACATATTTTTCCATTTTAATTTTTCTAGCAGATTCTAAAAAGCTGTTAAGAAAATAATTTTTCATATACATATATATTTATGAATAGTAATTCAAGTTTTATGGAAATTTTGCTAGACTTAATATAGTAACATTGAACACCTCCTTCTAGCTGTCTGATAAAACCACTCTGTGCTTCTAAAATACAGTATGAATATCCCTCCAGGCAGTAGGAAGATATGTAGGGAGAACTGTTTATTGAAAAACATATCCTTTGTAGTCTTGCATAAAAATTTTATTCGATGGATTTCTACAATATACTTTGTTATGCAGAAAAGAGATACATGAGGATTAACTTAAAGGAAAAAAAAATTGAAATTACCAACCTGGAGTTATAAGTAACCTGTTAAAAAAATGGTATAAAAAGATATTCAGAATTCTGAAAGATGTGGGAATGATTTTACCTTTTCTATATTCCTCATTTGTGGATAAATATTCTGTATCTTGAACAGGTGGAGGAATCATGCAGTAGCTGAATTACTCATGCAAGGCCATGTAGGGAAAGTATGATTAAGCAAGAAAAGGATCCAGATTTTCTGTGATCTAGGCAATAAACAACCTTCCTGTTTGCTGAAAATAAAGTAAGCTCCATCCAGCTTTTTGTTGCTTCTTTAGACTGTTCCTTTCCACAGGTTTCTCCTACTTGCCTGATTGGGACCTCCATAAAAGCAGTTCTGTGAATGCAAGAAAATGCAGGAAGGGAATTATACAGAAAACATTGCTCTTAGTAGATTTTTAAATTAATACCTTGTACCTTATGTGAGTCAGGACACTGCTCAGTGCAGGCAAAAGCCTGTTCTTGCATGTTGCAATGCCATGGAAGCAACTGAGATTTAACACTTCAGATTTCCACTCAAGAACACACAAGGCTCTGGGGCATCCCTAACATACAATATTTGATGCTAATTTCTAGAGCTTCTTAATAAGTTTGTGATTAAAGCCATGCCAACATTCAATATTAGGTGCTGGAATGTGCCAGCTAACCATTATTGTGCTCAGAAATGTCATAGAGAGTAAAGTCTTTGCAACTGATAATAATTCTTTTTTTTAAAACATTGTTTTGTTTTATGTGAAATAAATTACAACAGTACCAGATTATCTGCTCAATAAAAAAATTGCATATGTTTTGTAGTAGAAAATATCAGATCACTATATGTGTCTGGAGAAGATGCCTTAAAGTTTAATAAGTATCATTACAGCAACTTGAAGATTGTCATTATTGACAAGATATTCCACACTCCATATGGTAATATTTTAGAGAATTTTAATATATTAAGGGTCAGATATAGTCATTGATTCAAAGAGAAAACATACCTACAGGTAGATCTTCAGTACAAGAAATATTTCTGGCTCTTGGCAGGATTTCATGCAGTAAGCCACTGCAACAGCAGGGTTCCCTTTGCAGCTTCTGTGATCATGTTTACTTGTTATCAGGTAGCAATTGCTGGTAATGGACTCCTGCATGGGCTCTGGGGTGAGATACAATCCTCTTTAACTAACCCCATGCCTGAAGAAACAAGTCATTGCTGAGGCACATCAGTCATGTACCTCTCTGATCATATGCTTATTAATCACCTAGCTGGTTTTCTGTCCAGTCAGATGCATGACAAGATCTTTTGTGTTTCCCCCATTTCCCCCGCTCTTTACGGTGCAATTAACCTAAAATATTAAAATCTACATAGGAAACAATTATATCAACAGAGAAGGTAATTAACAAGCTTAGCTGAAGCAAAGACTTTATATACTGAAGGAAAAAGCTTTGTACAAAGGGGTGTAGGGCTAAAAAGCTGAAATGAAAAAAGACCCAAGTG
This sequence comes from Atrichornis clamosus, assembly GCA_013400975.1. Taxonomy (NCBI): domain Eukaryota; kingdom Metazoa; phylum Chordata; class Aves; order Passeriformes; family Menuridae; genus Atrichornis; species Atrichornis clamosus. The sequence continues at coordinate 6,285 of WBMZ01002501.1, read as the reverse complement.
ATACGATTAATCTAGAGAAAATTCATAGGTCTCAAGGAAATGTAACTATAAAAAAAAAATCCTTACTTTTTGCTCTGCAGTCTGTGATACAATAAGCTGGCAAAATTCAGTGAACCATTTAAGGCTATGATAGCAAAAATGTCATTTAAAAAGTTGTAAGAAACATCTAGCTTCCTACAAGACAAGAAAAACTGAAAAAAATAGATTGACATGTGTGCCCTACTGGCACAGGGGCTGGGCAGAATAGTCTTGACTCCATACTTGATTAATATAACTACATGAAGTCTGTCAGGAGAGTGGACAGCAGGCCACCCATGAGCAAGGGGTAAACCAAGAGTTTGTTCTCACCCATGCATAGCCTTGGGACCATTCCAGCATCCTGAATTACCCTCTGGGAATTCCCAGTCAAGATTCATAGGATCATAGAATGGTGTGAGTTGGAAGGGACCTTAAAGGTGCTTTAACTCCAACATCCCTGCCACGAGTAGGGAACCTTCCACTAGACTAGGATCCTCAAAACCGCATCCAGCCTGGTCCTGAGCACTTCCAGGGATGGAGAGTCCACAGCCTCTCAGGGCAATCTGTTCCAGTGCCCCACCACCCTCACAGCAAATAATTTCATCCTTATATTTTAACTAATCCTGCCCTGCTTTAGTTAAGGTCATTCCCTCTTGTCCTATCTCTGCAAGCCCTTGGCATCCCTCTTCAGTCTGCTTGGATGCCCCCTTTAGGTAGCAGAAGACTGCTATAAGGCCTCCCTGGAGCCTCTTCTCCAGGTGGAACAACTCCAACTCTCTCAGCCTGTGTCTGTAGGAGAGGTGCTCCAACCCTCTGATCAACTTGGTGTTTCTCCTCTGGACTTATTTTAATAATTCCAGCTTTTCCTTGTGCTGGCGGCGCTAGACCTGGGTGCAGTACTGTAGCTAGGGAGTCATGCCATTCCTTTAAATCAGTTAAATCCAATCCGGTAAATCCAAATTTTATACTTTTGGGAACAAGATGTCCCCAGCTTTCTGATAATTATCCAGAAAAGAACTAACATTTAACTTTAAATCATGCCTTTTAAAAATACCATAAACATATATTAAACACATTTATATTCATAGTAGACATGGCATTTGGAGTACTGTAAGTAGTGAAGCATTTTAATGATTCTGCATAACATTCTAAATATGTTTATTCTAGGTTGTGATATGTAGTTGCATCAGTAGGAGTTTGGTGAGTCTTACTACAGAAGACAGAATTGCTAATGAACAATGTGTGTGCCTCACAGTAAGTAAATGCCAGTGTTTTCAGAAGGATTTTCATATATGCAGATATATGTTCTTGAGCACATATAATGTCTGGCTATGTGCAATTACACAAGCAATTCCTTCTTATAAGCCTTCTAACAGGTTGCTGCTGTTCTAAACCTGCAAAATGTACATATGAACATGAAACTTGAGTTGATCCTTCCCCTCATCCCTAGGCTTACCGTTGCTTTTCACCTATGTAATTGCTACAGGAAAAAAAAATTGATGCCAAGAAATATTTTCCTAAGGAAAATGACAGTACTGTGAACTTCAAACTCTCTCTTCATCTTCATGTTCAACTTTTGAACATTCTTTCCTAATCTTATTTTGTACTGTGATTTGTGTTGAGAATAGAACTTGAACAAGGTAATGTAAAAACTGCTGAAATAATACAGTGCAATATGTTCTAAGTACAGTTACTGTTATGTTACTTAAATGAAAAATCTCATGTTTTTTCACTGATTACTCTGATTTTTTTTTTCATTAGATGAATGATCAAATTATCATTTGCTTCTTTTTAAAACCAGGATTGGGCTGTAGAAAACTATTGTGCTGACATTTGAAGACCATTAAGGATTTTTTGAGCCTAGATTTTATTTAACTAGTATGCTAATGGTGGTGACCTGAGCTGAGTGTTTTAATCTTAACCTCATAAAGACCTTTCTTCACATTTACATGTAGAAATAAATTTAATTTAGTCCTATAATCTGCATAAGATTTGTGGAAAGGAAGGGAAATTTTTGGAAGTTTTATGTTTGTTAAATTCAATTACTCATGCAAAAGTTATTAATTTCTGAAGCACTTTGAAATCATAAGTTATCCCTGCAGTTATTCTATTATTGTCTGTGTGCTTTTAAAATTCTCTATTTAGGTCCAAATTTCCCTCTTTCCTCTTCCCTTTTCATTGCTGCTTCATTTCCTTTTTCAATGGAATAAGTTCTGTGATAGCTGAGAAATGAAACAGTCTGTAGCATCAGTACAATCATGAACATGAAAGATTATGGTTTACTAAATCTGAACTGTTGCATGAAATAAATGGGTAAATATTTTTAGGCCAATCTTTAAAATTTAACCTGACCAATTTCATATTTATTCTGTGTTCAGTTTTCTAACTGTAATTTTAAAGTAACTATTTACATTGATTCTGAATAGCTGGACAAATTAGAATTTGGCATCTGAATTTGTATATTTTTATCATTAATGAATAAAGGAAAGAAGTTGGAGATGACAGGAGGAAACAGTCTGTAGCTTGCTTTACTGGTTCAGAGTCCCTTTGTGTTTGTTTGTGCTTGGAGGGACTTTTGTACATATTTACTACAAATTGTTCAGTATCTCATGTACTAGATATATATTTCTGTAAAATGAAACAGAACAAAATAAATACCAGGTTGGAAGTTAGGCCCAAACTAAGCTAGAGGGGAAAGTAACTTAAGTTGTCTTACTGTATATTTTTCTGAACATCAAGTAACAATAGCTTATACTTTTTTGGATATGTTACACTGAATGTTTAAATTTTTTAATTTAAAGATTATTAAGATTTTTAAAATTATAATTAATTATTTTAGGTACTTATCAGCAATAATACTTCATCAGCTAATCCCTTAAGGCATTTAAATGGTGTCTGGAAAAAGCCATCAACATTTAGACTGACCTTTATGTAATTAAAAACTGTTTAGCATGAGCTTTACACTGTGCAGTTGTGTGTTATAGCATTAGAGGTTCTGATGCATTTAACACATTAAAACTTGACATAGTTCAGAATTGCTTAGGGATAATGTACATACATTCTTTCAAAACTTTTCCCAGGAGAAAATAAAATTTACAAAATGAATTAAAATGTGAAGAATACTTCTATTAGATGGTTTTTTTAGTTGAAAAAAAAAAAGTCGTACTGAAATGTTTAAAGTAAAGGTGGTCTTATAATTTTGGATTAATTATAAATAATTTGGATCTGTATTCTATTGATCCTTGAAAATATAGTATTCTTTCAATAACAATGTGAAATTGATTCACCTCCTTTGGCAGTGGTGCACACAAAAATTTTTATTGTAACTTTGTTAACTTTTTACCTTACAGTTCAGTTTATAGACATAACTTTTTGAAATCATCTACTCTCTCCCATTGAGACGATCTTTATAAGTGAAAGCAATCTGCCTGCTTTGCTTTTCTACCACAGAGCTAGTAAATAATATTATAAGTAGACACCTGCCACCAGAAATAGAAAAACAGAAAAAACGGCATTCAGCTCCAAAAAGTACTTTTTTTTTCATTTAACTGGAAGTTTTCTTGGACATATTTCAAACAACAGCACACTTCTGTAATAAATGTTGTAAAATGACAATGTATTTATAGATGCTGTAGTAATAATATATATAAATTTAGAATCAGTAAATGCTTACCACTAAATTGTTTTCATTCATTCTTTTTAGAATTTTTTTTTGTTTGTGACTGCATCATGCACTGTATTTAAATTGTAAGAGAACTGCGATATGCAGATGTTATCCAACTACATATCTTACTTTTCGGACAGTATATCCTTTACTGTCAGAATGACCTAATACCTGGATAGAATAAGAGGATGTCTCAAATGGAGTCAAACCCTAAATTGTGATGAAGGATAAAAAGAGGATTCATCTTCAGTAAATTGTCAATATCACCTCACTATTGATCTAAGACATCTAATCACAAATCATTAGGTCAGTGAAGCACCTCGTGGTCACCCTTGTCTTCTTCCTTAGTCACCTAAAATTTCCTTCTGTATAAAGGAATTTAAAAGGGAGATATGAAAGGCTAATAGAGCAAGGCAACAGATAACTGGGTTAATCAGAGCAGAAACTCTGAATGTCTGAGAAGCTGAGGAGCTTTTTAGTTATGAGGTATAAGCAGATGACCGACATCAAGCCAGGCCTTTTGTCCCTGTAAAGTTGGGAGATTCATACAGAACCACTATGCTTAGACTTTGCCTTTTCCAGGTGTGTTTGCTAGTTTGGGTGGAGTTGATGCTGAGTATTAGTCACACTGTTCTTTGACAAATATGACAGGGCTTATTTGACAGAAATCTTTATTGAAGCAGCAGTTAAATTGGACAACAGGAGAAACGTGCTGAGGCTCCAAAAGACTGTAGATACTCTTCTTTGAGTCTGTTTTCAGCTTCCCATAAAAATGTTGTGATATGGAAATTCTCTTGCAGATAAGAAGTGGGATTTTTCTAATTTTGTATACAGATGACACAAGCTCTCCAAAATGTTATTACATAGTCTTTAAGATGATCTGTGTTCCCTGAGAAAATGAGGATTTCACTCAGCTATACTATAATATACTCAGATAAATACAAATATCACAGTAAAAAAAAGATATTTTTTATCACCTATAAATTACTTATCACCTGATTAATTTTACCAAGCTGTACATTTGCACCCAAAGACTAATTTGCAAAGATATTTTGTTCTCTTCTTTTTTTCAAAGATATTCCATGAACCTGACTGCTTCATATTCTGCATTCATTGTCTAAGATGATAACAGTAGATATTTTCTATTTTTCTGGAGTTTTCATGCCTTTTGCTCTAAGAATTGACCAAACCAGTGTCATTTCTGCTGAAACACTGAGCCAGAGAAGGAGGAAAATCAAATAGAGAGAAATACTAAAAAAAAGTCTAATCTGTCTCAACTTTCACTGGAGTTAGCATCAGTCATAATGTAGAAGGTAAAATTTAAACATAGATCATAAACAAAACATAAGCAAAAGGTTGTACCAGAAAGAAACAGCATTTAGTAAGAGAATTTAAAAGTACTAAGAGTCTGTGTTAATCTAACAAGACCAGGACAGGTTCAGTGTACGGAAGTACAAAAATGGAAGTAGCTGTGCTGAACTGGAACACAGGATGTGATTTCTGGATTTCTGTAGGCTGGGCCTAGAAATGAAGTAATTTGAGTCTTTATTAAATATATAAAAATTCTGAATCTTGTCTGGTAGGATAAGATAAGATTCCATGCTTTGGTAGAATGATCGAGTCATTAAGTTTCATCATCAGGCACAATGATTAGAACAGGGGACTGGTGTAGGACTCGACAACTGGAGGTAGTATTGGAGAAAGAAGCAAAGGCAGAATATGTTAGAAATCAAAGGAGGAATGTAAAAAAAAATTCAGTGCTGACACAACTTATGAAATTGCTCCTTTTAGTGCTATGTCAATGAGTTGTGATGTGCACATAGACCCTCATCTCACACCTGGATATAAAACCTTTTAAAAAGAAATATTAAATGTGACCGTTTAAGTACTGATATAGGAAAGCTTATTGTATAAAGCGTGAAATCACTTAAGCCATTCTTTATCCAGTTGAAGGAACAGAAACATGGATAGATTTATTTCTGATGAACGACTGTGATCACGATTTGCACAATTGTCAACCAAAGAGATGGAAAATATTGCTTCATTTTCATGGATTTTTTATGGTTTCTTTTAGCAAAAATGTATGTTATTCCTAGGATAGCAAAGACAGAATAAAGCAAGAGATTCCTTTTCTTTTACCTGAAATTATTTCTTGTAGACCTCCACTAATAAAAAGTATGAACAATTTGCTTTTCTAAAGTTTTTGCCAGTATTGCTTCTAGCTATTGCTATGTGATGGACTGTATTTACATTAAAGCTACCTAAAATTCCCAAAGTCTTTTACTGCTCTTGTTTCTTTTAATACTGCATATACAAACAATAATCTTTTACTGGTCTTGCAATGTGACCTGACTTGTGAATTAGTATTCATACAATATGATACTGTTTGTATGATTCTTTTCTCTCAAAAACATAATCTCATTAGTGATTGAGGCAAATGTTTGGTATAGCATGCTGTCCAATATCTTATTTTCGGGTAATATGATATCCAATTTATTTAGAGGATTCTAACATATTTAAGAGCATTGTTATGACCCCTGAAGACAAGGGCAACTCAGATTCTTGCTAATAGATCCCTTTGGGTGGATTAGAGTGAAATGACA
>WBMZ01002500.1:130583-169731 GCA_013400975.1 Atrichornis clamosus | reverse complement strand
GGCCAGGTTCAAACCAAAACAATTGTATATCAATGTAATCTTCTAAAAGAGTCACTGATTTCTCTGAAGGATTTAGCAAATAGCATCTGTATAAAAGTATCTATTAAGTTAGTAACAGAGTACCCGGGTAAATCTCACTCACCTCTTTATAAACATCTGATTTACAGCAATTATTTAAAAATACTAAATGAGATTCTAATCAAGCTTTTGCACTTCTGCCTGAATAAGAACATTCTCCTTGTACATCCTACTAAAAGCTGAAACAAGGAAGGAAAGGAAAATAATAAAACCAAAACAGTCTTCATTGCTGTATATTAATTTTCCAATTAAGTTTGGCACATGCATTCAATAAAATGGAGCAAGGCAGAAGTGAAACAGGGAGAATCTCTATTATTTATTTGATGTGGGGCCAGGATGAGGAAAAGGCTGAGGTATTTACTGCCTTATTTGCTTGAGGCTTTAAAAGTAAGAGCAGTTGTCCTCTGGGTACCCAGACCCTTCAATTGGAAGTCAGGGATGGGGAGTAGAAGGATGCCCACATAATCCCAGGAGAAATGGTCAGCAACCTGCTACAACACTTAGACACACATAAGTCTATGGGACCAGATGGATCTACCAAAAGGGACTGAAGATGCTCGTGGGAAGGGCTCACTGAACCCCTTTCAATAATTACCAGCAGTCCTGGCTAAATAGGGAGATCCCAGATGACTGGAAGTTAGCACATGTGAAGCCCACCTACAAAGAAGGACTGGAAGTAGGTTCTGGGGAATTGTGGGTCTGCCAGTCTGACCTTGGTGCCAAGGAAACTCGTGGAGCAGAACAACTTCTATGACAATGTGGACTTCTGAGTGAATGCGAAAAAGGCTGTGAATGATTTTTTTAACCTAGATTTTGTTAAAGCCTTTAACACCACTTCCCACAGTGTTCTCCCAGAGAAGCTGGTTGTTCATGGCTTTGATGGGTATTCTCTTCACTCAGTAGGAGACGGTCTGTATGGCCAAGTCCAAAGAGTGGTGGTGAATGGAGTTAAATCCAGTGGTCACAAGTGGTGTTCCCCAGGGCTCAGTACTGGGACCAGTTCTGTTTAATAACTTTATCAATTATCTGGATGAGGGGATTGAGTGTACCTGCCGTCAGTTTGCAGATGACACCAAACTGGGAGGCAGTGTTGACCTGCTGGAGGATAGAAAGAGTCTACAGAGGGATCTGGATCGGTAAGCCAAGGCCAAATGGATAAGGTTCAACAAGTGTTGTTTAGTCTGGAGAAAAGGAGGCTGAGGAGAGACCTTACTGCTCTCTACAGCTACCTGAAAGGAAGTCATCATAGAGTCATCATAGAATCATAGAATAAGCTGAGCTGGAAGGGACCCACAAGGATCAATGAGTTCAATTCTTGGTTCTGTACAGGACCATTCCCAAGAGTCACACCATGTGTCTGAGAGCATTGTAAAAACACTTCTTGAGCTCTGCCAGGCTTGGTGCTGTGACCGCTTCCTTGGGGAGCCTGTTCCAGTGCCCAGCCACCCTCTGGGTGAAGAACCTTTTCCTGATATCCAACCTATGCCCCCCCTGACACAGCTTCAGACCATTGCCTCAGGCCCTGTCACTGGTCACCACAGAGCAGAGATCAGTGCCTGCCCCCCCTCTTCCCCTTATGCGGGCGGTGTAACTGCAGTGAGGTCTCCCCTCAGTCTCCTCTTCTCCAGGCTGAACAGACCAAGTGACCTCAGCCCCTCCTCATGTGACGTCCCCTCCAGATCATCCTTGTGGCCTCAAATAACCTCAAATTGCATACAGGAGGTGCACATTAGAAGACATTTATTTACAGAAAAGGTTATCAAGCATGGAAACAGGCTGCCCAGGGAAGTACTCGATTTCTACACCCTTGCTATTACTCTGGCTTTCTGAGAGTGAAAAATGAGATGGGGTAGAAATAGAGTAAATACAGGTGTAGACTATAAACAAATAGTCTTGTGTTTGTGGTTATTACTATTCTTGTTTAGGCTATATATGAGAGGAAGGAAAGACATTAGACATTATCTTCTATTACAATGGCAGACATCATAGAAGGAACATGGCAGTGTACAGATAAGTACCACTTACTTAACTATTGTCATAATATGTCCCAATATTACAAATAAATTCTAGTAGATGTTTAGAACTCTTGGACTTTGTACAATAATTTTGAGTTATGAGATCAGAAGGCATAATGCAATTTTTGTGAGGTCAAGGGGAATTTTACTGCTCACTTCACTGAAAACAACCATTTGATTTGAACTGCAAATGTTATCTAAAACAGAACTAGGTTTTATGCCAGTAGAATCAATCAAATCCCATCAGTATTTAATAGCTAGTTAATGGTTTTGACTGAACAAGGGATTCAGTGTGGACTTTCCTGACTTGCCACATTCATTGCTGTGATGAGAATCATGCTGCTTACCATCAGTCACCTTTCATGCTTCACCTGACAAAGCCTGGCAGGATGCTTCACAACAGTGAGAAGTACAGCGCAGAAATTTACAGTATTAAGTTCCCTGAAGAGGAAAATAATCCTTTTAACAGGACTCTTTTTTTTTCCTTTACCTTTTAGGGAGTTGATCTCTTTGTTTGTTTCTAGATTTTGCTTTAGAGTAAAGGCTATCAGCTGGCTGAGCTCTAAAATTCATGCTGTGTAATTCATTACCCCAGCAGGGACTCCTGTAAGGTACCGTATCTCCTTGGAGTAAAATACATGAATAAATCTCCCAGTGTTCTCTGAGTCACAGGAAGAACATACCTACAGCTCTTCTGCCCAGAAGGCTTCAGCATAGCCTCCTGTCTACTGGGGATATCTGTGCTGAGTGAGGGCAAAGAGGTGGAATTAAGGGCTGGAACACTGTGAATCTGATCTAAGAGTAAGAAGCAGGCCATGGGGCTGACTGTTAAGAAATGGAAAGAAACAAATAACGGAAAAAACAAAGCAAAAGATTGCAAAAAGACATTGAAAGAAATGGTCATAAAATCCACAAATGCAAGAGGCAGATTTTTACTTTAAATGCCTATTAACATTAAAGTAAGGTAAATTTTTCTGCTTAATTCACAGATGTACTGTCACATATTCTAGATGGTATAGCTGTCAAGTTCAGTGTATATAGTTGTTCATAAATTTAGAAGTCACTGGCCTCCTGCATTTGTTTTAATTCTAACTTAGAAATGTCGGATTCATCACTCTATTATACAAACTTTAGGTGTACTGCACTTTCACTGGAGTAAAAGTGGAACAGTGTGGCTTAAATCAGGTTTCAATCTATTTTCAATATGATGAAAATGGTAAGAAATAGGTTTTGTCCAGTTCAACTCTAATGCACTCTCTTTCTCTGTGCACAACTTAGCACTCTCAATTTCTTGCTCTTGTCTTTCTAGAATCAGATTCTATGTAAATAAAGAGACAAACTACAGTTCCAGTTAGTAATTAAAAAGTAAAAACAAAACAGAAGTGAAGAAGAAAAAAAGAAATGTATGAAGAGCAACAGTGATGTGCCATGGAAATCACTGTTTCTAAGGAGATAACTTGAAAGTTCAAGACAGCTGTGATTCCTTTTGATAACTCTCTTTTCTGGTCAGTCCACTCTTGTACAGTAGAAATTGCTTTCTACGGCCAATGCACTGTGACATATTTTCTTGATGCTTAGAAACTGTTTTTAATCCATATCGTAAGATATGTGTGGTGCTGTGAAAAATCACATACTTTTTATTGAAATTCCCTCTATGTTAGAGATTAAGTTGACATTAAGATACAATATTTTAAAATATAATCAGGGGTAAAAATTATGAACATGCATAGTTTTATCATGTATTTCCTCTAAGTTATCAATTTAATCCATATTAATTCTTCCCTTACTATGTTAAAGATACAAGTAATTTTCTTGCTGTCACATTGATGTGTTGCTCCCATAAGAAATCTAACTTCAATAAAAAGTACCTGTGCAGGTAAGGTTGAAGGTCTGCTCTGAAAATAAAAGTTATTGGTCTCCTATACATCTAATATGGTTGTAATATAAAACTTGTGGCACTTGTAGAAAATAATTATTTCTGAAGACATAAAAGTTTTTTTAAAAAAAAGCAGCTCTCTAAATTCAGAAAACCGTAATTATCCTCAATATGCACCCTAGTGTAGATTTATATCACTGTGACTGTAGTTAGAATTTATCCTTATTTCATAGCTAACTTACCTAATTGTACTCTACTACTCTTTCATGTAACCTTTTCTCAAAAATCTATAATATCAGAATCCCAGCTCTTGTTTAAGAGAAATTGAGATCATAAGTCAGATTTTAAAGTGTAGGTAAATGTTTAAAATATTAGAGATGCCCCAACAGTATTTTCAAAAGCCCTTAATCTTCATTGAAACTAATCAGCATTGAAAATGAATATGGAAGCAAGACTGTGGTCATGGGCCATGAGATTATAGAGTGACATTTATTTTCCTTCTCTCTAAACCAGTGATCTTTTAATTACTCCATGAAAAGCAGAGCAGTTTAAAAAGGAAACATTAAAAAAGATCTGTACTGCGTTTTATTTTTTTGCTGCCTACAACATAAGGTAAAAGAATCAAATTTGAAAAACCTTGTAGAAGAAAGCAAAAAAATCACAGGGCAGGAAGGACAACTTATTAGAAGGAACCCAACTGTTGAGATTTGAAAACAGAGCTGTCTTTTTGGTAAGGGAAAAGAACACCAGTAGTCTCATATCTGAGCTGTTTATGAATTTTACAGTAATTGGATAAAAGAGACAAGAGTTTCTATGGAAGAGGAAAGACATGTTTTTAGATAAAAATTGCAGCTGTTTTTTCTAAAAGTGGAAGATGTTTTGGTCTTTTCTTTTTTTTTTTTTTTTTTTTAATAGAAACACCTACCCATAAAACTGAGATATTGGCATATAGCTTCAGAAGAGTAACAGCTCATTGGATATTTCCTATAGACAGTATGCTTTGACTATTACAAATTTCACATGTGCATCCCATCTCTCTTATGCCTGGTATCTTCAGATGAACATCCATGTGTTCAGCTTAATGCTGCAAACTTCACAACCAAAATACAGCTCACACTTTTTTTGATGATGAGCTGTTAATGTCATTGAAACTAATCATCCTTCAAATAAAGATAAAACCATGATTCAAAATTAAACTACATCACCATCAGGAATCTTATTTGCCATTAACCTACATAAATTTTGTCAGACCACTTAAATCCCTTATATTTTAATACCAATAGTAGCAACAAAATATATAGCCTGTGTCCAATACTGGAATTCCAATAAGAACTGAAAGCCTGTGAGGAGCTGATTCAATGCATGTCATCACAAATCTGCTGGGAAGACACTCAGCTGAAAATGTTTTATACCTGTGAGATATAGTACCTGTACAATATGGTTCTATATCACATGCACAGTGAATCTGTTGCTTTGAGGACAAGTAAAACTGACTGAATAGGTGCTACTTGCTGAAGAGTTGCTCAGTATGTCATTGTGCCATTTTGCAGGACTTCAGAACATTCAAGAAACAGTATGATACTTCATTGGTCAGTGCAGCAGGCAGTGGATTAAAGCAGTACCTACAAACATGTGGTATTGGCAGCTGAGTCAGTGCAGTGCTCTAAAATGCTTTACAGTATTTTGATACACAGATTCTGAGGAATTATAGTCTTTCAGATGAGATCCACTTCTTTGTTTTATGCCTGTCTTTACAGCAAGCCTTCACATGGTCAGTATAGTACTAGTGAAATAAACATAAGACTCTAATTTGAAATACAAAACACATCAGTTCATAGTGCTACAGAACCCTCTATCTATTCATATGCCGGTAGTTCTGGATTAAATATATCTTTATATTAATCAACATAACACCTACATAATACCTGCATAAATATTAACATAACCTACATAGGTATCCTTGCTTTGATGGAGAATTCACTTTAACTTGTTCTGCCAATTGAAGAAATAATTCAATTACTGTTTATATGTTCAAAGTAGTCAAAAATTTCAAGCCACACATGTGGAGATCACAGAAACAAACTCACAGCAAAATAATACATAGCAGCATCAAGAGGTAAAACAGAGAATAAAAACAACTGCAAGCAGAATAAGAAAAACAGAATTTGGACAAAGAATGGAAAAGACAAACCTTGGCAAGATTAAAAGAGAAAAATGAGAAAAAGTATATGATAGCAAAAAAGAAGAAAAATGTCAAACAATAAAACGAGATGGCACCTGTGACATGTTTTTTTAACTTTAGGGCAAGACCAGTGGTCATGCAAACAACCCTGGGGACACAGAGGTTATAAGAAACTCACTGAGAGTTCTGGTAAATTAATGTTGCACTAGAATGAGTAGTTGGGGTGCTAGAATAGCTAGTACTTTGAAGACATGGGCCAACTTACAATTTTCTGCACAGATAAGTACAGACAAAAGTCAAATCTGATTATATTTAAGGAATGTGATATAAAGGTTTAAGATGATCTAAACTTTCCAGTTGTATCCTGGGCTATATGAAAAAAAATGGGGCCAGTATGTCAAGAGAGGTGATTCTAACAACTCTACTCCACTCTTGTGAGACCCACCCCCCGTCTCTGGAGTGCTGCATCCAGGTCTGGAGTTTCCAGCATAAGAAGGATGTGAATCTGATGGAGTGAGTCAAGAGGAGACCACAAAGATGCTCAGAGGGCTGGATCACCTCTCCTATGAAGTCCAGCTGAAAGCACTGGATTCAGCCAGGAGAAGACTAGGCACTAGGGAGACCTTCCAGTACGTAAAAGGTGTTTAAAGAGAGCTGAAGAGGGACTTTTCACAAGGCGATGTAGTAATAGGACAATGTGTAGGAGTTTTAAACTGAAAGAAGGCAAGTTTACATCAGGGAAAAATTCTTTCCTGTGAGGATGGTAAGGCAGTAGAACAAGTTACCCAGAGAAGCTGTGGATGCCTGTGGTGGTTTGACCCTGATGGGACACCAGGCACCCACCAAAGTTGCTCCATCACTTCCATCCTTAACTAAACATAGAAGAGAAAATATAACAACAGTCTCATGATCTAAGACAAGGATAGGGAGATATTACTCACCAATTAGTCACAGGCAAAACAGACCTGACTTGGAGAAGTTAATCGAATTTATTACCAATCAAAATTAAAGTAGGATAATGAGCAGTGTCTGCAGAGTTGTTTCTCTCACGTATTGTCAGTCCTCTCTTCTCTACTGCAATTAGTTTTGCCCAATAACTTTTCTTCATTCTTAAACATGTCATCACAGAGGCATTACTACATCGCTGATTGTCTTGGCCTTGGCCAGTGGTGGGTCTGTCTTGGAGCCGGCTGGCACTGGCTCTGTTGGACATATGGGAAGCTTCGGGCAGCTTCTCACAGAAGCCACTCCTGTAGTCCCCTGCATGCTACCCAAACCTTGCCATGCAAACCCAAGACAATGACCCATCCCTGGAAACATTCAAGACCAGGCTGGATGGGGTTTTGAGTGATCTGTTCAAGTGGAAGCTGTCCCTGCCCATGGCAAGGGAGTTGGAACTAGATTATCTTTCAGGTCCCTTTCGGCCAAACCATTCTAAGATTACATGATTCTCAGTGAATTTTATTAAAAAACAGAGAAGGAGGGAGGGACGGAGAGAGGGAGAGAGAAAGAAGGTTGATGAAGGGCAGGAGCAAATTTCACACACATGATATTTAGAAATTAGTTAAAAATTTGAAAGAGCTCAAATAAAACTTTTTAATATTTCTAAACAACAATAATTTTGTCCTTTCAACATTATTAGTTCTGATTCTGTCTTTGAGTATGCCTCTAATGCCTTCTGAAAGCCTTCATTTTAAGTAATTAAGGATTTATTGTGAGGTCGCTGTACTGCAATAAGTATGGTCTTGGAAAGTGATATATGTATCTATTTAGCTGCAGTCAAGGACTGAGTGGCTATTACATTCTGAAAAGTCACTGCAGTGACATTCCACCCTTATCTTTCTCCATGAGAGCTATAAACAGTGTGGATTCTGAAAGCAGGAAAAAAAAAACAGGGTTAGAACCAAAACTGTACTTTTACAATTTCACATCAAAGTAATTTAGAAAGTTGCTTTGCTATGAAATTGCCATAACTTTCTCATCTAAATGCTATAATTTCATTATAGGGGGTCTTTAATGTACCTAAACTTAAGTATACAGGCTCCTTGTGCACAGCTATTCATGTAAACGATGATGCAGCTATTTATATTGATGCTTAGAGTGAAAATCATCTCACCTAACTTTAGTTGTCTATAATGTGGAAGTCTACTTCTGAGACACAGTCCCTAAAATCTCTTTATAGTTCCTCCAAGTGAAGCAAAGAGGCATTTTTAGGAAGCAATTTGTTCGTTCTATTTTAAGCTGAGATTAATTGTTCCCTACAGTTGGTTAAGCTGAGATTAATTGTTCCCTACAGTTGGTTCTTTCTCTCTCTCTAGGAGCATAAAGGAATATATTAAGAATGCTTGGGGAAATTAGTTTTGGCATAGATATTCAGAAGGAGATGTCGACATTTAGACAGAGGAAGCCTGCCTTCTGACTCCGCATAGACAAACATAACAGAAAAGGCTGTGATAGTTCCAATTCTGTCTTTACTTGGCAAGAAGGAATGCCATATTCGAATGAAGGTTTTAGCTAACAAAGCACTGCAAACATATTAATGAAGACTGCTGCATAGAAGCCATGTATAAGTGTTTTTAAAGGTAAGAAAAGATTAATAACTCTGGTTTCTAAAGAAGCATTAATTATTAAAATGTTCTTTATTATGAAATTGTTTTATCAAGTGATTTTGATTTGTGTTTTCTCAGTTATGTTTTCCCCTTCTTGAGACAATTTAAAATTGCAAAGTAGCTGGGGTTCATATAATTTAAGTCTCCTTGGATGGGATTCAGTGCAAGACAGTTATATATTCATATTTATGAGATAGGTTTCTTAACTTCCGCTATGGCCAGTGGAAATGTTGTAAGTGTAAAATATATATATCTAAATTCAGAAATATTAAATCTGAGCACCACAGAATTGTGAAGGTTGGAAAATGCCTTTAAGAACATCAAGTCCAACTACCAACTTAACAGTGCCAAGTCCACCACTAAACCATGTCCTGGAGGACGTGTCTTCACATCTTTGAAAACCTCCAAGGGTGGCAACTCAACCACTTCCTTGGGCAGCCTGTTCTAGTGTTTGCAGGGAAATAATGTTTCTTAATATCCAATCTGAAATTCTCCTGGTGCAATTTGAGATCAATTTTTGTTGTGCTAATACTTGTTACTTACCAGAAGAGCCCAACACCACCTTGTTACAACCTCCTTTCAGACTGTTGTAGACAGCAATATGGTCTCCCTTCAACCTCCTTTCTTCCAGGTTAAACAACACTAGTTGTTTTCCTTAGTGCATTGAACCAGCCTGTCTGGATCCCTCTGAAGAACCTTCCTACCATCTAGCAGATCAACATTTCCACCCAATTTAGTGTCATCTGAAAATGTATTGAGGGTGCACTCAATCCCCTTATCCGGGTTATTGATAAAGATATTAAACAGAACTGGCCCTAATATTGAGCACTGGAGAGCACCACTTGTGACTTGTTGCTAACTGGATTTAATTACATTGACCACCACTCTTTGGGCTCATGGTTGTGTTGTGAGAGATTAAATAAATCTATAAATTATGGCAGATGACAATTCACAAGATTCACTGTTCTCTATTTCAAAAAGCCAACAGGGCCGGAGTAACTAGAGGTCTAGTGCTCATCTCAGACCTTTTAAATGTTTGAAGTTGTATCAGTAATTTAGTATGTGAAGTTCTTTGCAACAGTCTCTGTTTATAGAAATTAAAATTTCATAAGAAATATGTTTTAATCCTTAACATGATTATCAGTGTCATCAGTTTAATAAGAAATTTGTCTAGAAAATTTTATTTTTCTTTAATGTGTGTTCGTGAACAGGTACATTTTAAGAAGCAAGGCCAGCAAACTAAATAAATCTTAATTTCGACACATAGCTATCCATTTTAATTTTGTGATGTATATTTCTGAACAGAGGAGAACACAATCTTTCCAGTTTTTCTCAAGTAGGGTGTAGCATTTTTTCTCTGAGTAAACTAAAGATATAGCAGTATCACTTTAGATCAGTATCATGACTATGACTGCAAATAGATGTTTGCTATAAAAAGAAAATAATGGACAGAAGATGCATTTTAAAAGGACTGCTGCTCAGATTTCTAGTTTTGTTCTTGTAATCACAGAAATCCTTTAACTGTGACAATTCAATAATAAATGAATTAGAGGTATAGAGGTATGTCCTATTGATAGCTCAGTACTCTAAATTCAGTGAACGGCAGGAGATGTGCCACTTGCAGATACTGGAGTGAAAGACTGGTGATGGCTATCAACAGGTGCTTGCTACAGAGTGAAAGAAATCTGACTCCTAACACAAAGCAAACCCTATAGCAGTTCATTAGTAAGTACTGGGCAGGGATGTCTTAGGCATAGTTCCCCTT
Organism: Atrichornis clamosus; assembly: GCA_013400975.1. NCBI lineage: Eukaryota > Metazoa > Chordata > Aves > Passeriformes > Menuridae > Atrichornis > Atrichornis clamosus. The sequence goes on along the minus strand of WBMZ01002500.1, from coordinate 159,206 downwards.
CCCAATTATTCACATGAAATTTAAAACTTTTGTATCTCCAGTTGACCAAATTCTTTTCTGCTGTGAGGTGTCATGATTATTCAAGTTAAATTGATCATAAAAAACTAAAACGAAACACATGTTCTCTTTCAGGGAGCAGGTTTTCAATTTCATTTTCTTTGAGCTGTGTAATGAGGGCAGGTTTGAGGTATTCTGAATACTGCACACCAAAGTTGTGTGATTCATGGGTGTTCAAGACCATATGGCCTCTACTTGAATAGGATATATGTTCTGTATATAGCTTAAAGTGCTGCTGGGTGTGTCTAAATATCTAGTAGTCATGTAGACTAGAGGCAGCGGGAAGCAAACACTCAATATTTGTAACTGGTTTTGAGGCTGTACTACACTCAGAATTTATGGCAAATTATATATTTTTTTTAATTTTCAGAAGAGTAATTTATAGGTTTTAACTTAGCATTCCATTTCAGAAACTGTGGAGGGTTAGCAAATAAACTAATTTCATTGCCTATGTATATCATGCTTTTAACGCTAAAACAACTCATTCAGATCCTTTGGTGATTGAATAAGTGTCTTTTTATTACCCTGGGCTGTATCTAAAGAGTATTATCCTCTGTTCCACTGCCCTTTTCCATGCAGGGTGACAAGAATATGTTTACACCAGTTAGCAACCTGGATATAACAGCTCATGCACGAGAATGAAGTGACTGAAGAAACAATTACCTCAGTTATGTGAAAATACCATCACATTCCAATAAGTTTATTGTTTCAGCACAAAAGGTGTGCTATTTTTCTGAGGTAGTGAGGTTTCTATACTGGAGATAAGTTAGCTTCCTTCAGGCTTGTCAACTGAACCAGACACATAAGTGTTACCCTATTCATGAATATTAATTCCAAAATACCTTAGCTGAAATCCCTTTAACAGTTGAACGTCTTTGTCTACCGAGGAATCTGAGTAGCACAGTTACTGGTAACATTGTTACAGACACTTTTACAAATACCAGATAGGTATTAACCAAAATAATGGTTAATATATTCACCAGGTAAATGGCTGCACAGGTAGAGATATGTCTGCCCTCTGAATTTAAAGTGTCATGTGAAGCAAGGAAAAATATCACATTGCATGGTATCATTGGGAGAAGTTACTAATCCACTTGAACCTCACTGGTGTATATTTTCACTACTCAGACTACTGATTAGTGTGTCAGAAGCCAGACACCCACTTTGTATTCTGTACTCATAGCTGAAAAGTCCCTCTTCCATAATTTGGATAATCTGAGTCCATCAGTTGTCTATTCTTTTTTCAAATGCTCCATATTTCAAATGATGTTTGAAACATTCAGATATCTTACACAAAGTGGAGGCAAACTAATAGAAATAGCTACAACCTAAATTATAATTTAAAATATTCTAGCATAGAGGACCTATTACTTCACAAAGAGTAGATTGCATAAAACATTGCCACAAAAAAGGGTCAAAACTCTCTTCCTCCACAGCGACTCTATCCTAATTCTGAAGTAAGTTCTAGGAACTGCACCTCACTGGCTTCTCCAGATAACAGGTTAATGATAAAAGAATAAGAACGTAAATAAGACTGACATTGTGCTCTAGCACTTTTTCCTTCCTTTTGCTCTCAAAGCAATACCAAAGGAACAGCAAATGGTCCATGTCTCTTTAATACTGAAGCCACATATTTTGTAAAGCTGAGCTGTTTTACTACTTCTCAACTGACAATATAGCTTATTAAATATGTGCCAATATAATCTTGAGCATCACAATTGTCACAGTCACTCCTGTCACATAGGTTAATATCTTTGGTCCCCTCTTTCATCTTGTACTTGGCTTTAATAAGAACCTCTCAGTATCTACATTCCCTGCTACTTTTTGATTTCAGTGCTGCAGGTAGCACTTGTAATTTAAGACACCCTCTTCAAAGGTCTCACTGATGACCTCAGTAAGAACCTCAGAAGGTGATTCCTCAGTGCTCCTGTGGTTGGAAATCTATTAAACCTGAGTCAAATGAATCTCAGCCTCTAATAAATGAAAACTAGAATGAACCAACAACCCTGGAAACTATTCACTGCTATCATGTTATCCACAGACTTCAAGTTTCTTTTTTCTTTTGATGTGATTTTTTTTTTTCACATCTGAAATGCTTAGTGCCCTTACATGAGTTTTATCTCCAATTATTCTTGCATGAAAGCCATGCATATCTAGCCTAACATAATAGTGCTTCCCATACAGATGAAACACGTCTATATAATTTTTTCCTTCAGAACAGATATGAAGAGTTGTTTTATCTCCAGGAAACTAGCCTGCTTCAAAGATACAGTACATTGTTAAAAATCCAAGCAGGGTACAATTAGGAAAGAGGGAAATATGACATATAACGTTCAGGATCAAACTCGGTGCATTCCATTACCTAGCCTGTGAAAGAGTCAGAAGAACAAGCCTAGATTAAATATTTTGTAAGTATTTATAAACAGAATACAGTCTTACAGGTTGCCTTCTAGAAATAAGAGATTTGTCTCATAATTGCTAATATTTTCAAGGCAGATGTTGAATCCATCCCATACTCGACATGTGTGACTAGAGTTGTGAAAGGTTACAGATTGTATTTAAGTTAGGTGCATGTGGAATAAAACATGGGAAAAGAGCAGCATACTTTGAAAACCCTGCTGCTTTATTCACTTTTAATCCTCTAATTAGAATCAAGCTGTGTGGAATCAGCCTTGAGGGGGTTCAGAAGGCTCAAAACTTGTGCAGGATCAGGTGCTACAGTCTTATTTCAAACAGATTAAAAAGGTAATTATCTAGCAGGTACTACGTAGGCCATTTAAACAGGCACCCTTCAAACGTCTGTGCCGTCCAGACAAGTGGTACTTTAGCAGGTGCAGGCTGATCTCGTGAAGACTGGCTGCATGTGTCAATACTGACTGCCCTGTGACCAAGCTGGAGCTTTAAATATTTTACAAGTTCTATACGGCCATTCCTATGACCTAATCAATTTAATATTGAGGTATCAGAGCTGGGAAAATGGGAAAAAATTCAACTACTCTCTCTTGTCACATCAGACATTTGGTCTGGCACTTAATCTCCTTAATGAATTTTGCTCTTGTAAAGCTTAAGGGATCAGATGAAGGATGTGCAAATCACAGAGACCCTCATTCCTCACCCACCCCTGCATCATGTTTAATACACCAAGCCCTCAAGCTGGCATAACAATTCATCTGTCAACTTGCCACCTGGGCTTTGTAAACTTCAGCATCTTTGCTGGATCCTTGTCATAATTCACCAGGACCACTAAGGACTCCTGGTGACTATAGGGAAGTAAAAACATGAAACAAAAAGAAAAAGAAAAAGGAAAAAGAAAAAGAAAACCACCCACCTATGCACGTGCATGCAGGAAGTAATTTTACATTTGGGAAGAAATTCTATGAATTAGTGCATGAAAATGAATATAAGTTCCAGAAAAGTGATCAAAGCCAGAAAGCATCACCTCAGGATGGCTGAAGACTTGAGAAAACCCCCAAAATTCTTCTTCAGGGTAAGCTACCAAATTTCACAATGTCATGATAACCTTTGAGTACCTATGCAAAAGCCTGTGATACAGGAAAGAGAGGAAAAGTAGCTCCAGTGTCCGGGAAAAGTTAACACAAGTGAATGGGATGAGAATTATCATCCTTGCAACAGTAAAGACTAATATCTTATGAAGAGCCAGACTGATGAATGCCACAGAATGCCAGCTACTGAGATGGCACACGAAACGAATATGTCTGATTTAGTATTTGTAAAGACATTTTCAACCTTATGGCACAATATATCTTACTCCAGAAAACCAGTATGTCTGTCATAACATTGTCCAATATCTCAGCTTGTAAGTTTTGCCAGTCATAATTCTGATTCTGATTAGTTTGGATATTGTACTGAGTTGCATTGAATGAATTGTTCTCCATGACCTAGATCCAGAATTATCTTGATCAATAGCCATTTAAGACTGTGTGCATTGTTCTCCATTCTGGGGAAAAAAATATTAACCAACAAAAAGTTTCTACTTGTTATAGTAGGTAGCTAGGAGTCACTAACACTCCAGTAAGTTTTTCATCAATAGCAGGTGAAAAGGATGAGACAAAGAAAGAATAAAGCAGTAAAAGAAGAAGGAAAAATGGCAAGTGAACATAAAAAGTTAAGTGAATATAAGAAGAATGACAAAATACAGAGCCTTCAAAACAGAAAGCCTTCCAAGGTATATCATCTGGATCTTAACCAAGTCATGCATCCAGTAATGTCATGGGTGGGTAGGAAGACTGCCTCAGAGCAGCTGTATCCCACACTTAGCTCCCTATCAGGCAGAATGTACTTTACAGTTACATCTTTTTATAGGGTGGATTTTTTTTTCAGGTTTTGGGTTGTTTTGATGATGCATTCTCCCATATTGTCATTTTGCTTGGTAAGACAAACAGAACTGGAAGGGAACACAAATACCATCTATTCCTTATTTTACAGAACCCTAACAGAGAGGATCAGTGCAGAGCCTCAAGGAAACTACCCTAATTTTGCATATTCTGGTAAAGAAAAAATAGGTTACTTACAATCTCTGTCTTACATTATCCTTTTTCATATACAGCAAAGTGTCTCAAGAAACTCTGAATGCTTTAGCACAGTAATGCATCATCTTTTACAAAGGTTTTAATTCCTGTTTGCTAGATATCATACTAACAAGGAAGTACTTTCATAAGAGAAATACCTGTTTTCTGGGGAAAGAATGTTGAGTTTTCCTTTTTTCTTTTAATTTTGTTAGGGTTTTGTTGTTGTTGTTGTTTTGTACAAAGAATGTGTCATGAGCTCCTAGAGGTATGAAATTGCTTAATCATACACAATATTCCTCCTCAGACTCACCCTTTGAGGTGCAAGATAGAAGGAAAGATTTATTGAATAAATAGAAAGGCATCAGAGATCTCTTTAAAGTGGAGTGCTGAACATTACCTGAGATAAGAAAGGCATCCTTGTGTATCCTAGTAATATCACTAGTACCAAAAATGGAAACTGAGAACAAGCAGACAAATAGAAAACATGCTTGCCAGGAGTATTTTGTAATCCTGAGTGTCTCCTTTGACATACTGAGCTTCATGAGACAACACTTCTGCAGATTTCTCAAGTCAAATAATGAGAATGAAGCTCAAAGTTGCTCAGTTAATGTTGTTATTAGTGCTGTACAAAAAAGACATGGTCCAAAGAAGGGGCCCAAAGATGATGAAAAGAGCTGGAAAGTGTGACATGAGGAAAAACTGAAATAATTAGGTTTGTTCAGCCAAGAGAAAAAATGCTTAGAGGAGACTTTATCACCTTACTTCAGTATTTAGAGGATGACTACAGATAGGGCAGGGACTCCCTTTTTACACAGCAAAGAAGAGGGGTAATGGGTACAAGTTACTCCTGTGGAGATTCTGATAGGATACAAGAGAAACATTTTCATAATGAGAACAATAAGCCATTGGAATAATCTCCCCAAGGAAGTTGTGTAGTCGCCCAACAGAAGACCCTTCAGATTCAGTAGAACAGGGTTGTGGGTCATCTTGTCTAGACCTTGCTTTAGCCAAGAAAGGTTGGACCAGATGATCCTTGGGGTACCTTCCAACCCACTATTCTATTATTCTATTATATGCTGAAAATGAAAATGTTTTTTCTTTCTTTCTTTTTTTTTCCTAATCAAGCCTGAACTTTTCTCAAGTTCTGTATAAAATTATCGCAGTTGGAATTGCTGTTGTATTAAAAAATGACATTGCTTTAGATCTCTAAATCTAAACTTCATTATTCTACCTTTACTTTTGCCAAGAACAACAAATCAGGTTTATATGGAAAATAATACATTTGGACCTTAATAAATGACCTATTATCCCTTCTAATGAAATTAATATCACTCAAGGAAGCATAGCAAATTTGATAATAGATTAATATTGTAGCAAAACCGGTTTTATTTTCCTGTGATTGAGTTGAAAAATCAAAATATTGATTAATTACTTTGAAATAAATAAAAATGCAGTAATTTTAATGTTAAAATATGCTGCAAATATAAATACTATTATTTTCAGTATTAGTTTGCGATGTTTGAATAAGATTGGATGAAAAGCCTCAAGCTGTTTATGCATCATCACTGCATCTATTAAGTTATAATACTAGTTTTGAAATATGTGACAGTATAAATATTGCAGGACATATATAACAAAAAAAGAACCTTCAAATAATTTTGAATTTTACACCAGAAACACACTTTTCTTTTACTATGCCAACCCTTAGTGAAAGCACTGCACACCACAACTGAGTTTAAGGCTTGATTAAGCATAATCAAAGAACTGAAAGGAATTTATTTCTCCCTTTAACCAACTGTAACTCTGTGAACAGTCATCTCAAAACTAGTGCTTTTATTAATAAGGTATACGTTATTAAAAGTATTAAAATATTTAAGTTGATGGGTGTTAAAATAATGCCAAGACACAGTAATGAGCAAGGGCCAAAATTAAATTTCCCTAGGAAGTGTCATTCATCCCATGCATAAAGGGATTTTTGGTGATATTTCCAAAAAAGTCTTTAGCACATAGCCTAGTGTATATGTACATGTATACATGCATACATGTATATACATACATATGTACTTATACACACATAAATATATATACATATGTATATAGTATACTTAACAGACAAATTTACATGACAAATATACTCTGCACAAAGACTTTCTGAGGATTTGTTCTCTTTCCTTCTCCTGTGTCCCTCCCTTCACATGTATACATTGTACATCTCTTGTGTTCGGCAGAATTCTGTCACTGTTGAGGCTTTCGTCCACTTCTTAGCGGCCTTCATCCTGGCAAGCTGACAGTATCCTTCAATGCTTATGGAATATTCCAATTTCATCTTTTTTTAAGCACTTCACATTATGTCAAAATGTCATTCTGTATAGCTTTGATCAAATTGGATTTCACTTGAAAAAACCTGTATCAAAAAAAAGCTGAAGTAGACACCTTCCTGAACATGTCTAATTCACTCCAGATTTCTTAGGTATCCCAACTTCAGCTCTTGATGGTTTTCTTTGATATCTGTACTTGCATTATTTTGATTAATGACATTAAATTAATTAATTTTTGTTCTTTTTTGCCTCTTTAAATAAACTAAAAATAAGTCTTGATTTTTCAACACACATAACTAAGGCCTAAAATTATGAATCAGTATAAAAAGATTGTGCTCATTCTATATAATCTTTCTTGAAAACAAATTTGAAATTTTGCAATAAATCTTTTCTTCTAAGCAATTTGAAAATGCACAGGAGTTCATTATTTTTCTTATTAGCTAAATTTCCATATCAATATCATGCTGATAAATACCATCAACAATGCCATAAATTTTACTTAAATTAATACAAACAATGATGCTTTATTAGTATGTACAATGGAGCACATCTTAAATAATCATTAAATTCAAAAGACTCTATTTTCTTCACCCCTTTAATCTGCTGTGTGCATATCCAGAAAGTTGCCAAGTATCTTCTCAAATAAGAATTACACTGAAAGCCGTCCCTGCCCTTCGTTCTGCCCTTCTATGGTTTAGAAAGGACAAAGGCACAATAGCACTTAGGAAGAGAGTCAGATATTTCACACAGAATCACATATAATATTTTGAGTTAGAAGAGACCCATAAGGATCATCAAGTTCAGCTCTGAAGTGCATGGCCCATACAGGCATCAAACCCACAATCTCCCTTTTATTAGCACCATATTTGATTCCAGAACACTTAAAGAGGGAACATGGCAGTGAAAAAGCCATATGCAAATGATGTATCAGATTAGCCAAGGGAAAGGGAGGGAATGAATTATGTCTTCTTTTTAAACAAATGAAATATATTAGCCAAGAAATGTTTTTATCACTCAAGAGTAAAAAGGTAGACATTGTCTAGTGGGCTTCAGGGCAGTTCTGAGCAATTCTAACTCACTAATTCTCACAAAGAATGTACTCACCTCCTTTGATGCCCTGATTAGACCTCAGAAGCACACAGCACTGAAGGTAGCTCCTGCCCTGCCTGATGACACAGACTGATGCCAAGAGCCTTCTAACATATACATCGAAGTGTCTCCTCACCTTAAACTTCTCTCTGCACCCCAAGATGGAAAAATAATGTATTGTCTTAAGAATTTGTTGCTTTATCACTGAAGGAAATTTAAAAGAGACAAAAAAAAGATAAGAATTAACTCAGAGGGAATGGCCAGTCAGCTAAGGTTGGGTAAGCTATGCAATTGTGCTTTGAAGCAAATGAACCTACTTTGAACCACTTCAAACAACTGGAAAAGAAAAAAATATCCTATCAAATCAGCCATGAGGGAAGCATATGTGAAATGCACATGGTCTGAGAAATGAGATAAAGGATCTAAATAGGTCTTTTACTGTCTTTATGCCCTGATTCATGGAAACAAGAGAGTACTTAAACACATGCTTACTTGCAGGCATCTGCTTTACGTTTATTGTCTTCAAATGAGAAAGCCAATAGCTAAGTTTATATGTGGTCCTGAATGGAAAAAAACATAAAACACTCTGTCAGTGTGGTTCTAACTTGGGTCCTTACCTTTGCAGTATAATCAAAGTAACTGCTTAAGTTTATTGCGAGTTATTTTTAGACAAGACACAAATAAACTGTCAAGATCAGCTCTCAGATGTGAAATACAAAAGCTCCAGATGTACACTGTGGTTTGCTTAGTCTCAAAGATATGGTTTCATCCACTGTTAGGAGAAAGGTATTGTAAAGTTTCTTAAGACACTGCACAAAAAAAAAAAATTGTGGGAATGTGCAGGTGAAAAAATATCAAGAGGTATACCTTAATGTTTGGGACATTCATTTCAACACCTTGATTCAAGGCAAGTATTTCCCTATTTACCTTTTTGTCCTATTCACAGTAATCTTTACTCTGTGTGTTACTCTGTGTGGACTAATTAAACCCCAAGTCACATACCACTTGAAAAAAAAAAAAAAACCCAACAAAACAAAACAAAACAAAACACTTCACTGCACAGAGTTCTACCCCTGGGGAAATGATGAGAGACCAAAATATGTGACAGATGTTAGTCACATTGCTTAATGCACTACTGGAAGTTGCTCGGATACTATGGTGATGAGTGTGGAATGAGAACCTATATAGATTAGAACCATTTAGTAAGATGTATCCTAAACAGACTCATTATATAGCTATTACTGCAAAAAAAATTAGTGAGGAGGTGATGCATGAGTTGTAGAATAGCAGACTTGTAAATGTCTTTGTATATATATGTTCTCCTAAAAAAGCCTTGTGTCTATTATTAAATGATAAGTAGAACAATTGTTTTCAATTTTAGATCATTTATCTATGTTTTAATTTGCCATTCTGTTCATGAAGCATCAAAGATGCAACAGCAAAGCCTTTAGAAAAGCTGCTTAGCACAATAATTAGCTTTTGTATTGAACATAAAATGCAGTCATGAACTCAGAATGGAACAGTAATAGATGAACCAGAAAAATAGAATGCATCTGCCAGAAAAGATGGGACAATGTTGTTGGTTAAAATACTGTCCTTTTCCCTCTGGATTCATGCAAGATAGTTGGTTTCAGGTCACACAAGATAAACTGTGAAAATTGTATCTTGCCTTTGATTGGATAGATGAAATTTGCTTAAAATAAACTCTATAGTTTAATCAAAAGGAATCCTTAATCACAGAATCACAAAATCACAGAATCACAGAATCACAGAATCACAGAATAAACTGAGTTGGAAGGGACCCAAAAGGATCAATGAGTTCAACTCCTGGTTCTGTACAGGACTGTTCCCAAGAGTCACACGTGTCTGAGAGCATAGTCCAAATGCTTCTTGAGCTCTGCCAGGATTGGTGCTGTGACCACTTCCCTAGGGAGCCTGTTCCAGTGCCCAAACACCCTCTGGGTGAAGAATCTTTTCCTGATATCCAACCTAAACCTTCCCTGACACAACTTCAGGCCATGCCCTTGGGTCTTGTCACAGATCACCACAGAGAAGAGCTCAGTGCCTGCCCCTCTGCTTCCCCTCCCGAGGAAGTTGTAACTGCAGTGAGGTCTCCTCTCTCCAGGCTGAACAGATCACTCAGCTGCTTCTCATACAACTTCTCCTCAAGGCCCTTCACCATCTTTGTGACTCTTGTTTGGATGGTCTCTAATAGTTAATATCTTGCTTATATGGTGGTGACCAAAACTGCACACAGTATTCAAGATCAGGCCACACCAGTGAAGAGCAGAGCAGGACAATCCCCTCTCTTGATTGTCTGGCAATGCAATTGTTTCATTAGGAAATTTCCAAGGGATTTGTATAAGATAGAAATTAATAGTATAAACACAATGTTTTCTTACAAAGTTATCCTAGCAAGTAGCAATAACCAGACCCATACATTCAATGCCTGTAAAACAGGAAAATTCAGGTGTTCAGAATGTTCTGTGGCTTTACAAAATGTCATAGTCAACTTGGAATTTAGGTGATAAGCTTCAGTTACAATATTCTAATACATTTGACTATTTAAACTACTGGAATTGGAAAAAAACCCCCAAACCTTTCTGCGGTTGCTTTTGTTTTTTGCTTTCTCTGTGCTTGCAGAATAGAATGTATTCATCACATATGATGATACTGCACTGCTTCTTTTTCTTTGCCAGTTACTCCAGTTATCTCAGAAAAGCATAAATGACACTTTATCAAATAACAGCTATTACATAATGGCTTGTAAATGTAGCAGGACTGCCAAAGTCTATGGCAGCTATAAATTAAATTTGGCTGTCTCAGATACCAAAGGAAAAAATGAGGACTTCAGAACCTGCACTTTTTAAAATGCAACAGAATCTTAGAAAGATCAGGAAATTTTAGACAATTTTTTAAAATCTACCTGTTTAAACTCCTACATTATGAAAACTCTTATTGTTTTTCCATAGTTTCACAACTAATGATTCATCAAAGAACTTCTTGGTAAGTTTATTCTTTTCATCTTTAATTTGCTTACATTTACTCAAAATTTTTGCATAGAATAACATGATTTTAGCTAAGTATGAGAATCTAATCATGAAAATTTCTCCCAGTATCCTGACACGCACCTCAGATAGGCAAGATCTCAGCAAAATCCAGATTTCTATTAGTGAATTCATAAAAAAGGAATGAAATGCTAATAGCTTTAGCAGTCATGCTAAGAATCATAGTACTGTACTATAAAGTATCAATTTTTGATTCCAGAATGCTTTGTTAATTGCAAGTGATGTATCCTCACATCACTCTTGGGAAGGGAAAAATATTGTCACTAGCATTTTCTGAGAAGATTCTTGTTGAGAACCTGACAGTGTTAAGCATATTGTTGCAGGACACAAAGGAAGCCTTTAAGAGAGTTGTAATTTGATGTCAGGAACTCCTAACTCTGTACTAACTCCAGTGGACCACTTGTCTCTCATGCCTTGCCTGAAGCACAGAAAGTGTAGAGACCTTAACTTGTTGAATGTCAATAGAAAAGATAAATCCAAGGTGAGTTCATATTGATTAATGAGCATTCAGAAGTAATAATAAAAGTAAGTTGGACTTCTTAATTCATTTCAAATCCTTATCATAAATGTTGGATGTGATGTCTCATACATGAAATTTGCTTCCCTAAACTTCTGTTTGAATTGATTGTCACTAAGTTAGTACTCAAATTCGCATCTCAGGCATTCTCATCAGAATGTCTTTGGTTGTCAGACAGAAAAAAGAGATCTGACAGAATAAAACACTACAGCACCCACTTGAAGACAGCCTTTTAGAAAAATGTCCAATTCTCCTAAGAGAAATAATTTCAAAATAATTCTGTTCACTTCGATAAAGAAACTGCAAGACGGCAAATATTCTTTGCCACTTCAATCATTTAAAAAGGCTCCCTGTAAAGTCAGTAGAGTTCTAAGAAGCTCCAGAGATAATTCATCCAATTCCAACATATAAGAACGATATGAACTTACAGAGACAGTGAAGCAAACCCACAATAAATAGGCTATTTGATCGTATATTTGTATTAGAGATATTGCTTTCAAAAGATGATGCATTATGGGTTAAACTTGGCTGGCTGCCATATGACCACCAAGCCAATCTCTAACTCTCTCTCCTCAACAGGATACGGAGAGAATCATAGAATCATAGAATGGTTTGGGTTGGAACAGTCATTAAAGATCATCTAGTACCAGTTCCCCCACCAGGGACAGGGACTAGACAGCTGGCTACTAGACCAGCTGGATCAAAGCCCCATCCAGCCTGGCCTTGAACACTTCCAGGGATGTGGCATCCACACCTTCTATGGGAAACCTCTTCCAGTGCCTTACAAATAAAGAATTTCTTCCTAATATCTAATCTAAATCTCTTTCAGTTTTAACCCATTAGACCTTGTCCTACCAGCACAGGCCCCTGTCAAAAGTCCCTCTCCAGCTTTCTTGTAGGTCTCTTTAGATACTGGACAGCTCCTAAAATGTCTCTTTGAAGCCTTCGCTTCTCCAGGTTGAAGAACCCCAGCCCTCTTAGCCTGTCTTAATAAGAAAGGTCCATAGGAAAAATAAGATGAAAAGCTTGTGAGCTGAGGTAAAGAACAGGTGATCACTTATCAAATACCATCATGGGAAAAACAGTCTTGGTTTGGGGAAGATTAGTGCAATTTATTGCAATTTAAAATACAGCGGGATTGTGAGAAAACAAAGACAATGCTAATACCTTATCTCCACTTGTCACCCTTCTCCTCAAGCCCATCTTTACTCCTTTGTTCCTGTTCCTAATTCTTCTGTTTCCTTCTCCCCTTGAGTGACACAGGTGGGATGGAGTATGGGGGCTTTGTTCAGTTCATAACACTTCATCTCTTCTGCTCCTTCTTCACATTTTTCCACTGTTTGCATGTGGGGTCATTCCACAGGCTCTGGGTCTCACTGGTCTGCTCCAGCATATATCCTTTCCATGGGGTAGAGTCCTTCAGCAAGACTACTTGAGCATGGGTCCCCCATAGAGCCACAGGTCCTGCCAGAAAATCTGCTCCAGTGTGGGCTGCTTTCCTTTCTGCCAGGAACTCACTCTTTTGTTGGCTAACTGGGCAGCAGCTTTCTTCGGGGCATCTCCACCTACACTTTCACAAGCTGCAGTGTGTATACCTACTTAAACTCAGTCTTGCATAGGCTCCTGGGGGGCAATCTGTATCACTATTGTCTTCACCATGAGTTGCAGCTGCAGGAGAATCTCTGTTCTGGTGCCTGGAGAACCTTCTACCTCTTCCTTGATGGTTGTATCTGTCATATTTTTCTTAGTCCTCTCTCACAGCTGCTATGTATCATTTTTAATATGTTATTATAAAAGTGCCACTAGCTCAGCTTTGACCAGCAGTGGGTTCATTTTGGAGTCATCTCTGTTGGACATGTTGAGGGCACCTCTGTTGTGGGCTGTTCCTGGTCCCTTTTCACAGAGGGCACCTTGCAGCTCCCCGTGTTACCAAAACCTTGACTCAAGCCCAATACATACATAAACATTTGAAAACATGCTTTAATCTTCCCTTTAGTACAAAACTTATTGCTCTGATTCTGATATAGTTTAACATCAAGCCATCACACCCTTTAAATGTGTAATGTAAGGTAATAAAAATGGACTTAGATATGTTGTGGTGTCTATGTTTGTTTTAAACACAGATTTCATAATGGATTCTTTAAAATCACAATTGCTATAGTCATAGCAAAACACAGTAGAACATATTAGGTAGATGCTTTGATCTGCTGCTATTTTGCAGACCTAGAGAAAATCCATTCCAACAAAGATGCATAAACATATACCCACAGAAATCTCAAGGATATGCTTGAATGGCCATAGAATACATTGGACATGCTTTCTTTAGAGAAAATTGCACTAGCCTATTGAAATTCTTCTTGTAGTGAAATGTTTTCTTCAATAATTTTCCCAGAGTTCTCATATTTTAATGGCACAAGTATAATTCATTTATTTTATTTTCTTTTTTATTATTTAGTTATTCAAAGCTGTAAAGTTGTTCCATTTTGTTTTTAACCTATTTCTGCCCAAGCATTTCTTCCAGTTGCTTCATGAAATCTAAATTTTCTTCTGTCAGGAAAGAAGTATAACATAAATAAAGCATACCGTTAATAATAATTTTTAAAAATAGTCTATTTAAATTAAAACATTCTTTCCCTAAGCACACTTATGCATAACCACCAGAGATAAATTCCACTCTATCTTCTGCATTTGGGGAAGGCCACTACTGAAACCTTGCTGTGTGCCAGAGAACCCACAAAAATTCTTCTGTTCCATTATCAGTGAAAATAAGGCCCCTACAAATGGAAATACAGGGGTGGAGGGATGCCACCATGCTAATCAGTTGTTTATAACAACTTATAAGGGCAATAGCAGCTTACAAACAACACATCCTCCACAACATTTTCCCTATCATGTACGGTACTGTCCACCTGGGAACATCAACAGCTGATTCAGAGCTATATAGCACCAAAGCACTGACACTTTAATACTAACAAACATCTTTTGTATTGGAAATGGGTCCAATTATAAGGAAGCCTTGGGAGGAGTGATGGGTATAGATGGATTTTCAAAGATAAGAGCATAACCTTGTCTTTTTTGCATATTTAATATTTTCCAGTCTATGCCACTAATTTGGACTTCCCTTGTGTGGGTTCCTTACAGAGGAAAACACTGCTTTATTCAACTATTTATACAAGAGGATGTGAAAAAGTAACATCACACTGCAATGATTAGTAATTGATAATGATGATGATAGCAATAATAATGACGATAAAAATAAATAAATTTTAATAAGCAGATTCCATTTCCCCTCTGATTTCTCTGAGATAGAAGGGATTTTATATAAATATGGCAAATCTCTACTTGCTTTTTGCAAGCATCTCTTTATCAGAAAAGAGTAACCTGAGATTAAGTATATTTAATACTCTAATTTTATTCTTAGACTGCAAGGTTAGGGTGACATTTAAATTCCTTGACAGACACTCTAGGCCATGCCCACACCCCACTAGTCACACAGAAGGCTATCTGAGAATCGGTGTTCTCATCTTCTACCAGTCTTCAGTCAAATGCTAAAATATATTCACCATTGAAGAGAAATCTATATTTAAAAGAAAAGAAAACAAAACAAAACCAAATAGTAATATCTATTTGCAAGTTTCAGATCTTAATAATAAATGATCAATATAGGGAGAGTTTTTTTGGAAACATATGAATCTGGTAATCACACATAGTATTCAGTCCACTGAAATGCAATTTCACCTTTAAGAGCTGTGATCATATAAAGAACAAATGTTCTGTCTTTTGGAGGTGCCTATGCTCTTCTACTGTTGGACTCACTCTGTCTTATGCAAATGGAAAGTGGCTTCTATCAAATGCAATAATAAAAACATAGGATTTCACTATTGGTGATGGTAAATCAAGCAGAAAGAAGGTTATGTTCTCTTATTTTTCTTACTAAATTCCCATGAAATTCAGGTGGCAGTGCCCCAAGTATTGTTTCATGAAAAGTATAGTCTGTGTATTATCCAAAATATTTCCCCTGTTGATTCTTTGCAGCAATAATAAAAAGCAAGATGTGTAGCAACAAATGAAATAGAAGCTCACATAAACAAAAATAGTTGACAGACACTAGCCCATCTATGGAGGCAACCAGAATTAACCAGCTCTTCCTTTTTATAAAGTAGTCATTTAAAATATTCATAATGTTATGTTGTTGATAGTGATGATATGTTTTTAGACACAGCTAGTTCCAGTTTACATTGACATACTGTCATCAATTATGCTTCACCATCTGTGAACATAATTAAGTTTACCCTTAAATTTGATTTTAGAACATATCATTCACAAGTGACTCGTGTTTACTAAACACACTTGGAATAAGCAAAAACTGAATAGCATGCATTTTGAATAAACTAGAAACAATTTTGCATGCAGGCCTCATAGGGCTATAAATGTATAATTTACCCATTCTCAATGTATAACACACCTGAGCCCTTTCCAGGATTCAGGAACTCACTTAAGCTTTGTATGCCATTATTCAAATCTCATTTATACTGTTGTCTATGACTCTGAATTGCAAAAAGGCCTTAAAATAGATGTAAATGCTATTGACACTATCTTAATAGTAATTTAAGAGAAATCAGAAATTATATATGGTTTTTTCAGAAGTAGTAAATGATGTCTCACACAATGTTTTGCCCACTTTCCAAAATCCTGAAGTACTGAGTTCCATGGGAAGTATACAGCAGCAGCTTTCATGAAGTGCTCTAGAACTAACATATCATGTCCATATTTCACATCATATGTATTGTGTACCCTTATTGGATAAGCATAATATTTATATTCATTATAGAATTACTTCCTGTTTGAACAATTGTAAGTTTGTGATCCATTTTCCCTATATATTCTAAAACTGTTCCTGAAAATTACCTGTTTTCCTGGATGTGTCTTCCTGTTAACCTATTTGCTAAAATATACGTGAAAAGCACGCACCATAGGGATCCAAAATCAGTCAAAGAGAATTAGTTTAAAAATTCAAATGAAGAGTGGTGTGTTTGGGTTTTTTTAATATTCTCCAAACTCTGAACTTGTTAATATATTAAGAAGAAAACTAGCAACATGAAGAAGCTGTTTAGATCTCCTAAATTGAAGCCTTTCAGAGGGAATAAGAAAATGAGACAAAAATCTCTTAGTAATACTATTCTGTACTGCCAACCCAGTGTGGCAACTCTGCCTCTTTTATGAGGTCAAAATAACAGCTGATAGCAAAACCTTCAAAATTACCATAATGTCTTAACACCTCTAAATCTGCATTATTTATTCATGCAATACCTCTGAGAGAGAGCAAGGGGTTCTCATCACAGTTTGCATAGGAGGAACTAAGACATAGAAACTAAAGAGCACAATTCAGAATGCATTTCAAAATTTTGAAGTACAGAAGTATGCAGAAAAGTAGTCTGCAGGAAAGCAAAGAGCACCACGCTTGAAAGGTGAATACTGACATCCTCTATACCTGTGCACAGGGCAAACAGGCCAAAGAGAAATCACTGACCCCTGTCAAGCAACATTCCTGTACAGGCTCTGTTGAACACCAGCTTTTCACCTGGCCTATTTGAGCTGTTGAGTTTTGCTCTGTTTTGAGGCAGGACTAGGGTTTAGTGCTTCCTCAAATGCTCTAGAAGATGACAGAATCAGTATATGGAGCTTAAAAAAGGTACTGTTTTGAGTGGAATTTAATCAGCTGCATGGGGAATAGGAAGAGAGTGTAAATGAAGCACTGTGCATTTTCTGAGAGATCTCGAGTTCTACGAGTCAGGAAGATATCATATCCTAAACATTTCCTGATCATTTTTTCCCTAAATTCTTGGCACCTATTTTATAAAGAGAAGTGAGATGAGAAGTAGATTGAAAATTAAAATCAGATGTTATAGGGCTCTGAATTTGATGTTTTGCTGCTTGGGCCCACTTGGTCCTGGCACTAAGTAGCATTCTAGGAATTCTTCAGGGCTTGTAGCACAACTGAGTCCCATTAGGTTGTGGTGTGCACAGTCATGCCTGTGGGGGATGTTGGATTCTTCATTAGCAATTCCCTAGCTGTGACTAGAAGCACACATTCCTGTGTCTGGCCAGTAAGATCAGCTGAGAGTGGGAGAAAATATTCT
This sequence comes from Atrichornis clamosus, assembly GCA_013400975.1. Taxonomy (NCBI): domain Eukaryota; kingdom Metazoa; phylum Chordata; class Aves; order Passeriformes; family Menuridae; genus Atrichornis; species Atrichornis clamosus. The sequence continues at coordinate 141,488 of WBMZ01002500.1, read as the reverse complement.
GGAGTGTCTGGAAATAGAAACTGCAGACACTAGACCTCCTATGACCAGCTGGCGGTGGGTTTGAGAGACAGTGCAACTGATTCCAACCATAGCCAAGTACAGCAGTTCCCAGGACTGCTCAAACAGTGGCTGGAAGAAAAGTTCTATGTTTTCTTTAAACTTCTGGGGCCTGTCCCTCTGTCCAGCATACCATGAGCCTTCACCATCCTGGCCCAAAAATAGGAGACCCCTGTGAGTTTGGAGAAACCTTCAGACAACACTGTTGTCCAGGCATATCTGTCTGGAAAAGCTGCTATGTTCAGAAATCATAGGGATGAGCATCTCCGTATGATTTTGGAAGAAAAAAAAAAGGAGCTGAAAAGAGATATATTTGAAGGAAATGCTTATTCTGCAGAGTTACTGTCAATAGTTGTTGAGGTACCTGAGGGACATACCAAGGGAAACCTGTCAAGTCTCATAATAAACCACCTGAGGCTAGATACCTCCAGAAGCCTTCCAAACTTTATCCATTTGCACACAGCAAACGTATGGTCAGCTCAGTGTGGCCCATCCTCATGTGAGAGGATTTTGGTGGGTGGTTAGGCCAACTTTCTTCCAAGAGTTAGAGAGAGGAGGGAGGTTAACAGAGGTTCAGAAGAAGAGGATGTAATAGGGGAAAATAGCATCATTTTCAGCCCAGAGAGAACAAAAACATCCTTGATTAATATCTGACTGATAGGAGAGTACTTTATGATTGATGTATCAGAAATAGAATAGAGAAGACATGATCTAAATAGGATTTCATACCGTTCTTTTACTGCTTACCTGGGCTTTTAAAAATACTTCAATTTTATGAAACTGGCAATTTACAAGGAGTTTCTATTAAAGGAGGAGTTTCTATTAAAAAAATTAATATTCTTGCATGGTTTTATCCTTTCTATTCTGAGGTTTATGATTTTTCATTTGATGACTTAGTGTGTTAAATAATTTTTCTGATCTCTAACAGTGGTTTATACATACCTACCCTTAAAGATTTGACTCCCTCAACAACAGGATATTAAGCACGTAAGCTTGAGTCAATAAGGTAATGTTGATGATGGAGACTTCTGAAAAATCCAGGCACTTTTACACAAACTTCTAAATAATATGACTGAAACAGCTACTTTTGAATACTAAAGCCACAACATTTTTTTATGCTACATTCAATTTCTGAAAACAGATTAAATTTACTGAGCTCATATACGACATGTAAAAGGTAAACAATAGAGCATATAGCTGCTAAAGGGAAAATAAGGTCAAACAATTATTAGTGCATTCTAGTCTTTCAATTCCTAAAACTCTCCTACAGTGGGAAAGTAGAAAAGGGAAATGTCTCTATAGAGATTAAGAGGTCTGTAAACATCCATTGAGGATTAGCTGTTAATATGTGTTAAGAATGGATTCCAAACGCTCATAGACTTACTGCCCTTCTGTTGCAGCAAGCCAAATTCTTTCAATTGAGGTAGGCTTTGTCAAGGACACTATCTCTTGCTTTTTCTGTTGTCAGTCTCTGTTTTCCAGGGTGTATCAGAAAACATGTGTATGAGATACAGACCTAGATAAGTGTGAAAGAGACAGAAAATGCAGGTCATAGTGAAAGATCTGTTCAGAGGTTAGTGCTTCAATGCCTCGTGTTTGAAATGGCAAACTAAAGAAAAGCTAAATGGAATTGTTCTGCAAAAAGTACCTTTTGGAAAGTAAAAGCTGTTCTTTAGAGCAGGGAGTGACAAGGATGAAATTTGAGACTAATGGCTTAACTTCTCAACTCATCTTTCTTTCAAGCCTCTTTCATCACACCACCTCATAAATCAAGTCCAAATGAAACCCTCCTAAGTGAGAGTCTTCTCAGAAAAATGACAAGTTAGGATTCAGAGACAAATTCTTAAAAGATCTCAGGCTTTGTAGTGTTTAATGCACTCATTAAACACTGAGGAAGACTTTAACTTGAACCTTCCAACGGTGCAGCTATCACAGTAAAATTTAGATATTTTAGTACTTGATATAGTTTCTGGTCTTAAAGAAACTATTTACTTAGTTTACACTGGAAAGATGCTCTTTCAAAGAAAATGTAATATGAGGTACAAAAATCAAGCTGTTTGCCTTATTGCCTTGTTCACCCTCAAAAGAAATAAAGATTGTATGTTTGAAAAAAAATTCCTAGTTTTCTGTTTGATTTGCGATCACCCTAGAATCTACCTCATGCCTTTTGACTTTAAAAGGAATGCACAAGAAACTGAACCATGCAGTGGTCAGTAGGGCATTCAGTATAACAGTAGGCAGCTTTGATTCAAAACATAATAAGCACAGTTCAGAAGTGATTTGTAATTTTTTTTGACACAATACTATAAACATAAATTTGTGTGTGGGACAATGACATCTAACAAGATAGGGGTTTTTTTGTAAGGCAACTGTACCATATTATATTATGATAGTGTTTTTATTCCTGGAAAGAATTTTTTTTTAAATTGCCTTTGCTTTAGAAGTCTATGAATTTATTAAGCATCAAAGTCCTTTTTACAAGAAAATCACTCATTCTAGCAAAGAAATCCAAAATTCAGTGAAGTCTATGTCATCTGAGCATAAGATAGGAATCATTGCATAATTAGAAATATCAGTTTAGTTGGCTAACAGAGACAAAAGAGGCAAAATGTTCTTTTCTATCCTTTTTTTTTTGTTTTGTTTTGACACCAATGCCCACAGAGGTAACATACTAACTCCATTAGGCAAGGAATACAGATAAAGGAGCTTTGATCACAACTGAAAGCACCAAGTGCCAATTATGAGAAAAAAATATTTTCCAGTCACTGATTAGAGAAGTGTAGTGAATTAAACACCTGCTACACTTCACACTAATAAAGAAAGATTGATTTCTTTGTAATAGGTATTTGGTCATAATCATAGCAGGTCAGATGTTGGGTACCAGATATATTCAAAGGCTCTTGGCTATGGAATAGAAAACTTTGGATGTGGCTTTGCCTCTGAATGAAGTAGTTGTTTCAGAGTCTTCTTGCTCACCTCTAAAGTTCTGCTCATCTCTAGACTGTTCCTGACCATAGACACTGTCTGACACTATGTCAGGTATTGCGTTTCCTGCTACATAAATGTTTTGCTTCAGCTTCTTTATGGATATCGCCTGTAGATAATATCAAAATAGTTGTTGGTCTTTCAAGGTTGCTAATTTAGGCATGGGCATTCTTAGAAAAAAATAAAAGCAACTATGAGAAGAATCATACAGAATATTTTTAATTATGATTGTTTGTGATAATGGAAAGGACTCAAAAGTTCTATCATTTTGTCAAAAATACCAATAGGATCTACATACACTGGTAAGGAGAAAGGCATTATAAACTTTATATTGCATGGTAATACAGATTTATCTATGCTGTTTCTACTATGACAAATATGAGGATTAATTGTAAACAGAGGATGACCAAGTCATGGAATACTTATACAAAATGGATATACACAGGACAATGGGGACTGTTGGAAGCCGGCTGATGTCATTGCAAGGCTACTCTTGAATACCTTGGTCATAGTGACTGGGAAAAGTATATGAAGACTAGAAGAGAACAAATATCACTCCTATACTCAAGAAGGATAGAAGGAAGAATTGGGGAACTGCAGACCGGTCAGCATCACCTTAGTCACTCAGAAGATAATGGAGAAAAACCTCTTGGACAACTTTTCCAAACACATGAAGAGCAAGGACCTAGCTACAAGTAATTAGCATGGATTTTCAAGGGCAAAATCATGCTCCACCCACTTGATAGGCTTCTACAATGGTGTGAATAGCTTGGTGGATGAGAGCAGAGCAGCAGGTATTGTTTGCCTCGACTTCAGAAAAGCTTTTGACACTGTCTCAGATAACATCACCATAGAGAAACTGACAAAGTAAGGTTTAGGTAAGTGGACAGTGAGATGGATTAAAGATGAGCTGAATGACTGGGCCCAGAGGACTGTAATCGATGGCACCAAGTCCTGCTGGAGGCAGTTTCTAGCAGTCTACCTCAGAGGTCAGTCCTTGCTCCAATATCCTTCAACATCTTTAATAATGTCTTGGATAAGGATGAAGTCTCAGCAAGTTTGTAGACAATACAAAACTAGAAGGTATGGTTTATAAATGAGATGGTTGTGCCACCATTCAGAGAGAGCTCAGTAGGCTGGGTGAATGTCAGCAAGGCTAAATGCCAAATCCTGAATCTGGGGAACAAAAAATCCATGCACCAGTTTATGCGGGACTGTAATCCCCTGAAAAGCAGTTTTACCAAAAGGATCTTGGTGTTCTGGCGGACAACAGGTCAGCAATGCACCCTCAGAGCAAAGGAGGCCACCAACCTTCTCGGTTGCCAGCAATTTGAGGGAGATGATCCTTCCCCTCTATTCAGTACTAGCGAGACTGCACCTGCAAGACTGTGTTCTGTTCTGGGCTACAAGAAAGATCTTTCATTAAAGGAAAGGGAGCTGGGACTTTTCCACCTAGAGAAGGTTCAGGGAGATATCAGCTCTACGTATATATATATATATATATATATATATATATGTATGTGTGTGTANATATATATATATATATATGTATGTGTGTATATATATATATGTATGTATATATACCTGGAGGAAGGAAATGAAGAAAAGGGAGCCAGACATTTCTCAATAGTGCTTGTTGACAGGATACTGGCAATGGACACCAAATAATATATGCAAAATTCCATCTGAACATAAGAAAACACTTTTTTGCTTTTTGTAAAAGTAAAAAGGATGGTCAAGCCTTCTAACCAGAATGTAAAGTGACCATCCTTGGAGAAAGTAAAAAATCTAACTGGATGTAGTCCCAAACAACCTGCTCTACTTGACTCTGCTTTGACCAGGGGCAGTCAGACTAGATGATTTTAAGAGGTCACTTCCAACCTGAATAGTATTGTTGTTATTATATTTTTTTGTTAATATATACATTTATTTATATACATATGTGTTTGCATGTTTGCTTATTTAATTAATTCAGTGAAAAAAAAAGCCAGTCAGAAAAAATATATTTAAAGATGCGCAAGGAAGATAGAAGAAAGAAATTAAACTTAATAGGCAGGAGGCAGCAGTAGGCATAATGATAATTTAAATATTGCAATTACAAGGTTGTTAGATGTGTAAAAAATGATGGGTTTAATGCTAACTGTTTTTACTGGTTTTCACTGAGGGAGTTAGAGAGAATGTGGCAGCACTCAGAGCTCTGCTGTTGTGAAGGAATTCAGCGTGTGGTGTCAGGTGAACAGAGCAGCAAAAGTCTCCGAAGGTTTACTGCAGAGCTGTGAAATCTGTCAGTTTTGTCCTTCAGAGAAACTAGAGCTTTTAAACTCTGCCCTCTAAAGCTGGATAATCTGGCACAATAAAAAGTCCATAAGACCCAACCACTAACTGCTTACAGGTTTGAAGAAAGAGCCAGAAAAAGGAAATCAGAGGCAATAGCTACCTATATTTTCAGTCCCATTGCAGACTGCTTGTTTTTGCAACTGGTCGTATAGCCTGCAAAAAAAAGTTTGACTGGTTTGGAATATGAGGGGAGAGCAGTGAATATTGACTACCTGGACTTCAGTAAAGTCTCTGACACTGACTCCCACAAGCCCCCCACAGAGAATCTGACTGTTCATGGGCTGGATGCGGAGACAGTGAGGTGGGATGAAAAACTACTGAGTGGCCAGGCCCCGAGGGTGGTGATCAGTGGTGGGGAGTCTGGACGGAGGCAAGTGACTAGTGGTGTGCCCTAGGGATTTCAATACTGACTCTAGTCCTGTATTACGTCCTTAATGATGTGGATGATGAAGTAAACTTCAGCAAGTTCGCTGATGAAACAAAACTGGGAGGAGTGATTTGTATCCTAGAGGGTCATGCTGCCTTTCAGAGGAACCTCAGCAGTCTGAAGAAATGGGCTGAGAGGAAATGCAAGAAGTTCAAAAAGCAGAAGAGGAAAGGTACTTGGGGAGGAAAATCTCCATACATAAGCACACACTGGGGGCTGACCAGCTGGAAGGTGACTTGACAGAAAATAATCTGTATGTCTTGGTGGACACTAGGTTAAACATGAGCCAGCAATGTGCATTGCCGAAAAGAATTCCAATAATATCCTGGGAGGCATTAGGCAAAGTGTTGCCAGCAGGTGAAGAGGGGTGATCCTTTCCGTTTATTCAACACTGGTGAGGCCACACCTGAAGTCCTGTGGTTTTGGGCTCCTCAGTGCAGAAGAGATATGGACAATCTGGGAAGAGTCCAGTGAAGGCTACAAGAGTAGCTTACATATGAGGAAAATCTGAGAGGGCTGGGACTTTTCAGCCTAGAGAAATGAATGCTCAGGGGGATATTATCAAAGTCTATAAATATCTGAATGAAGGATGCAAAGAGGATGGAGTCAGGCTCTTTTTAGTGATGGACAGTGAACCAGAGGCAAGGAGTCCAAACTGAAACACAGGAGGCTACCCCTGAACACCAGAAAACCCTTTTTTACTGTGACAGAGATGAGAGTGATGGCACAGGTTTTCCAGACACTTCATAAAATAGTCTTGCAGGCCTTAGAAATTTTGATTCTTGTAACAGTTCATGAACAATCAGTTTAAATCTGGACATCTGCTCAGTTCTGCCATATATTTTTCCCCTTGATACTCATTATTCAATACCAACCATGTATATAAATACAAAAGAACGTAAGAACAGTTGTACTGGATGAGGCTGAAGGCCTACCTAGCCAAGTATAACATATCCAGCAGCAGCTTAGAACAGGTGGTTAGAGACAGTGTAAAAGGAGCAGGGCAAATATTAAATGATTGTTTATCTCTGTTTACTTTCTGCAATCAGTGATGTAGGAACTTCACAAGCCCAAAGTTTCATCTGGATGTTAATGTGCAATTTAGAGACTATACTTTCAGCAATTCTTTTAGCTCCCAACAGAACTTCAGAATATTTTCTATTTCTCTGAAAAGTAAATGTTATCATTAAATTGCAGGTTTTCGCAGAAAATGCTTCTAAGCATTCTGACTAAAAATTCTACATGGCATCCCTATTTCTGCAGTTATCCAAAATCCAGAATGGTCATTTCCAATTCATCTTCTCAGTGCCTTTCTTGATTAGATTATCTCTACTCTTTTCATTTACCTTCTTCAGAAGATGAGCAATTGTAATATCAGTTGTTTCTTCAAACAGAATCTGTCCCACATGTCAGATGTTCTTTACTGCATTTTGTACAAGTTTTAGTTCTATATGAACTAAAAATGGGATGGCAGAAGCTGCATGAAATATGTAAGTCAAAGATACATTCTGCATTAAATCCATGACTAAATAGAGTTTCCTCTTAATTTTTTATCCAGTTTATTACTTCAGATTATTTCACTGAATTTTATGTGAGAATTTTAACAATCTTTGTGTTGTGTGGCCTTTTCTATCATTAAACATAATATGCTTACATAAATTATTTATACTGACAGAAGATTTGGGCTACATTTTGATACACATCAATCAAGTGTTACCCTTCAGTAAAGAGGACAGACAATTGTGCAAAAGCTAACCAATTGCCAACTGGGCCAGCCCTGACTGTCTGCTTGGCAGCAACCTGTCGCCTAATAAACAGACTAGCTGATTGAGGGAACTCACCGTTCAGTTTAGTTGTTCATTCAACAATTGGTAGCTTAAAATAGTTGGACAAATAGATTTGCACGAGACTATATCAGTATTTCATAATATATTCATGCTCTAAAGAGTAACTTCAGTGACACTGGGTCAGCAGTCTCTAGGTGTATGATTTTAATACAAAGAAGTACAGATTGTACTAAATTTATGAAGAATCTAAATATGAAAATCTACAAATAAGCAAAGCTATTTAAATCTTGCATATAACAGCAGTGGAGTCTGGATCTGTTTGCCCTTTTTTCAGCTTCATTGCGGTTTGTTGCTGTTTCTAGATGAGAACCTTCTTCCATTTTTACTTCCACTCTCATACCCTCATCTTTCCTTCTATATAGGATTTTACTTTTGCTAAGTAAAATCAGTATCTGATGTCCAGGCAGAGCTTCTGTCATGTCCACCAAAATACCAACTTTATTTCTCACTTTTTGCATTTGACTATCACTTGAGCCTTTTCCTGTTTTTTTAATCTTTCAAGCTGTATCCTGGGGTCTATATTAATAGCATATTTAATTAAATGTAAGTCATATACACTATATATGACTTATTAAAATTATTTTTTTTCTAATTTCTAGTCTAGCAGCTTGTTTCAGAGATCTCGGTTTTCCATTGCTCTGTTCAATGTTAGGTAAATGAAAAGAGTATAGTAACCACTTAGGAAACTTGAGTACGAAAGGGAAAAAGAATCTGCGACTGATAAAAATGTATATTACTAAATTCTTAAGAGTTCATTATGTATTATTACCCTGCAAGACGAATAATAATTTTGAAGACTTTTAAGCCGTGTATTAAAATAGTCTGTGTAAATACCTATAAAATAAAGTCAGCAGAGTGTACCCATAGCAAGCATTAAAGCTCATGAAAACCTTGGTGATCTGTTGCTATGTGATTTGGTTTCTATGAAGTCTGTAAAGGCTATTTTTCCATTTTATTTTATTTTATTTTATTTTATGGCTAAAGGCTGACAAAATCTTGAATAGGCTCACAACTGGGAGACAGGATTAAAATAATTTTTAAAAGGTTGGATAAAATATTAAAATGGAAAAGAAAAAGCATACACAGATAATTCCCAGGATGCTTTGGAATGCTCTCACTCTCGGGTTTTTAGAAGAATATTTATTCAGTAGTCAGAATTTGTCTACGTTAAAAATCTAAAGCCAACAAACAACTCCAGTTACATGGTCACATGCAAATACACTATGACTGTTTCTAGATGGAAGGAATAGAAGTCTCCTAACTATAGGGAGCTTATAGGGTTATTTCCAGAAACCAATGTAGGAGAAGCTTTTGATTTTCTGTTCTGCAACTTTATAAATATGTTATTTGTTATTTGAGCTTTCTCTAACATTATTGCTAATAAGATTACCAATGCAAAGCAATCAGTTAAGTCAGACTTGCATTTGCTCTGTAAGGCAGCAGAGGAACTTCATCAGGGTATCCACACACATACATGACACTATTTACACTGGCATCGTGATGAATTCCTGCATCAGGACCATCGATTGTTTACTAACATGGATACCACAGGATCCTGGATAGGAGCTCCATAATCTCTCCTCAGGTACATGATTAAGTAGCAAATGACACCCACCAGCATCTGGTGAGCTGTCAGGTGCCAGAAGGTGTTTGTAGTGGTAATTTGGCCATCTGCAATCTGTGTTGTCAGTGCATTGTAAGTTATCACTGTCTCAGGCAATATTAACTTGCAATGTTCTTCTGACATTTCTTCAGTGGGTTGTGAAGCAGACATATGGTACAAAATACTTCCTAGCTAGCTCCTCCCACCCTTCCAATAGCAATGACTTCTGCAGCTTATCAGTAAAAGTACTGTGGATTGTGCTTAAGATTTCTGTTCATGGTACTTTAATATTAATACTGCTCAGGTATTTTTACCCCATTTTAGGTATTCTGAGTCAATTTTGTAGCACACTTCTACATTGTGAAGAACACAAGATATAGGAACATATGGCTCATGGTAATTACATATTTTGCAAATTACTTAGCAATTATACCTGAAGTTACCAAGTAGTTCAAAAGCAATTACCTTATAACTTGATTTCAGGTTCTGTAATAAGACTTTAAGTTTATATGGAAAAATAACTAGATAATTATTTTATGGTTATACGGTCATTAAACAATGGCTTAAATGATTAAGATTTAAATATATTTTAACTTTTTTTTTTAGCAAAACAATGCATCTGGCTAACAACTTCTGTGCCAATCTTAGTTAAAACATCTAAGATATATATTTTAACTACAGAGCTCACAAAAGGATGCTGACCTGCAAGGACTCCTTGGACTTGATGACCTTTGTGGGTCCTTTCCAACTCAGGATATTCTATGATTCTATGAAAAGAAATGTCAGATGACCCCTGACTGTATTTAGTTTGGAGCATTATTGCTATCATTCTTACTGGATTATATAAAAATATGGGTTTTGTTAGAGGTTTTCTTTTATTTTTAAAACATATTTTCTCATGGAATGGATACCACACCTAGAAACCTCTTAGAATTGAGAAAAAAATAGTGAAGATAAGAATCCTCCAATCCTCATTTTCAGTGGAAAAGTTAAGCGACCATAACTGCAGACATATTAAAGTAACATTACATCTAAAGGAAAAATTACCTGATGGAGGCAAATGCTTTTGTATTTTTAGACCAACAGCCTCTAGTATGGAGAATTAGAATGAGAAGATAGGAGTCCAAATGACAAATATATTGTGCATTTATTTAATGGGGACTGAGCAGTTCAGGGAATTGTTAATAGTATTCAGGGACTTTCATCACTGAGTTACTAAGCTTGAATCTGGCCCAGGTCCGCAATGACTGAAAATCATTACAATTTGATAGTTCTTCAGTGCCCTATGCAAAATGAATTATGTTCTTACTCAGAAACTGATGGTCATTAGTAAAAATTACTACTCACTAGAGAAGAACAAGATAGATAAGTAAAAGTATGGTAGGAAAGGAGGCTATACAAAATTAAGATTAGTTATCATAGAAATAGAAGGGGTTACATGAAGTATATCTGTTACAAAATGTTAAGAATATTAATGGAGACATTATCAGAAGCTTTCCTTCAGAAATGTTTTTTCAGGCACAATGAAGTGTCTTGTTTCNTCAGAAATGTTTTTTCAGGCACAAATTTTTTTTCAGGCACAGATTTTCTCTCTCTTTGAGAAAAAAAAAACAAAACAAAACCAAAGAGATCTGGCTTTTTTGCCAAAA
>WBMZ01002500.1:68658-130528 GCA_013400975.1 Atrichornis clamosus | reverse complement strand
TCCTTGCCAAAAAAAAAAAAAAAAAAGAAGAAACAGTCTGAAAGTTTGATTTCATTAGTTTTAGCACCATAATCCAAAGTAATAAGCAAACCTCCAAATGTTTCTAAACCTGTAATGATTAGTTCAGCAAAATAGAATTAGCACTTAACTTCATTTGGAACTGTTTAAGCTACTTGCAAACCTGGCACGTTTGACTGGTGACAAACAAAAAAATAACAGCTCAACAAAGCTTTCTTTGATTCTTTTTCTCTTTATTTCTTTCATTCATTCAATGCAATAGAAATAATAATCTGCAAATACTATTGCAGATTTTTTTTTCCTTTTTGTGTGGGCTTTGTATTTTATTTGCAGCTTTGTGATTTTACAACACTGTGGAAATTCTAAGCATTTTAACAGCAGAAATTATGTCTACTGATAAGTGAATAACATGTTCTACATATCATTTATTTTCATTTACCCTGTGGTAAAAAGGAGGAAAATTGAAAGAAAGAATGCAGATAAATCACAGAGTTATTGATTCCTTCAATCAACTTCAAACAGTGAGAAATATAATCAGCTTAAATATTTCAATGTTTCATGAAGATTTTCTTTATTTGCATCCATCTCTATGGATCTTTCTGTGCTGAAAGCAGATCAACAATTTCTTTATACAAGAGAAAGTTGATTTATCAAATAAAAAAGAACACAAAGGCAAACATTTCTACACAGACACACAAAGTGAATTTGATGGACATTATGTGTTAAGATTCTCATGGCTCTCTGTATGCTTAGTGCATCATGGGATAATTACTGCCATCTTAGATGGACATTTTATTATTCCTTACCCAGTAACTTTTCATATTTTACTTCCTTCTTAGCCTGTCTCTAAGCATTTCTGTACAAGCTCTTTCAAACTCATTAAAATGACCAAATGAAGAAGTTTTCTCACCAGAATCCAGCATGGGAGAAAAACAGAGGGAAAGTAAACTGTTTTGCTCTTGTACAGATATTTGCTCTGCCATGGTACTCATCTGTATATTGTTCCTGTAGTGCTGCTATTGTACCCACACGAAGGTCCCTAGGCAGAATGGTTCACAGAAGCACCTCTAGACCTTGCATACACAGGTCAGTGTCTGTATCCTTCACAGGAAAGGTAAGGGCAATGTAAGTTTTTACTTTCCAGAGTTGACGGGATGACAGTTCCCAAATTACTCCCAGAATTTCACTTGAAATATTCAAATAACATAGTAATGAGAGTTCAGTTAAGATAGAAGAAATCAACAACAACAACAAAAACAAAAGCCATGCCATAAGTTAAAATCTCAACAGTAGGGGGATTTGTTTTTTTTAATATTTTGTGAAAAATCAAAGAGCACAAATAGTCGGAAATTCCTGCTTTAGTTCCTGAGGGACTCAAAGCAATATGAGAGTTAGCTTCAGTTACATACAGAAGAGTTACACACAGAAATAGATTTTATTATAGATGGGAATATTTTTGATTATACAGACTCCAATGAGAATCTAAATTATAAATAAATCCCTTATCACTGTATTATACTTCCTTACATGACTTATAAGAAGTCCTATAGAACACCTTATGTCAGAATATTAAAGTCAAATATTGCATAAGATTTCTTTAGAAGACTGTACACCTATTTGACACAAAGAAATATGAGAAATACTACACTGAATAAATATGCTGAATAAATCAAATATGCTATGAGTAAAATGTTATGTAATGCAACACTTTCAAGAAGAAAATAGAAATATATGCATATGTGTAATAGTTTTTCAAAATTGTATTTAGTGCCTCTAAATGCAGGCATGTTTGGGTATCTTCAATTATTTTTGCTGGTACATAACAGAGGAGGGATTTCTGTTTTCCCTCTGTATTTGTATCTGTATTATCCAGACCCAACATTTGATAGCACAAAAACAAACACACTGATCATGATAACTGTGTCTACTTAGAGAAAGTAGGGAGATTAAAGGGAGTCACATTTTCAAAACTTTCTTGTGGACGTTTTTTCTGATCAGTGTTCAAACAGAGAGTTCCACCAGTGAAGCTAACAAAATACACTCAGAGTCCGTGTAATTGCATTTATGTAATTCTCCAAAAACTTCAGACTTGTGCAATTCATGAACAAATGTTGAAATCTGACCATCTACCATGCTGTCTTAGGGAAAGGAATCTATCTGTGGTTTATTTGTATCTCCTCATTTGGAGAATATTGGACCCTGGTTACAGCAAATTAGAAGAATACAAAGAACTGACACTATTCACAACTGATGTTGTCATCTTTGTCTTGATCTAATATGATGCACACAAAACTCTGCTGTGTAAGGAGTGCACAGTTATAAAATAAATTCTTCTACTTCATAGCAGTCCACCATTATGCTGACACCTGCACTGGAGGGCAGCAACCAAATATGCTCACAACTGTATGAATCCAATCGAGCACTTCTCTTTGCATTTGATGCTGTATGAGGGTTGTGCCAAGTGATGAAATTTACATCCCATGGTACCCTCTGAATCAGTATAATAGCAAGGATGCCTAGCAATCTTTTGCTACATTATGTCTTTTAGTAGGTGTTCACCTGAGAAAAATAAAACCCTTTAGTTAGTAATAGACTGAGTTTTGGGAAGAGAAATACCAGTAGGTTGCTCAATAGAGAGTGATTCTGACACTAGTGAAACTCTTTGGATCACCAGGATATCAACAATAGCAAGTATTTCAAAGGAATGTTAATGAACATATTCAGATAATGAAGAGGAAATTAAGTACTTATTTTATTTAATTTTGTAGACCAGCAATATTGTATACAGTAGAACCTTTTTAATTAAACAAATGAACAGCTTTTATTAATCAGAATCAGTAACCATTATAAATTAATAAGGCTTAATAACTGTTTGGACACTGTTGCTAGGAAAATAAAGAACCTGAATGATAAAACATACTCCCAGCAAAGATCCTACCTATATAACAACTGGTTGGACCTGGCCTATAGGAGGTGCTCTTGGCTTTCATTAGTGACTTGAAAAACACTACGATAACCTGACTTTCACATCTTAGCTATGTAGTGAATGTGAGCAACTTTGCTTCACATCTCACGTTTAACAAATCACAGATGGCTGGATTTTCTAGAGTCCAGAGTGCCAGCTTTTTCTAAAGCCTTGAAACTTAGAGGTGAAATATTTTACAGAGATTCATTATATATTAAATAATTCTTTCATTGAGTTATTTTCATCGGCTCCTACTAAATCTTACATACTCTTGTAATTTCTTAATTGCACATTAAATATATGGTTTATTTTTACCTTTTACTATTTCTTCTGGCACGGAGGAAAGACCAATGTATGTTTTGAGAAAAAATAACCCTTTTGCTATAAACAAAATAGAACATTTGGGACAGCACTCTGTATCTAATATACTCTGCTGTTAGAGCAAGTTGCTGCATAATAATGAATGTGATACTAGGCCACAGACTTGGAAGGTGGAGACCCAATGGCTGCCACTGGTAGCTCTTCTGTACAAGCTGGGACTTTCTGAGGACAGGTATGATAAGTACTATTAGACATAGTAATTTGAGAATCAAAAAAGTAATATAGGTCTATTGTATATTTTGAAAAAATCTCAAAACCCTAAACCTATCAACTAACAAAACACACAAACTAATGTCTATTCCCATCTTTCCATGTCTTGAAATTCTACAAGCTAAAATGAGCAAACTGTCTCAAATGTCCTTGACATTCAAAAGCTCCACCAAATAAACTCATTTCCAAGTACTATACATTTTCTAAATTACAGCTTTCCTGTGGATATGTCAATAGTACCGTCTAACTCCAACTCATAGGGATAAAGCAGGTGCTTCTGCTAAAAGATTCAAGGCAAAAGCACAATACAAATCATTGATTTCCATGCCCTGGGAACTAACCTGACAACTAATTTTTCTTCAAGTTCTTATTTTCCCCCCGTTCACAATAAGACAAGAGTGGAATATGCACTCCTTCATTATTTGAAATATCTGTTGACTTCAGGGAATGTAAATTCTTATTTAAGTATACTACTTAAACACTCCCTGACTTCCTGTCATCCCTTCAGTGCATGTTTTAAAAATATATGCCTCTACACAGGCTAATGAAATAATTCTGTGTAAAGTAAGCTTTATAGAGAGACTCCATAGATTCATATTTCTGAGTGGATATATATATGTGTGTTGCTCTCACCAAGACCAAGGCTTGTATCTTTTCTTTTTTTCTCCCCACCTAATACACTTTTAGACTCCTCTTTCTTTAAGCTGTGTCAGTGAAGGTTTAGATCATAAACTTATTCACAAGTGGAGTTTCTATTCTTTAGGGAACACTGTTTTGGACATAGCCTGTACAGAAGCCTGGGACTTCACAGTTCACATCATTGCAATTTAGCATCTCCCACCAGAACTCTCACAAAAAGAAAGATTTTAGATATTATTTTTGAGCTTAGGAACCTAGGAGACATTTCTCATAGGAATACAGATAAGAAAACTATAATAATGAAAACCAAATATTCAAGATGAAACATAAAATTCAGATAATTTATTTCAAGAAAGTTAGCTTAACATAATTTCTGAAAATGCCATCCTATTAATAATACTTTATAGTGCTTGTAAATGACTGATCTTATTTACTTATTTATTTATTTAGTGATTCAGATTTTTCTAGGATTTCTGATGCTTTTCTGAAAAGAAAAAACCAAACCACACCTCTTTTTTTGGATAGAAGATTTCATGAAAGTTTTGTGCAGTGACTTGATGAAAGTTTCCAATTGATAACACAAGCTAAAACATCCCCATTACTAGAAGTAATATTAGGCACTGAAATCTTCCTAGAGATTCTACAAGGAAAACTAAGTACTTGGAGGTAATAAGTGACAGTGAAAGTTGCAGCACTGCCTGAGCTTTCTGAAGCTGGTAGATAGTGGATGTGAACTAATGTACAACATGAACTTGTTGGATGTGAAACGTAAAAATGTGCAAATTAATATGTACCATTTTATACACACAGTTTGGCATACTTATATGCTTTTATATTAAATACAGCAATGGTTGGAGACCCTGTTGTATGCAAAAATATCACTTAGAACTTAAGACCTGATCTTGTGATCCTTAGTCAAATAAAAGTCCAATTGTTTTCAGCAAGCAAACCTTGGAAAAGTCTGAATAGTGTCGTGGAATGTGATACAGTATGCAGGAATTTCCAAACAGCTAACTTATTTAAGAAAGTTTCAATAAACTTTTCTGTGTAATGCAACATCTAAACAAATTTGAGATCCAGAGCACAGGGACAGAGACTTGGCTATAACCCCAGTCTTCTGACCTCTACCATTTTTCCAGGGCAAGTGTAGAGCAAATTAAGGTTCTAATATCTGAAAAATGATCATTTTTCTTGGTGTCTTGGAGACAAAAGATAATACCAAAAGCAGTAAGGAAGCATGAAAACCATTGTGCTCCTATAACAAGCTAAGAAAGAGGGATTATGATTGATTGTTTGCTTAGAGACCTCCTGCTGTGGAACTACATCCTCTTGCTTGATTATGCCTGTATTTAGAGAATTCACTTTGAACATTCATTGCAAATAAAGAAAAATACTGATTCATTTAAAAACATATCTTTTCATAATTGCTCCTCATTAAGAAAATACTGATATGTGACAACATTTTGACAAAACATTCAAGATAAACAGGGTTTTTATGGAATAATGGAAAAAAGAACAAAGAATATAATGAAAAAATAGGGCTTTCCATCAGCTTGTTTAAATAAATATTAGAATAAGAATAGTCATGTGCTCACAAAACTAAAAGTCTTAATTTAAACATTTTTACATTTTAAAGAAATTGGGAATATAAAGACAATAAAAGGCCATAACTGAGTAAGAAGCATACATCTCACCCTCCTCTTTTAGACCAAAAAGAAGAGATTTATGACCTGACTTTTTTTTTTTTTCAAAATTTCTAATGGATTATTCATCCAGCATTGGCCTTATAAGACAAAATCTAAGATCAAGAAAGACAAGTAAAACTCAAAAAACTTTCATACACTTTATTGCTTGAATTTGAAAAATTACTCCATCCTTAAAAATATTAAAAAAATAATTCTGCTACTGCAGAATAATCCCTTTGCTTTTAAATTTCATTATAATTCTGTCTGATGTGACCCACTCATATTGAATGGGTGAACACTGAATTAAAGGAAGCCAAGCAATGAACAAAATTTTCAGAAACTTCTAACAATCTTTTGACTATCAGGATTTGTCTCACTTTGGATGTATGAGAAAATTAATTTTTCAGAATATCTCTTAAATAATGCAGTGATGAACACAGAACTGAAACTTAGGGTGGAAAGTGCATTTATCTTATAGGATTTCATTACTGTTACTACTACTTTTATTATTATTATTATTATTGATGTTTTGATTTCAAACATTTTAGTAAAGCAGAAATATTCTATAGGATTTACATGTCGGGCCAAAACAGCTTGAAAGTTAACTGTTTAGAGCAACTGGCCACAAAATAGCTATAGAAAATTAGTCACAGGAATTATTCACTGGATGATTGTGAATAATGAGCTAATTTAGGAAAATCACAATCTGTTCATGGACAATTTGTGTGCTGAAGAGAGTTAAAATTCATCAACTAAATTATTTGTTATAAATTATTCACCAAGCTCTAATGAGCACCCAAAAATACGGCTGCTTCTCTGAAACTTATTCAAATTATCCAAAGTGTTTCTGTATGTATACGAAAGCCAGAAATATTCTTTGGTACTTTTTAATATCTCTTGACAGTGTTTTCATTATACTTATGTTACAAGCTAAAATATGAAGCACAGAACAATGCAAAATTAAGAGATCATAATGAGGAGGGAAGAAAACCCCTGTATCACATCTAAAAAACATATTCACTGATTTTAAGCTTGTGGTAAAAGCACACTTTAGTTCATTTTAAAAGTACATTTTAGTTCATTCTTTTATTACAGTAGTTTGTATTGCTATAGTTCAGCCTTCTGATTCTGAGATATCTAAAAATAAGATAGATTGACTGAAAATATTACTGGAAAGCAAATTTCCATACTATACATTCCCACTAGTGCTAATTCAACTTTCTACCAAAAAGATGCTTCACCTGTTGCTGTCTTTGTTGGCAATAATACTACTTTTGCTATATCTTTTGAATCTCTTACTACATAAACAGTGAATACATAACTTTTTCCCCTTCATCTGACAATGCTGATGATAAATGTTTCAGTAATTTGTGACTTTTATTTATATATGATTTACTATGGCTCTCAGAGAATAATGACAAGTGCCACATTATAATACCACTCCTCAGTTGCAGTTACATGGACAACCTAACTGCTAAAAGTGTGTTAGCTGTTAGAGAAAGCACAAGCACCCTGCATCTGCAGTCAGCAGTGAGCAAGCCCCACAACAAATAATATTCTAAATACTTTGATGCCAGCCTTGAAAATTATTGAAGGCAGTGAAGAGATTTAAATTCATTTTAAAGGGAACTGGAAAAACATTTTGGGTGGCAATTTTTGGGTGTTGACCTTGGTTGCCCACTAGATACCCATCCAACTTCTCTGTCACTCCTCTTCCTCACAGGAAATTTTCTCCAAAATAAGAAGAAAAACTCATGGGTTCAGATAAAAACAATTTAATAAAGAAAAGCAAAGCCTTCATATGGAAGCAAAGGAAAAAAAATTCTCTACTTTCCTCCAGCAGGCAATGTCCAGTCACTTCCTGGGACCAGGACCTCAGTACACATAGCACTTATTTTCAGAAGACAAATGCCTTAGTAACAAATGCCTCCCTGTTCCACCTTTTTCCTTGCCTTTATCGCTGTGCATTACATCATAGAGCATCTCTTTGGTCAGTTTTGATTAGATATCCCAATTGTGCCCCTGTCCCAACCTCTTGCCCGCTCCCGGTCTACCAGTCTTAGGCTGGAGAGAGCCCTGTTGCTGTGCCAGCTCTGCTCTGCACTAGCCAAAACACTGGAGTGTTATCAACACCTTTCTGGGTACAATTGCAAAGCACAGAACTGTACAGTAAAGAGGAGAGGGGTGGAAGCCTTTTCAGTCAGGTGCAATCTGGCAGTTGATCTTGCATAGTTTTAGTCACAAAACAGAAGGACAATTAATTTAATGCAATTTTCTATATTTAGAATCTTAACTTTAGGCTAGTCACCACAGGCTACCCTCATATTCAGAGACAAGAGAAAGGCATGTTAGGAGGCTGATTTGTCAGAACTATTATAGATGTCCTTTTTTAGTATAAGATTAACTGTCTTAAAGAAGGGACACATGGTCCTACAGTGCCTAGAGAAGGACTCTGGATTGATTATCTCAGACCTAAAGATCTAACTTCTAGAAATGTATGATAAAGGACATGTGACTTGCTCTAAGCTGAGGCTGCAGTTTACTTAACATTTTTTCTGTAGCCAGTAGAAAGTGAAAAAGGCTCCTCTTGAAAATGACTAAAGAGTTTAGCTAGTCTGATTAACATCTGAAGATTTTTTCTTCTTTCTTTTTATTTTATGATAACGGGACTGCAAAATGAGGAGCTTCAGTCATGTATAAAAAGAAACAAGAGAAAGATAGGGTACAAACATTAAGTTTTAAGGAGCCTCAATCAAATTTCCAGACCTTGCTAAGTGGATGTGAGCCTTAGTAACTGAACTTTGACAGCACTGGTGGATTTTAATTTCCATGAGATTGCACACACATTATTTCTCACTTGTTTCTCAGTGTTAATTACCTATTAGACCTCTGGGATTTTGTTTCTTGTTTAGTTTTTGCTTGTTTGTTTGTGTTTGGTTTTGATTTATTGAGGAAAGATTTAGAGAAGAGTTCACTGCAGCAACTACTAAGATACTCAAAACTACTCATCCTAGGACATTGACCCAGATCGCAGAGTGAACTTTTAGCCTGGCATACAACTCTCTGTTTTAGTCACTTAAATATATTATTCCTAACCCTAAGCTTATTTTCCAAAAACCATCTGTTTTCACTAAAGCAAAGTAGGTATTTTCAAAGTAAAACTCATGTCCTGTTGAAATCAAAAGTAGGTGGATAAAAGCTCTGCTGATGTGCTTACTCTTTATTCAGTATCTACTGATATACAAAGTCTGGGACAATAGTTCAGATTTAGACACCTAAATTTTATATGTCCAGAATGAAAATAATCCTACTTTTACTGTTTTGTTCTGGTTTAGTGTTTTGTTCTGTATTAGTGTTTATTTGTCAGTACAGGCTGGGGTCTGACCTGCAGGAAAACAGCTCAGCAGTGAATGACTGGGGCTGCTGGTGGACAACAAGCTGTCCATGAGACCGCAGTGTGCTCTTGAGGACAGAAAGGCCAGTGGTTTTCTGTGGTGCATTAGGAAGAACATTGCCAGCAGGTCGAGGAAGGTGATCCTATCCCTCTAATTTGCCTTTTTAAGGTCACATCTGGAATACTCTGTTCAGTTCTGGTCTCCTCAGAATAAGAGAGACATGGAATTCATAGAACAAATCCAGTGCAAAGCAAGAAAGATGATTTTTATCTCAGTTCATGAGTTTTCTCACTTTTCTGATTCTCTCCCCTATCCCACTAGGGAAAAGTGAGTGCGTGGCAGTATTCTTAGCTGCTGGCTGAGGTTAACCACGACGAGTTGTCAAAACAAATGTGGATTTTAATGTCATGATCTGGAACTGGAAGAATTGCCACCCTGGGAAAATGCTAGACCTTTTCAAATGTTCAGATTTTGTTGAAACTTTCAAAAATGATGTCAGAAAAGCTGAAGATTTCTTTGTATTGAAATGCAGAACACCTGGATGAAAAATGGAAACAGAGAGGGAAGCTGAGGGATATATAAAAGTGCTAGCAAAAATAAAGATCTTTTTCAGAAAAAGAACGAATTTTCGATGTTTTTCAGAAGGAAAAAAGAAAACCAAACCAAGCAAAAAACCAGTAAAGATGGGAGATTTTTCCAAGTTCCATCTCTTCTGATTCAGTTGTAATTTCTATTTCTGTTAGACACTGAGGAACTAAAGAAGGGAGTTGTCTGGGACCTACATTCATGAAGTTGATAGACACTTTTCACAGATCTATAGCAGATTCAAAGTTATAGCTGTTGAACCTGGTGCAAGAATACCTTATTTAACCTTTCTACAGACCGAAAACAACAGCCTCACTTTCAGTTATGTCATTTAAGCTTTATGCTATATTTAATTATAAATAACCATATAAGGAAGATGAACTTCCAGTTAAGTAACAAAATGAAGTCATAGGAGAAAAAAATTCCATATAATCAACTGCCATATGTTGCCTAAGTAATCAAAACAAAATAAAAAGTTACTTTTCTCTCTCTTCTCTCCCAACTTGAAAATAAAACTATTGAACACTTTACAAGGGGATTATACAGGTAAGTGTTCTGTAGCATTCAGATATAATTGTGATGGGGCAATAAAAGATAGATAGCTAAGGGTTGCAGAATAGGGCATTTCTCCTGTAACTGCTCAGTATCACTGTTCCCACCTGGATTTTCCAAAATACATCGCTGTCTGCTAAATTTCATGTTCTCTTATGTTCTAAAGATAAATAAATAAGATGAAGTACCTTTCACTGAGTAAACCCTTTATCTGATGTAACTTAGAGCCTTGCAAGCTTTCGCATAACACATTTCCACTAAAGCAATAATTGTGGCCTACAGTTTGCATTTTGTGGCTTATTACTCAGAGATCTACAGTTAGCATCACTGTCATTTCTTCTTTAATTGGGAAAGGTGAAGACTTTATGGAAATTATAAGTAAAAAATATTTCATCCGAAATTACTCTTTAATTATCAGCAGCAAAAATGCAGAAAAACTCACATCTTAGAGTATTTTACAAAGGCACACAAGGTATGTGCTCTGTAATAAAATTCAATTTATATATATATACACTTGACTTTCCTAGACAATGACTATCGAAAAGCCAACATTACTGTGACTACACTTGTAACTTGACTATTGTATATGTCATTATACCAATAATGCTGGGAGGTTTTTTTTCCTTAAATCTGTCTAATTAATTTTGTTATGATAGTTTTATTTCAGTAACTCTGACACTGGATAAGCTCATTTTGATCGTTCTTCAGAAACATAGAATGGTGATAAAATTGTTCTTCTATTTGCTTTAGGATGATGCCTACATAAATGGACCAAATAAAGCTAAACTTTAATTGGAAAAGCTAATTCTTTAATGAAACACTAGATGAGCTTACTCACTTTGAACTCAATTAACACTGTAACTGTTGAACACAGTTGGATTGATAATTGTCGGATACAGTTGGACTGATAATACAGCTTTAAAATAATGTGAGAAAGGCACATAAAAGTTCCAGGTCCTGTGCTGCTGATTATGCATATCACAAAATAAAGGACACACTACCAGCTCTGTAGCTGCACAATCTACATCCAAATCCCATTTTTGCAATATCTGTCTATCTACCTATTTAAGAAAGTGCTTCTTTTTTTTCTTTTTTTCTTTTTAACCTTTTTTTTTTACCTTGTTTGTTTGTGGCTCTTTTAAACCTTGCATGTACTGCCATATATATAAGCAAACCCAGACTCTCAAGAGTTTGTGGTCCAGCACACACAGAGGTTGTGCAGCCACAGAGGCACCTGTGAAAACTTGAACAAAATCAGTGGGCATCACAAAAATATAGGCTTACTGAAAGCACATTCAGGTCAATGATTATGAGCTATTAAATTATATAACTATAATAGGCCTCAGTTCTCCAGCACATTACACAGTTAATCTCACTATCTCCACTGAATTCAAAGAAGAGACATGAATACATGATGTCTCTATCTTAACCTTGGATTAGTCCTCCTACAAGATTTTATATCAATTATGCTAGCATGAATATATATGCTCATTTTTACCCTGCCCGTAGTAAAAAGTCAGATGTATCGAGAGCTTAGATTGCTCTTTTTTCTTTACCCCTAAAAACTTACAAATGGGTAAGTTTTGTCAGTGCTTGACTATGTGTTGCTGGCCATCAGGTTCTTGATTTTTTTACATAAATTCCCACCTAGATTCAGCTAGTTATCACTTATTTGCAGTGGTTTACCAGTCAAGTATTCTAACCAGAATTTATCTAGTTGGTATGACTCCCTTCTCATTCTGCACTTTGCTTTATATGATGCTGAGTGCAAGTAGCCTATTAAGCAATATCAAGTCTCCATACTTCCACTGCATCCAGATAAGCACAGGAAAAGTCTGACACTTTTATCACCTTACTGAATATGTCCAAATGACATAAAAGAACAGTGTCAAAAGGGCTGAGTGAAGAGAAGTAGCTGCCTACCAGGATAAGTGAATTTCCTAACTCTAGCAGTTGTCAATGGGTTGGGCTTTTTGACCTATCACTCAGCATGATCTTTGCAAGTCTCCTCAGCAGTAATTTTTAGAAGGTTTTTCTTCTTTTTTTTTCCATAAGCTCTCTTAATAATAGTTTTCTTACGGAGTTCTAAATTTAGGTGTGATTTTAGGTGGTGAGTTTTTGAACACACTCATTGCTTGCCTAAGTTCTCATGTTGATCAAGTAGAAACATAATTAAAACAATAAAGGAATTGCTAAGAAACCTTAAAATCAGTTTAAAAACTCTAAGGAGAGAAGACAGAAATATGAGTCCCATTCCCAATCTTTAACAGGAAAAGTATGTCATTTTACTTTAAAGAATATATAGACATAAGAATATGCAAAAACATCTCTACATCTCTAAGCTTTCCTTTAAAATATGAATTGAATTTAAAAATAAACAAAATTAACCTATCATATTCAAAAATCAGACCCTTCCATTTCAGTTTCACCCAACCATATCTAAGTGAGGGATGGTAGTATGCAAGTTTCTTTTCAGTTGATACAAAAGAGGTAGCACAAATTGATGAAATAAATCACCAGCTATAGAAATTTCAACTATAGAAATTTCTCTACCATTTTAATTCTACTAGAAACTCGGGCTTTTACACATCTAACTTGTATATTTAAAGTGGCATCACTCTAATATTTTATGGCTCTCTAAATTTCACTTTATTCAGAACTATTTCTAAGTGAATTGTAGGACAAAAGATAGATACTGACAACTCAGTTTTTAGTATCTCTTTACTAGCAGGATGTAAATCTGAGCCCCTTAAGGCTCTTCCAGGAATTGAAGATTCATTTTGGCCTTTATGAGAATTGACCCCAGTCATATAAAAAACCCAAAGTATCTTTATCAAAAACTGCACGTTGACTATTTGCTTCCTTGCTTGCTGTGGCTCTGTCAGCACTTAAAGGTGCATGTTCTTCCATTTCTTGTCAGATTTGAAAATGTCCAAAGCATAAGAAATATTCTTTAAATACAGGTTTTGTTTCATGCTGTTTAAACTAAGTTCAGTGATTAATGATAAACCAGTATCCTTGGTAAAACTCTATCATAAAATTTAAAGGGAGAATTCTAATATTCTAGTATTAACAGAGAAAAAAACCCAGCTCTTCATGTGCCATTTTTCTAATATGTTTGGCTTTATGTTTTGCTTAGTCCAGCGACGGAAAAAGGATAAAGACAACAACAAATAACAGAGCAGAATACACTGAATTACATTGCAAAAGTAGATGCCTCCATGAACTCCAGCATGGAAGAGAACTCTCCTTGAAGATCATAGACTATTTTGGGTTGTAATGAACCTTTAAGGATCATCTAGCATTACCCCACTCCCCTGCAATGAGCAGGGACAACTTTAAGTAGATCAGGTTGCTCAGAGCCCTATCGTACCTGACCTTGAATGCTTCCAGGGGTGGGGCATCCATCACCTCTTTGGGAAACACGTACGAGTGTTTTACTACTCTCACTGTAAAAAAATTCTTCCTTATATTGAATCTAAATTGACATTGTTTGAATTTAAAACCATTATCCCTTCTCCTACCACAACATTCCGTGCTCAGGTTTGACCCCATCTTTCTTATAAGTCCCCTTCAAGTACAGAAAGCCTGCAATGAAGGCTCCTCCCTGGAGTCTTTTCTTCTTTAAGCTGAACAACCTCAAGTCTTTCAGCCAGTCTTGATAGGAGAGGTGCTCCAGCTCTTTGACTGTTTTTGGGGTTCTCTTCTGGATCCTGCAGTCACTACACTGTTATTGATTCTTTTTTACAATGTGCTAGTACCTCAGGTCAGGCTCTATTTTTCTTATTAAGGGATAAAACAACAGTTGTAGACAATATGTATTGTAAGTGGGCCAGATATAAAAGAGCTGAAAAGGACATAGATATGAAGACAAATGATCAATACTATACCAGAACAGAGCCCTGGTCTTGGCAGACATGCAGTGTGAGGCAGGCCACAGTGGTATTTTGGCAGAGGGTTTGGCCTGGTTAAACTCTGTTTGTGCTTAAATGGCTCCCTACAACTAGCCAGTTAATAATAAAGTGATTGTCACAGTGACAGCAACATCCAGTTGCCAGGCACTGTGGGAATTTCAGCCAACTGTATCCACCCCATGAGTGATGTGAAGCCGAGAGGTCATGTACACATGAAATGTATCTGTGACTAAATGTGCTTTGGCAGCCAAGTCTAGTTAAACTCCATGTTCTCAATTCATTTTCAAACCGCAACGAGTGCATAAAATAGGAGCAACCACTTAATATCTGGCAGAGCACATAACAAAAGTGAATCCATGCAGCAGCAGCCAGCAGAAAGAGGAGATAACAACGACAATAGCTACGTATGTTAAAACAAAAAGTAAATTTTAAGAAAAAAATGATTTTACAAACTTATTATCTTTAGACTGAAATAGCAACCATTCCCATCTTGCC
This sequence comes from Atrichornis clamosus, assembly GCA_013400975.1. Classification (NCBI taxonomy): domain Eukaryota; kingdom Metazoa; phylum Chordata; class Aves; order Passeriformes; family Menuridae; genus Atrichornis; species Atrichornis clamosus. The sequence goes on along the minus strand of WBMZ01002500.1, from coordinate 115,689 downwards.
GACTCAACTTTCCCTGACTATAGTTTTTCTTGTCCAGATTTATGCCAATATTAATACTCATTAATTTGATAAACCCATGAATTCCAGGCTGTTAAGACCAGATTTCATTGAAATAGTACATACTAGCCAACAAAAGTGACTTAGCAAAGCAGTGAAAACATTAATTAACTCCTATTATTCTATTTTCTTGTGGATTTCCCCCCGCCCTTTTCAGCTTCTCCTTCAAAATATCTTTTGGCTGTTTTTTTTCCACTTGCCTCTCTTTTATGAAGATTTTGTCCTTCAGAGCTTCATTTTTATTTCTCTCTGCCTTATCACCATATTAAGTTATATGTCATCTACCAAGATGACTCACAAATCTCTTTCCTCAGCCTTGATTTAATTTTCATACTCTATTTCCTGATACATTATCTGGATTGCCCTTTTAATTGTAAAAACTCAGCATTTGAAACCCTGACCTTTTCTCTTTTTTCCCAACAATACACCACTTCCTTCTTCACTCGTCTATTCATACTTGCAGCCAGCCATTTGGTTCATTCTATTAACCACTACCTCCTCCTCTCCAGCATTTTTAGGGCTCAACTGGCTCTTGTCTTGCAACACACACTGGAAAGAATCCTTCCTTTCAATACCCACAGTTAAAATTTAAAGTGTCTCATACTTCAATGTTTTCTGAGTAATAATGGCAATGTACCTACTGGTATTACCTGAAAAAATACCCTTTGGAAAGACTTTTAAACTTATGCATAATATTCTGTATATGATTGAATCTCTAATCTTATTTTTAAATAATAAATAATGGGTATCATATATATTCAGTAAATCAGTACAATTTTTAGAGTAGGTCTAAGTGTTGGGTGGTTTATCCTGACTCCGATATATCTTTTCATCAAGTGTGCCATTTTATTTCATCTCCCTCTCTGCCTGTTCATTTGTAACTGTGACAAAAGTTTTTAATTTAGAAGGAACAGATACTCTCCTTTCTTCTCTTTTTAAATACCTGAGTCCTTTAGCAGTTACATGTGGTGGTGGTTTTAACACCAGCTGGAAATTAAAGTCCAAATAAGCTGCTCCCTTTCCCCATCCTTTCCAGTAAGAGAGGGACAAAAGCAGATCATGGGTTGAGATAGCAATTTACTGAAACTAAAAAGCAATGGAGTAAGAAACACAGAGTAACAACAGCAATATTAATAACAAAAGTATACAAAAATAACGTGTTTTACCCACAAAGAAAGTGTTCACTACCTCAACTTGGTTCCATGTGGCCATTGGGACAAAAACAAGATGGTGGACATTCCCTGTAGAGAGCTCCGTGCAGAGTTCCATTTACATTACAAGCTTGACAAAGAATGCCTGTCTTGATGATCTTTAGAAAGTAGGTTTTTACATTTTCAAAAGAAGTTAATATTTCTAATCCAAAAATATTGTTATATACTGGGATATAATTTTTGATGTTGCATGTATAAAAACAAGCACTAATTCCCTCTGCGGTTCTAATAACTGTAAAGAACTGTAATTAACCTCAAAAAGTCTTGGATACTCTGCAAAATATATAACCTGACTCTTATTCTGGATTTACACATTCTACCTGAGTCTACATTTTCTACATTCATTACACATTTTACATTTGTAACAATTGTAAAGTAGATTTTCTGCTTTCATACAGCTAAATTCCACAAGTACTTTGTTTATGATAGCTCTTCTTCTTTAGGCCTGACACTCCTGCAGTATCGAAATGCTTTAATTTCTTTTTTCTTTTTATTTTTTTTTCAGAACTGCTTAGATATAGGCTTCTTTGACTTCTTGCTCTCCAACACATTGCAGGTAAACGATCCATTTTCCATTGGGGGAAATGAGTAGTGTGGGTAGTGTGCCATAAGGGATCAAAGTGTCAACACTTACCCTTGTTGTGAAAATGAAGACAGCCTTTATTACTCTTTCATTAGCTTTTGTTTTCATGTGTTGTTCACTGAAATGTCTGTACATGCCCTCTGAGACAGTTTATTACCATGTCTAACAAAAAAAATTGTTGAGACGCATACAACCTTAGCAATGAATAGGAAGTCGACCTATTAAGATAATTACTAACCTAGACTATAACGTGCTATACAGTGATATCAGATTGCCTACTTGTGTAAAACTGTTGATCTGGTGCATCTCTTTCTCTCTTACTCTATTCTTGCGAAGGTCATCATGTTGTCACATGTGGTTACTTCCCTTCCCTTATAATTATAACAGCAATAATAAAAAAAAAATACAGTGACTTTATGAGCTTCATTGTTTAACATGATTCAAAATACGAAAAAATACAAAATTCTTCATGACACCACTGTAGTTTAGAAGAAGGCAAACATTCAATTTAGTTAGAAGGAAAACAAAATACCCATTCTTTAGAAAAATGTCATTACTTCAACATTTGTCTCATCTCAAAACATGAATGATTCACCTTTTATGTTAAAATATTGTAATATGGTAAAAATTACGATGTATAGAATACTAGATTTTTCTTACTATGTAAAATAATGTGAATTAATACCATTAAGTGATGCATTTTTACCTCCTCAAAATGCAATATTTGCCATTTCAAATTAGGATGATAAAACAATCTGCTTTTATAATACTATTTTCTGGAAATATTCAAAATGAGTATGCTCCTTCAAAATATATTTCCTGATATAATATATCATTTAAAATGTGGATTATTGTGTACTTGTTTAAAAATAATAGTTAATAAAAATTAGATTAAATAGTAATTTAAAAAGCAAAACTTAATTTATTAAAGTTTGATATTAACTTAGAAAATCCATTTGGAGAAAACATTCATTTTCTTGAGTTGAACATCCATATGCATATCTGTCTCAGGTATTATGTTTTTTAGATAAAGTTTTACCGAATAACTAGTGTGAAATTTAGTACTTCATTTAAGCACACCATTGATTCTGTACAGTGGTCATAGAGTCACTGTCTGAAGTAGCTCATGAGTTGCACAATTGGTTTTCAAATTACAGGGTTGATGTTATTGAGATCACCATCTTGAAACAGCAATTGTTAACACTATAAACTATGCTCTGAAACAAGCTAGATTCTTTCTTTAATCATTGTTCACAGTCATTTGTTTCATAGAAATTGTTGCACATTAAGTGCTTCAACAAATCCATAAAGAGGAAAAAGAATACAGTTTTATCAACACAAATCTACATAAATGAACCAAACAGATATACACAGAGGTATATATATATATTCTTTAGGTATTTTAAAGTTAGCATATAATGAAATTTAAATAAATTTCCCCGCTATTTATATTGTTGTACTGTAGCTATTTCAGATTTTTTTCTAGATTTTTTTACCTGGGTGCTGCGAGTTTGAATTAGATATTCTTAATGGATTCTTTCTTGTTAAGTTGTGAGCAAAGTGTGATCTAAAAAAAAAAAAAAAGAAAAAGACTGCCAACTTAATCAGGCTTGGCTATTGAAAAGGAAGGATAGAAAAGACACTGCATTAGTAGGAGTCAACAGATTACTTTCAAGGAAAATTGCATGCATTCAGAGCTGAAAATATTCCCATGGGACTGTCACCCCTGCAAACAGTGCAGTTCAGGCTGGTAGGTTTCATGACATTATGCTACATTCTATGAAGTCACATGCCAAAAATGTATTATGCCCAATTAATTCAGTGCTTTGTAGATACAGTAATTTGGAAATGCTTATGACAACAGCTCCTGGCCAGGACACTCCGAAACATGTTTTTGTCAATATGGCTTGCAGAACTTGTCCCAAAAAGCTAGGCTGCAAGATGACATACAAGGAAATAAAATTTCTACAGGTGACCTTGTGCCTTTGTATTTTGCTTTCAAAGTCTTATTTTCCTCTTATAAGTATTATTCTTTTTTTATATATAATGTTTCAGAGATATATTAGTCTGTTTTAAATGTCTAAGAGCATGAGATTATGATGGAAGTAAAGATTGTATCAGAATTTTGTGCTTCTGATCATATGGTTTCATACATGCTTCTTGCATAACTTTTCATTAAAACGTTTTTGCCCCATTGAAATGCATCTTCCCTGCCTTTTGTGATATCTTTTTTTTTCTTTTTTTTTTTCCTTTTTTTTTCAATTCATAGAATCACAGAATGGTTTGGGTTGGAAGGGACCTTAAAGATCATCTAGTTCCAGCTCCCCTCCCATGGGCAGGGACACCTTTCACTAGACCAGGCTTCTCAGAGCCCCATCCAATCTGACCTTGAATAGTTTATACCAGATCACTTCTCTGACCTAGTTAATCATGCAAAACAAAGGTTGCATTTGTATTTTTTTCTAGTGGAATGGAGTTCCAAACCAAGGGACAGTGGGCAACTGGCAATGAACAGCTAAGGATGGCTGTGTGACATACTGATAAAAAAGGATGAGGAATTGTGCTGTAAGAAACTGCTAGTTTTGCCTTTGGGGAGTTCAATAAACATTAAGGAATGATCAAAAAAAAAATTCAATTCCAAATCTTTAGTAAAAGCAGACTGGCTTAAAAAAATGCAGAATGTCATCAAGGGTTTAGTTCTATGTATGTTGCCCAATTCCAGAAAGTATACAACAATAGATTTTTGACAAATATTTGACAATTACTTGCAAAGCAGGACTCTGAACCTTTTGTACAGCCTGAACTGCTACATGAATGGAGATCTCTACAGTTTACAGAATACATGAAAAACATAAGAATGAAGATGTGAAATAAAAAGAATTTCCGTGACACCTACTTTAATTTCTTGTTAATTCATATCAATTAACACCATTGCTTATTGAGAATACAAATTACTATAATTTGCTCATAAAGTAATACATTTCTTTGTGAATCCAGTATGTACCTTTGACTGATCTGCATTCTATTCTATTTCCACTCTAACTTGCAAACAAAACTTCATTTTTTCACCATTTCATTTGATGCAATTCCTCCTTTGCCTTTTATATCATGGAATTAGTCACTTGAAACTCACCTTGGAATTGCATCTCTTGCTCTACTGCACGCTGTGGAAGAACACCTGTCTTGCCAAGAAAATAATGGTAGTCAAGGGCAATTTTCAGGATGGTATGGTTTTGACCAATTAGAATAAATTGGAATTAAAAAAAAAATAACTAAAACCAAAACAAACCAAAATATTAGCCATTTTAAAGAGATGTTTATGCAACATGTTGGAACACATGACAATTTTAACATATGATTGTTTTTATCTTTAATTCAGAAAGATTTAACTACTTGTCTGAACTTCTTTATTCATCTTTCTCATCCTTTCTGAGAACACAGAGGAATGGAAAGGAGCTTATATGAGCAAGGAGTTGAGAAGGTTGAAATGTAGTTGTTTTGCTTTATGGTTCAGCAGGCATCCTCCACTTTACCAAAAGAGGTACAGAGATAAAAATAGCTTCATCCATTGAGATCTGAACATTAATTAGAGGCATGCTAAGTTAACAGTAACCATGTAATAAATACAAATTTTCTTTCTTTAAAAAAAAGAACATAATTTTAAAACTCCATGATTTTTAAAAAATCTCAATAAATATTATTTTTAGTGAGGTGAGACATATATAGAGAAGGTGTGCCACTTTCCAAGACCCTAAAAGTCTCCTTCTATTCTATTCATGGTTTAAACAAGACATAATTCAGCCATCGCTGAAGATCCTGAGAAAGCTAAGTACCACTTAGTTGAAAAACTGCTTAACTATAAGCAATGTTATGAGTTAACATACTTCTATAACTGAAGCTGATACTTAAAGACTCAGCATGATCAGAGTTCAGAGAAAAAACATTAATGATATTGAGAGATGAGTCATACTGTCAATACATAGGGGACACATCAAGTTTTATGGTTGTGGATCACTCAGCCATGTCTGATATTGTGATTTTTGGCTTGACATGTCAAGATCAAATGGGAACATTAATATTATTTGGAGGGGTTTTTTCCTTTTGGTTATTATTCGTATTCACACTGTGGGAAAAGTGTGTTAATTTTTTCTGTTCCTTAGAGTTTTGGTTCTCTCATCCAGGGTACAATACAGTTGCCTCCCAAAGGCTACTTTCCAATGGCTCCCAGAGGCTGTTTTCCAAAAGAAAGTGCACACACAGGTTTAATCAATGTCTTCAGCAAGACACAAAACTGAGAAGTGTTTAAGTCCAGGTCCGTGTTGTATGCCATGCTGTGTATGTGAGTTCCAAAGTAAATTCAACTAATAATCTGAGATTGTTTTGAAGTCTGTTTTTTCACAGTTTCCTCATCTCCTGAGTACTCACTCTATACAGACTTTAGTTTGAACTCAGTTTGTATGTTGACTTGAACTGCATTAAATATTTCCATTCAGAAGGAAATGTGAGACTGAAAAAAAGACATCTTTGTGATTACCCAACCCTTTCTTGGGCCTGGGGGAAATGTTTTCCTAAATGAAGAATAACTGAATGAAATTCGACATGAGAAACGCAGAAATTGAGATATTTGTAAATCTCACACTGATAGTGAAATCTTGTTTGTTTTGGGTACGAAATCACAATTAGTAAGTTCAGTGCATTCTTTTCAAAAGGCACCAGTGTTTCTTGGTGATCATAACATCCTTCACATTCCATCTTTTCCATCTGTTTACAAGTCTCCATCTTAGCCAGCAATATACCTCCAACCTATCCAGCTTCGATATATCTTACTAGCAACATAAACAACTACAAATAATGGAGTTCTTTTTCCCTATTCCCTGCTTTACACTTAATTTAATATCAAGTTATAAAATTCTTGCTGCCATTGTTCTGGGACTAAGACCACAGAAACACGAAACAGTCGAGGCTCTAGAAGGGACTTTTGGAGGGTCACCAGGTTTAACTTCCTTCTCAAGAAAAGTCACCTAGACCTGTGTGCCCAGGACCACGTTCAGATGGCCTTTCACTAGCTGCAAGGAGGAAGATCCCACAAAAACTGTGCCAGTGCTCAGTCATTCTCACAGTGGGAAAGGTGTTTCCTGATGTACAGGTAGAACCATCTGTGTTTCGGTTTGTGCCTATTGCCTCTGACTGTGACTCTGGCACCACTGAAAAGGGCCAGGTTCTGTTTTCCTTGTGTCCTCCCTTCAAATATATACAGACATTGATATCCCCCTGAGACTTCTCTAGGTTAAACAACCTCAGCTATCTCAGCCTTTTTTTCATATGAGAGTGACTCCAGTCTCTCATTCTCCCTGTGGCCTTTCGTTGGAATCTCTCTGTGCCTGTTCTCTACTGAGGTTCCCAGAACTGGACACGATACTTCAGGTGTGATTTAACCAGTTGAGATAAAAGTGAGCTTCTCTGCCACAGCTGCGGTAAGTCACATCTTGCATTATTCTCTGAGATTTATGGGCTCATGGCCCTGGCTCATCTCCATGAGCCTTCATCCCTTTGAGGAATTAATCTTGCAAGTCACGTTCTACCTCTAGGGGTTTAGTCAGTCACAGAGGGTCCCTCTAACGGAAGCATGACCTTCTGGCATTGCAGCCACTCCTCCCAGTTCTGTGTCATCAGCAAACTTGCTGATGGTACATTGTGTTGCGTCATCCACATCAATGAAGGTGTTAAACAGGACTGGAGCCAGTACTGACTGCTGGGGTACACCGCTAGTTACTGGCAACCAGACTTTATGCCACTGATCACCACTCTCTAGGTCTGTCCATTTAACCAGTTTCCCACTCAGATCACTGCTCATCCAGGCTGTGCATCAATAGCCTGTCTGTAAGGATCATATGAGACATAAAGTCTTAATCATTCTTATTGTTAATTATTGCAACATGTGAACATATTCTTGTTTCCTCTTCACCTCTGTGTCAGGTCTAGTCCTTTCTGTATTATAACCCTCTAGGTAGTGGAAGACCATGATTAGATATTCCTGAGCTTTCCTGTATGAAGTCTAACCTGGCTTCCTCAATATCTCCTCATATGAAATATATTTAAGCTCTTTAAACATCTTATGCACTGGGGGGCTTCAACCTGAGATGATTAACTAAGGCATCACAAGTACCAAATAAAGAGAAATAAACCATTTCCTTGATCTGTAATATATGCTTTTTCTAATATATCTCTGTAAGCTGTTGGTTTTCACCACCAAAATGATGCATTGCTGACTCACGTCTGACTCAGAGCCCACCAGGTCATCCATGTTCTCTTTTTGCAGAGATTGATCATTAAGTCAGTGCTTAGTCTGTACTATTGCAAGTTATTCTGTCTTACCTGCAGAACTTGGAATTTTTCTTTTTTTGATCAAGAAAAACAAAGGAAAATAAAAAACCTGAAACAATGGGAAAGTATATTGAAAAATAAGGAAAAGTATGAAACAAGTAAAAGAGAGAATAAGGATATAAGCTACTTAATATATGTACTAATGAGAACAGACACTAAAAATGAGAAATACCTTGGATACTTCCAGGGAAGGAAAATAAATACTTTACTTTGTTCTGTCTAGTCTGTACTTCCCATTCCTGAAAGGAACAGGAAAAAATTGAGGGGAAATAATAATAAACTGAAAAAGGGAAGTCTTATTGTCTTTCTACTACTGCAAGAAAATGGTAGAAGATGAAAAAGTACGAAGTCATATTGCAATAAACGAAAAGACCAAAGTGAAAGACTGGACAAATACAATTAGGATGAAAAAAGTAGGAAAAACTTGAGGAAAAGGTAGATTTGACATTCAGATTGCTGCCATATAATGGGTTTGACCTTTAAATTACTGAATTTACATATTTCTTATCTCTGCATTTTGCTTAGTTCTAAGGGAAATTTTACATTTTAAAACACTTTGATCAATCCATCAAGTTGAACTATTTATGAATCTAAATAAAAACAATTGCCCTTCTTAAAAGTGTATTTTTCCAAATTTGGACACTGTAACTGCCAACAGGAGCTTACAGGGTGCTGAAGGTAGTCATGCATGTTTCTGAGGAAGTATTTTTTCAGGTTTCCCAGAACAACAGTTTAGATCTCAGTCAATATGGTCCTTATTAAATTACATTGCACACATGCTGAATCCTTGATATCACATTTAGCTAGTACAAATGTTGTGAAGAATACCAAGGCAGAAAATATTTAGATTTTATATGCAGTGATGATGTATATGATTTTTATTTGCTTGTTTTTGCAAATGCAAAGATTAGGAATGCAACCAGGTAAATTTCTTCTTTATGCTTTTTCTTCTCTTAATTCTCATAAGTAACACAGAACAAATGAAAAAAACAAACCTAGAAAATCCTTGGACGTTTGGAGGAAATAACTATGTTAAGAATATATTATGGTTAAACAGTCTGGCATTTGCAGCAAGCAAACTTATGAACCTGCCTGTCTGTAAGTTACAACCTGGTTTGAACTTTACATTACCTTGAAGTATTTCTCAGAGAATGCAATACTGGTTCTGTACCTTGAGGGGTGGGTTGTAATAAAGTACACCCATGTAACATTATGCAGTATTGTGTTTCATTCTGTCCAGTAGGGTCTTTAAAAGTTACTTATTTCAAAGAACATTGCAAACATACTTAAATAACAGTATAGCTTCAAAGACTGAACCGCTAAGGAAACTTGCTGGAAAAATCAAAGGTTGTCCAAGGTTACAACTAAATTAATTTAGACTCATTGCCTGAACTGAAGCTTTGAAAGTTCACACTACATATACATTGCTAGGTAATTTCTTTTCTATCTTTATAAGTTAGCAATAAGACTAATATAAGAATTACTCAATTTAATTTGTCTATCTTGGTTTCTTTAAGTTAGATCACAAATTTTTCATTTTGCACTCAAGGGAAAAAGAAAAGGCATGAAAGAAAAGCAAACTGAACAAATAAACATTTTGGTAGTCCCTGTTTTCTCTCTTTTCTTTCTAGCATTGCATTGAATGCTAACCTTGACTGGATTTCTGATGCCTAACCAGATGCTCTCTCACTCCCCATCCTTGACAGAACAAGGGAAGAAAACAAGTTTAAAAACTTGTGGGTTTAGTAAAACGCAGGGAGATTGCCTTCCACATGGACACGTAATCACATGGACACATATCATCACAAAAACAGACTTAACTTGGGGAAAATTTGTTGCCAATTTAAAGTGTAGGACAATGAGAAGCAAAGACAAAAGTAAAGCAACCTCTTTTCCAGGCTTATCTTCACTATTTCTTTCCCAGCTCCTCTACCTCCTCCCCCACGGACAGTGCTGGCAGGATGGGGAATGTGGGATTGGGATCAGGAGCAGTCTGCTGGTCCTTCTGCCTCATGTGTTTTACTTGCTCCAACACGGCTCCTTCCCACAGGTGGCAGTCCTTCAGAAAATATCCATCTGCTCCAGCATGGGGTACTCCATGGTCTGCAGGGGAATAACTGCTCTGCCTTGGTCCTCTACAGAGGCTGCAGAGGAATTTCTGCTCCACTGTCTGGAGTACCTCCTTCTCCTTCTTCTCTGACCTTGGGGTCCACAAGGCTCTTTCTCATGCATTTCTCCCCACTTCACTCTGCTTTACAGTTTTCCCCCCTTTCTCAAATGTGTTTTCCCTGAAGCGCCACCACCTTGGGTGTGGGGCTCAGCTGTACCCTGCACTGATTTTGCTGGAGCTGGCTGGAACTGCCTGTGTCCGGCATGGGGCAGCTCTGGCCATCCCTCACAGAGGCCACTTCTGCAGCCTCCCACTACCAACAGCTGGACATCTGCACCCAACACAATCAACAATTAAAGTGAAAAAGCCACAACTTATTAAAATCTAAGAGTACAAGATACAATAGGGAACAAATAGAACAGGATATTGGTACTATGATGATAAAGCGGGACAAAATTTGGATTACAGTCAAAATGGATCCTATTGACCTCCAGAGATTAATTTCTTCCATGTTTTGAAATTCTGCTAAAATAGATCCAATGCAATGACAGCACCAGTAAAGTAGTCAGTTAGGGGATAATTAATCAACAAATGGAAAGGATAAAATTCATTGCTTTTATCAATAGCTATTTAAAAGTTAAAACCTTAAAAAGGAAACTAATCACACAGATTCTTTATGTGGTTTATGGGAGGAAAAAAAGGCAAGAAAAAGCAGTTCAGATGGGATGACTCAATCCTCAGAGCTGATGACCCCTCTTGTTCTCTTGATTACGAGTAAGACCTTGATTAGCAGAGTCTTGCTAGGTTTTAGATCCTTAACTAGCCTCAATATCTATTCTAGTGGTGCTATCAATTGAGATTAATCCCAATTCAAATTTCCAATTTCATTATCAGTGAAACAGTATTCATATTCTGAAATACTTTATGATTCTTACCAGGACAAGATACACTGTTCATCTTATTCTTTCCTTTTTTTTTTTTCCCCCCATTTTCAGTTGTTTTGTTCATTTTGTTCAACTTTGTTTGATAAGTACTATCTTCCTTAAAATTAATTATGTCATTCTTATGGCAAGGACATGTTAGCCCAGATCAAGCTTGTGGAGTCTCCTCAAGATATAAATAATGAATTATACTAAATCTCCATACATAGAGTCTGACTAATAAAAATGGCAAATATTCCTTTCAGATTTTTCATCAGCAAGAAAACATCTTTTTCAATTACTGCCCTTTATTTTATTTGAAACTCTGTGGTAAGGTTGCAACTTTATCTTTTATTTATTTCTCACCATTATGACAAAAACATCACACCGTGAGTACAACACCATAGAACTAATGAAAAATTGCTTCTTGCTTCCAGTATAAAAGTATGATTTAGGAAGTCAAAGTTCAGTCTTTCATGAGCTCTAAAGTGTTTATTTAGTGAAGAACTCAATATTAGCATACCTAACTTACTTGTGACTTTAGATCTTTTGACTTTAGACCTTGTGAATTCAGATAACTTCTAATAGTAGTGTAACTGCTTACAAGACTTTTTTTCTGGGGAACTCACTTGTAACTGGAAGAGATTTATATATAATTTCCTTTCCTAACCTCTCTATTGATCAAAATATTTGCTGGTTGATATTTTTATAGATTTTATTTTCATTGTATATTTTATTGCAAGATATGATTTTGCACAATCTAAATTTAAGATCATGTAGAATGATATGTATATGTTTCTGATAAGAAGTCAATCTACAAATTTGATTGATAGAATTTTTTTTGAGTGCTGAACATTACTCTTTTTTTTTCAATTACTTTGTGTGCTGAGATCTGTTCTTAATATCTGATTCATTGAAGAACACACAGATTCAGCACAGTTCCTTCAGCTGAGAGCTGTGGCAGAACATCCTTTAAAATGCATCAAATAACCTGCTTATATTATCCAACTTTGTACAGTGTAGATTTAATGTATATATTTTTCTAACATTGTTCACTCCATTGCTTTTTTCCTTAATTCTGTTTTGAAGGTGCTAAATGTTTTTCATAGGAAATAATATAAATAAATAGTGTGCCATTTTAGTTATTCTTCACCTTTATTACTGAGAACTGTAAGGCAATTTGATATAATCTTCCTGGAGATCTTTCAGTGATTAAGGCGAAAAACATGTATAAAGAAACTAAATGAGATTTTTAAAGTGAGAAAAACAAGTTTTTCATAATAGCAGAAGAATTAAGATTTCACAGCATGATCTTGCTACAAAGATGCCAAGAATTCATATGGATTATTACAACACAAATGAACTTTTAAGAAGCTATAATGATCTATACATTTCAAGAAAGTTTAAATGAAAATAGCAAATTAAATTTAAAAGCATTACTTCATGAACATCAAAGCTAAGGATGCAGCCAGGTTAAAAGATTTTGAGAATTTATTATACCTGAAGTAACCTACCAAGTAATTTCTTTCTCAAAACACGTAATGTGGGGAACTTGTTCTTCACAGAGGCCAAGTGGATGAGTAAAGACTCTACAGGCTCTTTTCCACCCCATCTGGATATGTACTGTAAGCCCAGGCTGTTAACAAGGATGTAGAGTTTGTCCCTAGTAGTTCTCCCTTTGGTATAGGCACTTAGGAAGTAGGTGCGGTGAGGAATGAGTCAACCCCTCCTACAAAAGGGATAGCACTTGCTATTACTCCAGCAGAAAATTACACTTACTATTGATTCCAGGGTCATTCTATTCCATACCATATTCTATACTATAGAAGCTGACATGACTTTGTCACCTAGAATATAAGAATAAGACTCAGTACCTAAAAGCTTTTAACTGAGGATTTTGTTATGCAAGATATGTCTATAATTCATTAGAACTAATGATGATCTTCCATGAGATCAGTTGCCAACACATTAAGTGTCTAATGCCACTCAAGTTGTCGTAGAGATGGTGGCCTGACCATGGGAGTGGCAGCTATGACAGATCTACAGGAGACTCATCTGGCATTACAGACAGAAGCCTAGAGCATCTAAAATAAAATAGACTCCAATTTCAGGCTACTAAATACTAATTGTAGTCAACAGAAACAGTCGTTCCAGTTTCTCCTTATATAGACATTTATATTTGGCAGCTCTTTGTCATTGTCCGTAAGGCTGATTTTACAAGAAGGGTTGCAAGAAGGATCTGGGGAGCTACAGGCATGTCAGTCTGATCTCAGTGCTGGAGAAGACTATGGAGCAGATTAGTTTGAGTGCCATCACAGGAAAAAGGGGAGAACAGGCTAAAAGGACTTAACACAGTTGCCTGTCTCAAAACACTGCAAAAGCCACAGAAGGAACTTGCCATAAGATACACTACCATAGTGGGAACTTGAGATAAGCTCAGAAGGCAGGAATCTGCAACAGGAAAGCACTAATTCTAGGCATGGTGGAGGTAAGATCTGGTTAACACATCCAGGTTAATGCACCTGGAAAAAAATTCTCACTGTAGCAAACTGTGGGAAAGGAAGCAACTGCTCATACACATATCACCTCAAATTATGGAAGTGGTTTCTATACCCTGTGGATACCTGCAAGTTGGACTGTATAAATGTGTACCCCAGAAGAATGACTCTGGGACCCCCAACCACCAAGAAGCCCAGCATGAAGAAGGAGAAACAGAACACTGCTGGATGCATGGGTGGCAACTATCTTCTGCTTGATCTCTCTCTCCCTGCTCCTCCTTTATACTTCTTTATAGCTTTACCTTACATTTACTGTTAAAATCCTTATTATTGACTTTGGTGTATGGTCTTGCTTGCACCTTAATTTGGGCAGAGACATTTCTCACTAATTGGATCATAACACAGGCCCAGTCAGCATGGGTTTGAGTAAGACAGGTCTTGTTTGACTGATCTGATCTCCTTCAGTGAAAAGGTCACTTGCTTAGTGAATAAAGGAAAGGCTATGGATGTTGTTTACCTAGTCTTCAGTAAAGCTTTTGACACCATTTCCCACAGCATTCTCCTGGGGAAACTGACTGCTCATGGATTGGATGGAAGTACTCCACACTGGATAAAAAACTGGCTGGATGGCCAGGCCCAGAGAGTGGTGGTGAATGGAGTAAAATCCAGCTGCTGACTGGGTACAAAGGATGTTCTCCAGGGCTCAGAATTGGAGCTGGTCCTGTTTAATATTTTTCTTAGTGACCTGGTCAAGGGGATTGAGTGCACCTTCAGACAGTTTGCAGATGAAACCAAGTGGCAACAACAATGTTGGTCTGCTGGAGGGCAGCAAAGCGCTACAGAGGAATCTGGGCAGGCTGGGTTGACGGGCCAAGGCCAATAGTACGGTATAGTATAGTATAGTATAAGCCCAAGTGCCAAGTCCTTGCACGTTCTACCCATTTCTAAAAGTGGTAGCAATGTTTCCCTTTTTCCAGTCATCAGGGGCTTTATCTGGCTTCCATGTCTTTTCAAATATCATGGAGAGTGGCTTGGCAACTACATAAGCCAATTCCCTCAGTACTCTGGGATGTGTCTTCTCTGGACCCATATGCTTATGTATATTCAGGTTCCTAAGGTGGTCACAAACCTGATTTTCTCTTATGTAGGAAGGGATTTTGCTGCTCCAGTCCCTGCTTTGCAGTCCATCCAATCAAGAGACATGGGAAGAGAGATTGCCAGCGAAGACAGACAAAAAGAATTGTTGAGTACATCGGGCTTTTCCTTGTTTGTTGTTACCAATTTGCCAGCCTTGCTCATCCATGGGGGTACGCTTTCTTTGACCTGCCTTTTCTGGATGAAATACCTGTAGAAGCTCTTCTTGTTATTCTTTGTGTCCCTTGCCAAGTTCAGCTCCAGATGGTCCTTGGTCTTCCTCACCCCATCCCTACACAACTGGGCAGCATTCCTACTCTTCCCAGGACACCAGACATAAAATAGCTATTTAAAATAGATTTCCCTTAATGACAAAATTTATGATCTATTAAGTAAACAAACAATGTTTTGGAAAAGAAAATGTATAACTACATGAAAGGCAACTAAAACTGAGACACAATGTATTATTTCTGAAGTCACTATTATGTTGCCTGGAGTGATATCTCTATTAAGTGTTGCCAGTGTATCAGGCGTCAATGTCAGTGCATTGGCAGGAGGGAAGCAGCATTTGTGAAGAAAGGCCAGAAGCTGTGGTCTGGAACTGGTCACTGCTGGTTCTGTCCAGTTCCTGACAATTTCAATGAACACAGTCAAGACACTTGTGATGTCAACAGCCAAGCACCCTGGGGAACACATGCTTAAGAAAGGGCAAAGTACTGCATGGAAGTGAGGAGTTAGGGAAACAAGGTGTGAGGGAGCGAGGGGGAAAACATGTGAGACATACCCTGTATGTACAGATTCCTCTGCAGCCTGTGAGGGTGATGAGGGTGCAGCAGATATCCATACTGCAACCTATGGAGGACCACCAACCAGAGAAAAGGAAAAGTGTGAGGAGGAAGAAGTGTTGAGAGGAACAGTTATGAAATGACCACAGCTTCCATTCTCTATCCCCCTGTGCTGCTTAGGGTAAGGATGTAGAGATGTCTCTAAAGAAGTGAAATTGAACCTAGAAAAGAAGTGGAAGATTTTTTTGTTTTGTTTTCTTTTGTTTAGGATTTTTTTTTAATTATTACCCAAATGCACTTTAATTGATGATAAATTAAATCATTTTTCTTTAAGCTGACTGTCTTTTGCCTATGAGAGTAAATGGTAGGGAATTTCCCTGTCTTTGTCTTGATGCACAAGCATTTTAATTTTTTTTCCTCCTGGCCATTTAAGAAGAAGTGAGAGAATGCCTAGTTGGGTGCCTGGCAGCCAGAAAAGGTCAACCCACAACAGCAGGTTTCAGTATTAAAGTCATATATTTGCAATAGTCTCTACACATATATTTAACAAGCTAACAGTTTTCTTACTCCTACTTCCTTGAGATGTTTTGTATTATTTATTACTATACAATAATAATTACTTTATTTGATATCTACTGATTTAGTAAAAATATTTTGACATACGGTGTTTGCTTTGGTTGATTTTCTTGTTTGTTTTTAGTTTTGTTTTTTTCTTTTAAAGTTTCAATAAGTTCTATATAAATGCTAAAAATTCCATGCTTTAAAGAGAAATATCCTCAAATCAGGTTGCTCAAGATTAAAAACATATGAAAACTGGGATTCAAATCTGTGAGGGGAGACAGTGCACACAGAGAGAATTTGTGTTTCATAGAAATCAAAAAAGCCTAGTACAGCACGTCTTTCATCTTCGCATGACATCCATAAATATTTAAGATTAAAGATCAGTGCCACTAATCAGTGTACTGGTACATACCTTGTGATACCTTATCATCAACAATGGTCAATACTTTTCAGAAAAAAAGATATCTGGAACACTTGGAACAAATATGAGACAAAGTTCCTTTCAGAAAGTGCTTATTTAGTGTATCTATCCTCTCTAACCTGGTTATTCAAAAACCCTGCAAACACATTATGCTAACTGCATCAGAAAGGCAGATATGTGAATGGATATTAATGAACTATCATACTTCTTATGACAAAACAAAAAATTATTCTTTATAAAAGACCACATTCATGGCACAATCATAGGACTAGCTTTTTAATACACAAGCTAAAGCAATTTATTTTGCCATTATTCCAGGCTCTTTTATGATGTAGTGTAAAAGTGTGTGAAGACATTCCCTTCACTTCTCCTTTCTCCATATATAAAACACGTTTAGAAAAGGAAAAAAAAACCAGATTTTTTGAATATGGAAAGAGTGAATCTTTTTCACTTTTGCACTTTATTGTCATTAACAATATCTTTTTCTTTTAAGATCATGTACAGTCTTGGTTTTACATTAAAAGACTGGGATTATAATAAAGCTGATGGAAAAACCTGGTATGGGCAATATATTTCACCAGTCTTTAAAGTCTTTAGGTATGAAACACACTAAAATTATAAAATATGTAGTAGAACTTGCAAATTGTGCCTCAAAATAATTCTGCTAGAAATAGCTTTTAAATTTTGTAGAAAAACAAATCTGCTAAGCATTCCTCCTTTCAGACAATTCATTGCCTCTAGGTTTAGGTATTATGGGAAAGATAAATGCTTCCATTTTGATGTTTAAGATTCATTAGTTAAAAGCATGGTATGAAAAATATCTTAATTTTTTTTAAATTTCCAATTACTCGAATTTATTATTTGATTTAAGGAGACCATTGCATATTTTGAACCAGAAGGAGCATTGAACGTGGAGTTATTCAATATAAAAGCAAGCAGTGAAATAAAAATCTCCTGCATTGTAAGTGATTTTCTGTCAACAGAATGACACTGAAATGCTCATGTCATGTGAAAGAATTTTTTCCAATTTTGTTGTAACTTGAGTCACCAGTGAAGCCCTCTGTATCTTCCAGTATTGTGGAATACCACAATAGCTACATGCCATGAACATAGAAACTGATATAGAGACTGTTTGGATGTCTTAATTCAATACATCTCAGCTGGAGTCAGAGAAAAAATTAGGAGACTTTTAACTGATAGTTATTCAAAATATCAGCATTGTCTTTCTCTTCAAAATAGTCCTACTATAAAACTGGAAAGATGATGCAGTCCTAATTCTGAAAAACACTTCCACACACATAAGTACAGTAAGATCCAAAAGGCTTCATCAAGGGGGAAGTCATGCTTAACCACCTTGATAAACTTCTATGATTAAATAATTAGCTTGGTCCATGAGAGGAGAGCAATGGATGTTGTCTATCTGGGCTTCCTTAAGGCTTGAGACTGTCTGCCATAAAATCCTCATAGACAAGCTGTTGAGCAGTGAGGTGAGTTAAAAGTAGCTGAATGGCTGGGCCCAGAGGCAGGCAATCAATGGCACATATTCTAGTTGGAGGCCAGTGACCAGCAGTGAACTCCAGGGATAAATACTGGGTCCAGTCCTGTTTAACATCTCCATTAATCATATGGACGATGGAGCAGAGGAAACCTCAGCAAGTTTGCTGTTGACACAAAACTGTGAAAAGTGACTGATACACCAAAGATCTGTGCTTCCATCCAGAGGGACCTCAACAAGATAGAGAGCTGAGATGAGAGGAACAACATGGAATTCAACAAGAAGTGCAAAATCCAGTACACTGGAGGAACATTCCCAGGCATAAATGTATAAATTAGGAGCCATACAGATTTACAGCTTTGTAAAAAAACTGTCTGATTGAAAGGGTGTCTAACTGAACAGGTGCCAGCAAGGTGCCCTTGCTACAGAGAAGTCCAATCGTATCCTGGGCTGCATTAGGCAAAGTATTGCCAGGAGTTCCAGGCAGGTGATGCTTCCCTTTTTTTTCAGCACTGGTGAGGCCACTCACTGAGTCCTGTACACAGTTCTGGGCTCCTCAGGATAAGAGAGACATGGACATCTCTCCTGTGAGAAAAGGCTGAGACATTTGGAACTGTTAAGCCTGGAGAAAAGAAGTATCGGGAGTAAATACATTAAGAGAGGATCTAAAGAAGACAGAACCAGACTCTTCAGTAGTGCCCATCCACAGAACCAGCAGCAATGGGAAAAAAATTGAAACACAGGAGATTCTGTCTGAACATCAGGGAACGCTTTTTCACTGTGAGAGTGACAGGTTGCTATGGAGATTGCAGAGTGCACACCCTTGGACATATTGGAAAGTGTGGTCCTAGGAAACTGGCAGTAGGTGCCTCTGATTGAGCAAGGGGATTGAATCAGAAGACCCTCCAGACTTTCCTTCCATCCTCAACCTTTCTATGATTCTGTGACTCTGTGATGTCATAATGGATTTTCTCCCTCCTTTGATCATCAGCAGATTATTGTGAAATAAACTGGAAAGGGGCAATATCTAAAATATATGAAATAGTTTTTAGGCTAGCAAAATTACAGTTATGTACCAGAAAGTTCTGCCTTACAGACATGTAAGATGCTCACTCTTGCCTTTGAATAGACATTATCTGTGCATCTATGACTAGAACCTTGCAAGACTGTATTCCTTTGTTTTCAGCTCAAAATAACGGTTATTTCAGTTGGGATGTTTTATTCAATCGCATTTATTACCCAGGAAGTTTCTGAATATATTGAATGATCATCCATTTGAAGATGAGGAAACCAAGACCTTTTTAAAAATAAAAAGGATAATAACAATAATAAGACAATACCTTTAGGACAAAGAGATAAAATAATTATGAAAAAACCTATGTGGAAAGGCTGGAGTGAAAAAGAGAGACAGAGCAAGAGATTATGTATGAAATCTAGCAAAGGTTCTTGATGTGAAACAAAAATTATACCCTCCAAATAGTTCACAGATGAATTTTTATGGTGTTTTGATTGTGCATTATACTTATTTAGTACATTATCCTATTTGTGGAGAAGTAGGGTGAGAAAAATGAAATTGTATGACCATCATAATAACAAATAAAGAAGATATCAATGTTATATAATAATATCATAAACATCAATTTGTAAGGATTGAAATCTAAGTCACAAATGACTGATTTTTGACACTGATTATCATCCAGAGGTCAGAAAGCAAAAAGTTAGCAGTTCTTTCTGAAAATCTCTATTTCAAATATTGTCGTGCAGTCTGAGCTCAGAATAATCTCTTTCTGTTTTAGTCTACAAACAGATTATGAAGATTTTTTTTCCAAGTTTTGTTTTGCCATAAAAGAGTTCAGTATCAAATCATACATTTTCCTTTGTGTATATAGGTAATATTGGAACAAATTCTGAAGGAAAGACACTTTAGGAAACATGAAAGGTTAAAAATTGTTAAGACTTTTGCAATTTTAAATTTACTATAAAAAAGTATAAAGAAATTCAGAGTGTAGTAGCAAAAAATTACATAATCCTGCATAACAATAGTATGATTTTGAAAAAAACCAAACTACTAGAGTTTTTGCATATATTGATATAGAAATTAAGGAAAGTTAAAATTCCCCTCTCTAATTCTATGAAGACTGTCTCTGACTAGTTACTGTAATTGGCAGTATCATCACACTTTTTCAAGGCTTGAGGATTTGTGATGGAGATAATCCTTTCTGGATGTCCTTGATCCTTCCCTGCAGAAAAAAATGCGTGCTACTATAAGTGTTTGTTCTATCCATACCTAAAAAAAAAAAAAGAAAAAAAAAAAAAAGAAATACCACTGTATTTTTTACATAAGAATTTCTTTTTTAAACACCAATTTCAGGTATCATTTTTTTTATGGTCTTATCTCTTGGAAGGGAAAAATAAAGCAAGAGTAAAGAGCACTTTAAGTTCAGTCCAGGAATATAGCCTTTGCAAGACAACAGAGAGTGATAAATAGACCATTCTATATCCCATTCTCTCTGAATTAGTACCTTAAACCTTATTTTTAAAGCATTTTTAGCAAAAACATATATTTCTATGTGACATGATTATTTATCAGGTGAGCCAGCTTCTTTTGACAAAAGCTTCACATTTTCTGCAAAATCCCCTGGTGAAGTATTAGGCGACCTGAATCTCTCAGGCACAGAACACTGTTCCCTTGAGGTTGATTATTTGGCTTCTCGAATATGTCATTCTAAAGAACAGCAGATACATCTTCCAGATTCAATTATGGAGAGGCAACACCATCATTTCCTCTTAATATAACAGTTTATCTTGTATTGTGATGATCAGGAAAGCCAATCCTAATGAACAAAATGTCAAGCATATGGGGGTAGGAGAGATAGCTGAAATGGCTCATCAGATCAAGATATGAAGCAATCCAGCCCAGGAAAATTAAACGGCAAATGATTATTGTTTGCAAAGACTGGGTTCATCTCACACATTAAATTTATTGTTTTAATTTACTTTTAAATAAAAATACAACTTCTCGGGTTTAAATGCATCACTTGTGTTTAATAAATCTGTCATGGTTGTGTCTTTATTACATATGAATTTGAGAAGTAATCCTACAATAGGAAAAGTACAACTAAATCATTGTTTAATGTTTGTAATGTACACAAATCATATATGCTACAATCTTTTAGTATTTGGTAATAACATCTGCCTTAAAGAAGGGTATGAAAAAATTACCTCATCTTTCCCATATATTATAATATAGTAACATGTCTATATAAGGCCATTTGAAGTGTCTAATATTCAATAAATTAATGATTATTGTTTATAGAACAGGGCACAAATGGCAGTAATCTATTTGAGAAGGAATAAACCATTATAATCTGAAATTATGGTAACAGTTATAAACTTCATTGTGCTCTGATCTGCTCTGAAAAATGGAGGGAGTACACTAAAAAACCCTAAACCAGGTAGAACAGAGTATTCAGAGGCACTAGGAACCAACCTTGTATTGCACTGCATCTACGGTTTATGCAGCAATTAAGAGAGTGACAATAAATGCTATTTACACAGAATCATTTAGGTTGGAAAAGACCTCTGAGATCAAGTCCAGCTTTTGACTGATCACCACCTTGTTAATTAGACCACAGAACTTAGTTCCATGTTCCAGTCTCCAGTGAACACCTCCAGGGATGGTGACTCCACCACCTCCCTAGGCAGTCCATTGCAATATTTAACAACTCTTTCCATGAAGAAATTCCTCCTGATGTCCAACATGAACCTCTCTTGATGAAGCTTGAGGCTATGTCCTCTTGTCCTGTTGCTGGTTGTCTGGTAGAAGGCACCAACTTCCACCTAGCTACAGCCTCCTTTCAGGCAGTTGTAGACAGTGATTAGGTCACCCTTGAGCCTCCTTTTCTCCAGGCTGAACTACTGCAGTTTCCTTAGCTGCTCATCCCCAGATTTACTCTCCAGACCCTTCCCCGGGTCCATTTTTTCCCCGGCTCCGTTGCCCTTCTCTGGACACGCTCCAGCACCTCAATGTCCTTCNCAGGATTTACTCTCCAGACCCTTCCCCGGGTCCATTTTTTCCCCGGCTCCGTTGCCCTTCTCTGGACACACTCCAGCACCTCAATGTCCTTCTTGTAGTGAGGGGCCCAGAACTGAACATGGCACTTGAAGTGTGCCCTCACCAGTGCTGAGTACAGGAGGACAATCACTGCCCTGGCCCTGCAGGCCACACTATTCCTGATGCAATCCAGGATGCCACTGGCCTTCTTGGCCGCCTGAGCAAACGCTGGCTCATATTCAGCTGCCTGTTGATCAGCAGCTCCAGGTCTTTTTCTGTTGGACTACTTTCCAGTGACACTGCCCCCAGCCTACCATGTTTCTGAGAGTGACTACATCACATCTTTCCTCCTGCACAATGGTCTTCAGCTCCTCTATTTGTTATCCACACCACATGCTTCTGTGGGAAACTCTTCCTGTGACCATTTCCTACATAAAACTTTAAATTACCTCAAGCATCAAATTGAAGTATAGAAAGTTGATCCAAATGAAAGTGATAGGGACCAGTGTTTCCCACAGAGTGTTTCCTACTAAGGTCGTGACCAGCATATGCATCTTGTAATGGATTGTCATAGTCTCAAGAACATTTATTTTCTATACATGCTTTCATCTTGCAAGTTTGAGGTTTTTAGAGGAGCAATGAGGGTTTCTAACACATAGTATGTTTTTCAAAATTACTGCCCATTGAAAAATACAAATTTAAAATTCCAGTCAACTTTCCATGGTGCTTGGTTTAATTGAGTTCTCGTAAGAGACTAAATGTGGGCATTAATTACTTGTTTTAACTTTTTTGTAATGTTAATTTTTGAAAGTTCTTGGATCCTAAAGAAGCAGCAGCCTGTAAACCTTGTATATTTTCTTTCTCATTACCTTCTTGAGGACTATACTGATTATGAATTTTAAAAATACTTCAGTACAACGAAAAAGACAATTAAGTTCAATAAATAATGAAAACAATCAAGAAGTTTGTGGAAAGAATGACATGCTACTTCTATTTTATCATAGTTAATTTTATACCTTGAATGAGATTATAAATGCAGCAAAAGAATGTTCTGAAGTTTGTATGTTACTTATTCAGTTGCCTTGCCTGGAATGCAAAATACATGTTCTTCTACTGTATTTTAGTAATTTCATTGTTCAAATCTAGAGAATAAACACATCATTACCATTACAATCCAAGCTGGGAAATGGGTAAGTCAGAAATTGAAAAATCTCTGACGTCCATTATCGTGTACAATGGGTAAAGTAGCTAAGGAGTCTAAAGTACCGTGATTCAATTTGTGCATAAGAAGTGCAGAGGTGTATCATCGTGGTGCCTGGGGGAAGGTCATGTTAGAAGTGCAGAGCCAGATTTAGAGCTGAAGGCCATCACACACCTGAACTTATCGAAGTTTCAGAGTGAAATGATGGAGTGCATTCCAGGCGGCAAGCACTGCAATAAGGACAGTTCACTTTCCGATAAATGCTGAATAAAAGCTTGTAAATTTATGGTGCCAACTGTTCTCTTTCCCTCTCACACTCACTAACTTACCTCAATTTTCCCTCCTTTCTCCTAGCAAAAATAGGTACAGAGTAATTTTTTAATAGAAAATTAACAAAGGAAAAGAAAAAAAAATCAGTATTTGGACCTGATTTAATTCATATGCCTTACAGGTTTGTTTGAGGTTTTTTTGTTTGGTTGGGTTTTTTTGTGTTTTTTCTTTTTGTTTGATTGGTTGTTTTGGTTTTGGTTTTGTTTTTTTTTCTTTTTTTGTTTGGCAGTTTGGTCGGTTGGGGGTTTTTTTTGTTTGCTTTTTTATTTTTTCCTTTCCTCTTTTAAACAGAATTGACTACAGGTCTTGGATAATTGAACACTATCACTGGTTAAGTAATTGCAAAGCATTACAACCAGTGCCAAAAAGAAAGAAAGAGAGATCCAGAGTGTGCTCTTGTCGTTTAAAAAATTTTGTGAGCTTACACATTGTGTATGCACACAATGCAAACATCTTCCGTGGTCTTACTCTTCTCATAAATGCTAAATAGAATTCACTATGAAAGAAGTAGAGGGTAATTATTACACAAGTCAGTATATACACATAAATGATGCAAGGTATGCAATATTTTACTTCTTTTGAGGTGACTTATATTTAAAATGTTTTTAAATAATCTTGCGTGATATAATTATTTTAAAGCATAAAACCAGGTGAAGACCTTGCTAAATCATATAGATTAAGCAATATGGTTTTTGTTTGTGAGTTTTTGTTTGTTTGTTTGGGTTTTTTCTCTCTTTTTTCCTTTCACAAACAGTTATATCAGAATTATATCTCTTTTTCCTTACTATTGAGACTTTTAAAAGATTATAATCTCTTCTAGATTGTGTGGTCATATAATTACAGTGTAGAGAATGCCAACAGTAGTTATCTATTACATAGGTTAGTATTGCAGAGGGAGGAATGAGTGATTTTTTTTCATAAGAAAAGTGACTAATTTTGCAGCTTCTTTAATTAGTGTAGTCACTGGACATACCTTCTTTTTGTATGCATTTTTTAGTATGTATGAGCTACTATATAAATCAGTACTCAAACATTTACTCGTGCTAACGCTTTAGTGAATCTGCTCTATGTGAAGAGCAGAATCGGACAAAGAAAAGGCAATGTAAAAGTCAAAAGCCTTGAGTAAAGGTTTCTAGTTCTGCCTATAAAATTATTGATATATGTATGTGTGGTTTTGCTTTTACTTAGTAGGAAGAGCTTCACAATAACAGATCCAAACTACAGGAAGTATGAATGTCTTTTACTGCAGTAGAGCTTCTATGTAGCTGTTAAATTTTGAAAAGGGGAGCTACTGTGTTTAATAGAAAACTATTAAGGTTTATATATTAATGGACTAATATTTACATAAATTAACTATTTGAGAAAACATATTTTTGAGATTTTTTTCCTTTGTTTATGTGTAAACACAAGGAGGAAAAAAATCCCCAAAACCAGAAATAAAACAAAACATAAACCACAAATACAACAAGAGAAGTTGTATATTATATCTGCCACAGAATTAATTAAAGATTAAAACAAAATGGGAGTTTTGGAAGACCATTAACCTTCTATCATCATAAATGTGTATTCAGTATTGCTGTGTGGATCAATGCAGTACTGGGCAGTAAAATGATGCACTGCATACAAAACTGAAGCTGATAAATGAAAGTTTACTGAGTATGCACATGCACAGTAAGCAATCTTCATGCATGAAAAAGTTAGCTTTACAAAGTGTGCATGTACATTAGGTTTTCCAAATACTTCCAAACTGAGTTTTCCCAAACTTTTATTTTGATATCACTTCATTTCTCTCTCTTTTTCCCTTTCCATTTTTTTCTTCTTTTTCCTTTAGAGAAAATATTATCTCTCTTGCTTCCTAGCCCCTGTTAAATTGTATTTTAAGCAATCTTTTAAAATATATTTTCAAAATATTAATATATTTCTATAACTGAACAGATTTTGGGGGTTTTTTCTATTCAGACTCTGAAAGCAAGCTTAAATCAAAAACACGTCATGGCTTCTATCCTCTGATTCAAACAGTGATACTAATTTCCCTCAAAGAAACTGTTTCCTGCTCAGAGGAAAAGACGGTTGATGAACAGATTCTGCCTACTACTAGCGCTGCACAGTTTGTACATCTTCAGAATGAAAAGCCAAAATGCTGAGTATAGGTCATTCTTTATTCTTTCTTTTTCCTTGGAAATGGTTAAATTATTATAGAGTCTCAGAAAGATACTAATAATGAAAACGTTTCTCTTCTTTTCAATTCTAATAGAATAAGATTTAAAAAATAATATTTTAATCTTAAATTTGGATGCCATATTAATGGTAATGTAATTAATTTTTATTCTGCAAAACATTAATTGTTTTTCCTGGCAAGTAAATATAGACACCTAGAACCATTCCAACACAAGAATCATTACTCCCTAAAATGGATTTCTAAAAGAAAAGTGTACCTTGTACACCTGAATGTTTTTTAAAATGGAGCCAGAACTGTCTCATTAGAAAAAACCCAAACAACTAAATACTCAGAGTGTAGGCATTATGAAGACAACACTTCTAGCTCTAATTTCCATATGATATCTATTTTATACTCTTTAATTGCATCTAGCCATACAAAATGACATGTTTCCTTTGTTTCCTTAGTTTGGTAGATGAATGTCATGATATGAAATCATAAGTGCATCTACTTTTATCTAATAAGTAATGAATTTTTGCTGAACTGCAAGACTTGACATTATGAGGTTTATATCTTCAAAAGTATTTCAGACTGCATTTTTCTATTAATGCCTTGTTGGAAGTCATGCTTATTTCATCAAAAAAGACTCATTCCTTCTACTTATGGCACTCCAAACAAACACTTTTTACATTTTGTGACATTTCTGAGTCATGTAAATACTCTCAGAAATCAAAAATCTCCCTTAGTGTTCTTTTCACATAGTATGCATCTTTCTCCAATTCAGCTTTTTAAATTCGTTAAGACAAATTTCAACTTGGTCATTTATGGCAATCAGTACCAAGGAGAAGATTTTCATAGTACTAGTGACAGAAGATATTTCATATTGCTATATCTTCTCTTAGACCAGTTAACTACACAATTAAAAAATGTGTGAACATGTCACCCTCCAATCTAATGACAGACAGATAAAGCAAAAATGTGCTAATATACTCAGAGTTATCGTCTACTCATCAGTGCAGGAAATTAAAGATAAAACACTTGATTTCACAGACATTTGCATGAGTAAGATATTGAATATGGTACAGTCATCAAAAGAAATGCCATATGGAAATCCATATGGCTCCATAGACAAGTGCTAACAGATTTAAGATTTGCTCTTCTTAAAAAAATCAAAAGGAACAGCTCTAGTGAAGAACCGCTGCATGGAAAATGCTAGAGAAAGGCAGTGAAGACAAGGCAAGGAAAGTAGAAAGGAAAAATGAAAAAAAAACCCCACTTTATTGGTGAATAATCATTTGTCAAAATTTCTATGTATGGAAACTATATATATTCTACAAGTAAATTACTGTGAGTCATATTTTTTAGTCACTTTTACTCCTTCAAATCTTCTGACTATACTCAAAATAATTCAGAAAGCAAAGAAAACAAGACATTCTCTGGAACATAAAGAGATAAATAGATTATTGATAAATCTTTTACTATTGTTCAGGGCAGTCTATTGGGAATGGCCATAAAACTGACCACAGTCATCCTGCACAATTGTTATAAAGAAGCACTGGGACAGTCAGTGTATTGTTGCTATCTCCTACCTGTAAATTGTTCCTGAATCCCACCACTGCCATCAGCCCAGAAGGGTATACAACTTGTGCCTTCTATCTCCAGAATCTGTGAAAAATTTGGTATGGTACAGCTCCTCCCTCATCATTTGTCACACTTAATAAATTGTGAAATCACAGAACAGCTGAGTTTGGAAGTGACCATAAGACATGTGATCAAGTCAGTGAAAACTTCTATTTTAAATTATTTTTCTCCAGGAATAATCCAGCAGAGTTTCGAAAATCACTGAGAAAGGAATTTCAGAATCTCTGGGGGAAAGTTGTTCCAGTGTCTGACCACTCTGGTTGTATTGTTTGGGTTTTCTTAATAGTAAGAGTAAGTTGTCCTTAATGTGACATGTATTCATTCTTCTCATCCTTTTGCTGTGACACAGAGCAAAACCTGGTTAGGTTTTCTAAACGCACATTCAACAGCGAAAGACAATTAAGTAGACATCTTAGTAATTTGTTCTCTAAACTAAACAGAGCCTCTTCCCTCAGCCTGTCCTTGTAATACTCTGTAATCACAGAATTGCAGAATCACAGAATCACAGAATCATTGCATTTGGAAAAGACCTCTGAGATCATCGAGTCCAACCTTTGACTGATCACCACCTTGTCAACTAGACCAGGGTACTAAGTGCCATGTCCAGTCCAGTCACTTCATCATCTGGTGGATTTCCAGTGGCTCGCTACACTTTGTAGGCACACAATGCCTTCTTTAACTGGGGAGTCTAAAAATCAAGGAAATACCCCATTTTTCAACAACCACATGGTAATAGTAACTTCTTTTAAATTGCTGGCTATGCTTTTATAGTAAAGTCAAGAAGGAATTTGGCCATCAGTCCTGTGTTTGGAGAGAATAATTGGAGTATATGAGCTCGTGAGATCCCTTCTGACCTTATGTATTCTGTAATTTCGTAATTTAAAATATATACCCAATGATAGGAGGGGGCAAAAATTCCATATCTCATTGTGCCTAGGACAGCAGTTGAATTCAGCACCGAATCACATATTTGATATGACTGATATCTTCTACTTCTCAGGTCTGGGAACAGAGAACATTTCTGACATATCTAAGTTCTGCAGACTACTGTTATTATTTAGTTCTCCAAATGATAACAGTATAAACACAACAAGGTAATTATTGCAAAATTCTTTTCCAATATATTTTTTGAGTAACAAAAAAAGAACACAAAATTGAAAGGAAATACAGGGCTGCTCATTTCTGAAGTTCATGAGAGTAAAGATCTTCCAGCAGTGATAGTTAATACATTAATATTGATTTTCTACAATTGCCTGACAGTTATATAAAAAAAGTATTACATGTAAGTCAGACATGACACATCTGTAATATTTGTGCTCTGATTACCCATTATCTATTTACTTTAAAATGGTAATTGCTTTTTAACTACTCATAATTTTATGTTTTTATTTGTTAAAATATTTTTAAATTAATATATTTAAAATATTTTAAATAGTATTTTTGTAAACTGCTGAATGCCCTCAAAAGTACAGTTTTAGTTCAGAAATGTAGATCTAGTAGCAAGAAACAAAATGCTGCTACTGTTGCCCCTTAATCAAGAAAGTAACACATACTTATAAAAAGCACCTTTAAACAAGAAATCAGAATATATTTTTGGTATAATTTTCATTTAGTCTCTTAATTTTATTACTGTGAATATTAAAGCCTTGCAATGCCATCACATGAAGAAAATAATTTTTATTCATAGAACTGTGCATTTTCTTCCCTGAATGATAAGATAATAAAGTCATTTAATATAGAACAGTAAGTCAAAGAGAAGGAGTGGTCCAAAATAGCAATAGTTTCAAACACAATCCTTGTTTTTGTAATTTCAAGAACATACAGGCAATACTGAAGAGTGAAAGGGACCTTTTATGTTGTAAAGGTTTCAATTACTTCATAGTGTTAAACACGTATTTTCATTGTATATTTTCTTCATTTTATGTTTTAATTTTTCATTCTTACTTTACCTGCAGGGTGTAATACAAGACATTTAGGAGAAGGAAAGCTATGAAAAAATGCCATGAGTGTATGGCAAGCATGTATGGTGAGGAATGGTGGGTGGGGAAGAGTATTTTGTGCATTATAATAACCTAGCCAATAAGTTGGATAATGCTAAATTAATCTAGAACTCTGTGGTAGCACTTATGATGAGCTCATAGGAAATGCATAGTTTATTTCCAGGTAAACTATACAAATATGTGAGTATTTTGTGGAAAATGACTGTTTTAAAAGGAAATGGTACATGTTGTGAGAAGGAAGGCACTTTAGGGACTTCTCCTTAAGCCATAAGTCAACAGATTTTGATGTTGTTACCAGTTCGAAAAATTCAGGCCCTTATGGCCGGATCTAAACACCCCTGAACCAAATGAGCACCTTTCCACTGACTTTGATTTACTTTGAGCATCCACAAGAAAAAAAGGGAGACTTTCAAAAGCATGAAGGGCAGTTAGGCACGCAGCTCCCACTGAATACCAATAGTATGTATGCTGTCTCTAACTTCGGAAATATTCCTTTAAAACATAACTTTAAATCATTTTAACTTTTTTAGAAAAAATATTTATTACAGGAAAAGTTAAGTAACTTTCCAAACCCCACAGCCACTGTATAACACAACTATGTGTGGGTACTAAAGAATGGTTTGTTTTTGTTTTTTTTTGTTGGCACAATTATTCTGAATTACTCTGAATTCTTGTAAGCATACAGGCAACAAGATTAGCTTTCTTTTTATGGGAGGAAAAATGTGTTTGGTTTTCGTATGAAGGTGCATGTATATGCATATTTGTCCTATGTAGGGAAGATATGAAATTCTTTGAATTATACCTCCAGAATCAGGTCTAACATATTTGTTTGTAGGATTTTACAGTCAGTAAAAGTCACAGAAGCCCCTGAAACCATAACAACCTCTGCATCACACTCATTGCATATTACCTTCAAGTCACAGACTATTATGTTGAAGATACTCACAGAATGACAGTGTCTGCGCTATAGTCCTTAAAAATGAAATGGTTTTTGTCTGGCATTTTCAAATTTTCAGTAATATTTTCTCCACACAAATTGATTATTCCTTTTTCTTATTTTATGATCTCAAAAAAATAAAGATTTACATCAAAGAAAAATCAGCCATTAAATGAAATAGAAGGGTTGAAAGAGGCTGAAATAGCTTTGCAACAAAAAAAAAAAAAATTGGGTGCTGAGTATAACTCAGTGGTTTTTTGTCATGGCTCTATTATCTTTAGAAGAATTATAAAGCAGTTTCTGGGCTTATATCCCCTAGAAGTATGCCTGTGTATTTTGGTGTAAATAGAGCTGTGTGTTTCCCATTACATTGAAATCAAACACTCCCTAAAAATCTGTTTTCCATAATCATAAGTTTATATACTTTTTTTTAATTGTGTTTCTATCCACTGTGATAGTTTCAAGAGATATAACCTCAAACACATGAAGACCCTGTAAACCAATGAACTGTCTTTTGCCTGAGGTAAGTAGAAAAACAGAATAAAGCCTCTGAGATGTATGAATTGCCCCATTCATCTCACTCTTAACCTCCAAGACTCCTTATTTCCAAGGAAGTAGAATTTACCACTATTTTTCCAAGGATTTTGCTGTCTCCAAAGATGAACTTTAATGATACACCTATGAAATCAGCCATAAATACATGCATGCATATAATGTATATGCATAATAAAAATATATCTAAATTGATTTATTGTTTCCTGTGTTTCTGGTAGTGGGCCATGGATTTTTCTGCTTTCTTATTTTTGTGGATAGCAGAAAATATAGAGTGCTACTCAAGATTAATTGGGGTCTGCCCTTCAAGGACAAATAAGGATAGTGAAAAACTACTAAACTATTAAAAACACACCAAAAAACCCAAAGAAAACTGTTGGGTTTTTTTTTTAATAGAACAGAATGTGGAAGCATAATTTATTTTTTTTTTACACAAAACAATCTAAGGTGCTTGATATTATGAATAATATTCATATTTTTGTGAACTTTTAATGCCAGTTTTTACTGCTACTTGCTTTTTTTACAAATTTTTCTATTTGTCAAATGATTGAGCTAAATGACATTCAGCTAATTTACTGTGTTTTAGTCAATTTTATTGCCTCTAGATGTGTGCCTGAAATTGAAGTAAAAAGTAACAAAGAAATGCTTGAGTGAACAGTGAATAGTCTTACAAATACTCCGAAGCTTTGGAGGGTTTTATATGAAAATCGGGACATTTTCTACTGAAGGGCAGCACTTGCTGCACATTTTTGCTGATAGTCTCCTTTGCACAGATATTGATGCCTGGATTCTTCTTTCGGCATCGTCCACATCTGTCAGCTTCTATCCTTGAAGCCAAAAAGTGGATTTCTGCTCTACCTGCAAAAGCAGAATCAGAGCTGAATTCTTAAGATTAATCCAGAAACAAACTTTCACACAATCTAGATTTCACCTTGGTAGCCTTGCCTCGGAACAAATGTTGTTATGAAAAACTACAGTTGCTACACAAGTTCCCTAAACCTCTTCACATGTTACTTGAAAATCTGTCAGTATATCATTATCCAACCCATAAGGCTTGCCATGTAATTTAATTTCCTTTATGCACCCCAACAACCAACAACGAAAAGGAGTTATTTTAAAAAAGAAACATACTGTATGACTATGAAGTAGAGGCTGACTGGGGCTGCTAAGAAATTCTTTTAAGGATGAAATTTATTCTTTCTCCTGTCATGTTAAACTAATTAATATTTAACTCTACAGTTATAGTAGTAATGTATATAGTTTCTAGAGTGCATTGGGATGCTTAGATAGAAATAAAATTTCAATTTTTTTTTTACTTTTTTGAAAATTTTGAAATTTATTTTATTTTATTTTATTTTATTTTTAAAATAACTAAGGAGGAAATCAAGGGCAACAATAATGGAATTTTCTTAAAGACAGCTATTTCTGTAATTAAAAAAAAATCCAAAAAAACTATATGAAACTGCAAGAAATAAGATGAAGATTTTTAGACAAGAAAAATTATGGAAAAATGAAAAATGAGGAAAATAAAATTGAGGGAGAAAAGGATATCACTAAGAAAGAAGAGGTGAGCCTTAAGGAATTGAAACTAGGCAACAAAAATGTGGAATATTTTACTTTAATATAATTAGTTAGATAAATTATAACTTGAATACAAAATTTAAAAACTAAAACTAAGTTTAAAATATAACTTGAATACGAAAGTTTCAGTTGAAGATGGGGGTGTCTACATGTTATCTTGCCTAAATTTCTGTTGTCATTATGTTCAATGAAGGCTCAATTCAGGTGAAATGACTGTGCCACATATGACACTCGAGTTGTGAACTTTGGATAGGCTTGCTGCTGTACAGATCTAGAGATTCCTATCTGGTTTCCACCAACCACACAGAGATCTTCCAGAGGTCCTCTCTCATGCCTGCAAGTCCCTGAAGATGACTCAAACACCATAAATTACCTGAAATGGCACTGGCTTATGTGAGGTCTACTGTAATTAGCTGATTCCATGCATATATCTCAGGGAGATAAGTAGGTGTGCAGATTTCCTTTATAGTCTTGAATATAATTACCTGTCCTGGGAACTTTGATACCTAGACCACATGTATGAAAAAAAATTTAGGCCTCTTAATCTGTAGTTAAATCCAACCAGATTGCCTGAAGGGTAGTTCACAGAGGCAGAAGACAGAAGCTGAAGGTGTTTGAACTTCAGTGTGGGAAACGGACAAAAAGAAAGCATGCCAAACTCACAGTAGTTAGCTCTCAATTACATTAATTTCTAAGCACAATGAAGAATATGTGAAAGCTAAATTTTTGACACATATCTCCTTGATTTTCCACGATGTGAACACAGTGTAAAGAAAGGACTGATGAAGCAGATTACTTTTAAACAGCTTTTTCAACATACAAGCAGTATGTAGTGGTTTAATCAGATTCATAAAGTGAAAAAGTGTAAATGCTTTTCATGATAGCAACCACTGGAATACATTAACAGGAAGAACAGCGGTTTTAGAGCAGTGGGTGTTCCTTGTAAAGGACTCCAGCTGCTGTGAAAGCTTAAGCCAGAAAAGCTATCCTGAAACTGGATTGCTTGATGACAGACTGTCAGAATGTATTAAGGTTCTTAAGATAACAAGAAATGTTATGTGATAGGTAAAATTGCCTTGTGTTTGTAACTTACTGTGTCATTTTGAATGTTGTGATAGGAGATGCCTAATATCACTGCGACATGCTTGATTCTGAAAATCAACTTATTAATTGCATTACTGACATTCGGTATAATGGGCACACTATTTTTTTCTCTTAGTTTTCCAGTTCTGCCACAGCAAAAAGATGTTATCCTCATTCTTCTTGGATTAGCCCAACATTAGTCAAAGGTAATAGAAGGTCTCAGGTATTTCCAGAGCCAATTAAGAGATTAACATCATAATAAGTACCAAGTAAACACCTACATGTTTTGTTTTCATTTCTTCTCAAATATTTTCTCCACACCACCTCAGTTTTGCTGAATTAACTTTTATGCAAACATATTGCTAAGAAAAAATATTATTATTTTTGCCCTTGATATGAAATATAAAATATCAGGAAAATCTGTCCTCTTACTAGAAAAGTTCACTTTTTTAAAAGGTGTATTTTGAAATTTGTCAGGTTGAAGAGTCTGCCACAAGGGCAACCTTAATTAAAGCCAACCGAGGGGAAAAATTAAGCAGTGAAAAGTGCTTAGCCAGTACTCATAGAACTTCAAGTTAAAATCAGAAATAATAAGGGTAGGTAACTTTAAGTATAATTTCATGAGTGTTTTATTACTCCATCGACCACATATTCCACCTCTCTGTACAATTCTTTCAGAATTGTGATTTAGATAGATAGTATTCTTTGTTTCTGAGTAAAGCTCCTTTAATGTTTTTAGGTATATATTCTTCCTTCATTTCTTGTTTAGCCCCATGAGTATTACCAAACATTTTTCTATCACAGTAAATTTTCTCATTTTAAAGAGTTGCCCCTCAGAGCATAAGTTGAACCTAGAGAACAGTTTAACTATATTAGTAAATGACAAAGAGCTAGGGAGAAAATTGTTGAATTAAACATTATTAATCTGTTAACTGTCTTCCTGTTAAATTACAAAGCCAAAACCAAAGGTGGCTCAATTTTCTGCTAAGAAAGAATGCTGCTGCTTCTCAGAATCATAGTGCAAGATATCGTGTGTATCCCTTGATCACAAAGCGAAGTTTTCTACACAGTCCATTTTTTTCTTCTCAATCTAGCTAGTTATACTTGTCCTGCAGTCAGAAAATAGAGACAGGCGTAAAAGAGAGTGGGTATGAGAGTTAAGTAAGTTTTGTGGCTGGGGAATTTTTTTTTCTCTCTTGGGGGAACCTAAAGGAAGACATCTAAATTCTTAAACAACTCATTAAAACACTTAAAATAAAGTGGAATTACTATGGATTATCTTGACTCCATCTGATGACTAATCATCTCCTTATCTTGAGTTTATTCAAGCTCCCCTTAGAAATATTAACTCTTCACATTGACACTAATAATGAATTTCTAAGCTCAAATTTTTGGGTTTGGTTTTGTTTTCTTCTGTTTTGTTTCTTTGGGGAGAGTGAGTGAATTTGTTGTTGCTTGTTTTTGGAGTTGCTTTTGTTGCTTGTTTGGTTTTCTGTATGCCCAGAATACTGTGATTGCTAGGAGTTTAGGGTGAGATTTACATTAGGATACTAACAGTTGAATCTCACTTAGTGCTTAAAATATCTATTAGAACTAGTATCATCATAATAATGATTTCCTTTTACTAGGAGGAAATGACTATGTGGTCACGGTAGATAAGTAAGCAACTTTACTGGCCTTTAGTTGCTTACATTTATTTTCCTGAAGGATTGTTCTTCCATTGTGACCCACCTCACTTGATCCCTCCTTTCCTGTCTTCTTTCTTTCCTGCCTTCTTACCTGCCTGCCCACCCTTCTATTTTCAGGTTTTAAAATACTTCATGTTAATTACAATGGCATGTAGTCTGGTTCATCAGTGAAAAGAGGCTAGTATTTGAATATAAGATACTTTTGTCTGGAGTTGAAGCAACTCGCACAAGTAAGAGTATTGCTCTCAGTAGATTTTCTCTTTCAGAGAAAAGCAAGAAAAAGTCAAGCTCAGTGCACTCAGAATGAAAATTACTTGTTTGCTTACTACTTATAACACTACACTGCTCTTTGTGTTTTTTATTTTCTTTGTGTCTGTGTGTCACAATATCCTCATACACAAGCTCAGGAAGTGTGGACTGGATGAGTGGACACTGAGGTGGATTGAGAACCAGCTAAATGGTGTCAATTTCTATTAATATCTAAAGAGTGGATATTAAGAAGATGGAGCCAGGCTCTGCTTGATTGTGCCAAGAAATAGAACAAGAGTAAACTGTAGTACAGAAAGCTCCACCTGAATATGGGGAAGAACTCAGTGACTGAGCACAGGAATGATTGCCCAGAGAGGCTGTGGAGTCTCCCTGACTGGAGATAGTCAAGAACCCTCTGGATTCAATCCTGTGCAATGTGCTCCAGGATGACCCAGCTTGAACAGAGAGACCAGATGACNTGCCCAGAGAGGCTGTGGAGTCTCCCTGACTGGAGATAGTCAAGAACCATCTGGATTCAATCCTGTGCAACGTGCTCCAGGATGACCCAGCTTGAACAGAGAGGTTGGACCAGATGACCCCATCATGGTCCCTTCCAGCCTTACTCATTTTGTGATTCTCTGATTCTGTGGTTTGGGGTTTTTTTCTTTCTTTCTGTAGTGTCCTTTCTGTTCCCATAGTGATAAACACGAAAATAATCTGGACTTCTAGAGAAAAAAGATTAAAAAAATAAAAGCTGCTTACTCATGATAGTAGACAAAGAAAAAGGAAAATCCCCAGCTAACACTTACTGCAGTTCCTTTTTTATTTATGTTTACTATTTTTCCAACTTAAAAAAAAAATTTTGAAACTCTTTGTACGTGACAAGCTCTTGTATGGAGATATATATATCATCTTAATCAAGCAGCAAGTATCAATGACAAAAAGCTTTATGATGATTTACATTAACCTAATTTGATGAAAGAAATATATCACTAAAAAAACCTTAGCACTTGTGTATCAATGTTTACATGAGATTCACACTTTTATATATTAATGTATCCATGTAATACAGGAATCCCAATGCACCCTTTTCTTTTTGACATAAAAATGCTTTAGGCAAATAAAGAAAATTTTTACTGGCAAAAATATCACAATCACTCCACCATTGTGTTGGAATTTAGCTTTTAATACATGAAGTTTGTCCATATATTTTGAATTTTAGTCCAAAGGATGAATCTGTGATCGTTTTCTAAACGGAAGTTGTTATGACTGTTCTCAGTTTTGGTGACAGTTTTGCCTCAATAGCTTTTTGGGGCTGAGCATCACCAACCAGTGATCAGCTCCTACAGGCATAAGAATTGATGGTGCAGAAAAGGTTCTGTCCAGCAGCAGTGGAAACAGCTGCTGTCTGCTTGGGCTAAGTGACTTTTTAGCAAACATGACAGAGACTGCCTCCATTTACTACAATTAAATGTTCCACTCTTGCCCTAAAA
Source organism: Atrichornis clamosus (assembly GCA_013400975.1). Taxonomy (NCBI): domain Eukaryota; kingdom Metazoa; phylum Chordata; class Aves; order Passeriformes; family Menuridae; genus Atrichornis; species Atrichornis clamosus. Next base: position 78,563 of record WBMZ01002500.1, on the reverse strand, counting down.
AACCTCATGATTTAGACCGATAAGTATATTTAAAATTCAAATACATACCGTTACAATTAGCTTTTAATAATTTTGGAAGCTCTTTCCCAATTTCATGCTGCAGCTCAAATAATAATAGCCCATAAGAACAATTATAGAGAATTCTATCCCAGAGATTTGAGTAAAACTACTGAACGGAAAGCCAATGGACTTTTGCATACTTCATATGTGTCTGTGGAAAATTTGTGATGCATATGTAAACCTTCCACACACAGACGCACATGCCAAGCATGTTGCTGCTTGATTTTGTGAAATTTTATCCAGTAGTCCTTATACATGAAAACATATTATTGTATGGTGTAGGTTATGTGCAACTCACATGTTCAAGGCTTTATGGAATCAGACATGTATGCTTTTATCTTCTGAGAAGAAAAAAGAAAGGAACTATTTGGTTTGTTTGTGAAAAGCAGAAAAATATAGTCTGATCTGTCTTTAGTTAGTCTTACTTATCACTATGAGTCAGAAAAAAAGTATTTGAAAGCACATACTTCAAGAGAGCTGCTGACCTCTTCCACAGAGTCACTGCAGGAAAACCAGAAGCAAGCATCTGGGATACCAATTATCCAGGGAATTTGAAAGGTAAATGAGAAGCTTTTTAGTTCCTCTAAGTTAGCTGAAATATAAATAATTTCTCTACTTATGTAATGTGAAGTATGATGTAACTAAAAAGGGAAAGTATGGGTGAGGAGACATAACTGAGGCCTCTGTGTGAGGAACTTGGCACTAATTTCCTGAGCAATCTTAGAAAGTCATATTAAAAGAGAAAAGTATCTATTAGGGGGTTTGGGGGGCTTTTTTTTTTTTTTTGGTTGCTGTTCTGTTATCGTAAGCAAAAGATCATATAGCTTGGCTGTTTGCCTAAATTTTGCCAATAAAGCATGATGTGTATACAGTAGCATTTGCAAACGTTGCAGTTAATTATTCCTTTTTTTGGTTGTTATTTTTTTCCTTTTTTTGAGAAAAATGGGAGCTGTATCTCTGAATTTTTCTGTGTCTGCTGCATGTTCTTCTCATAGTTAGAAAAGGACAGAGATAAAAAGCATTCAAAAATACTGAGATTCCAAACTTTTTCTCTATAACTCCCTTCAAGCACATTCTCATGTCAGCACCTTGCACCATCACATTTCTCAAATGTCTGCATTGCATAGGTTTAAATAATAGACTAAGTAATGATTTGCTAAATAAACTCCTTGTTCTAATGAACATGTTAAATATACCCACAATTAATTAACTACAATAGCTTTTGATCCCAGTTCAGCCTTTTTCCCTGTACACTGAACATGAGTAAGTAAAGCTGTTTGCCCAAACTATCTGATTTCCTTGAGCTCTACAGTCTTTTTAGTGTGTTAATTATCTGTTTTTTCCTTATATGAGGATTGCTGATACTATTATAATGATCCTTAATACATGACTAATATTTTTATCCTGACAAGAAGAAAGGAAATAGAAGCATTCTTCTTTTTTTCTCTCCTATTCCCCTTTCTCTTTTACTCAGGATTATGCAGAAAGCTGTCATCACATTAACCTCAGTCATCACCCACTACACCTACATGTGTAATAAACTAAGATCATTAACACTAAATGAAGCAAATAAAAGAAATTCCAGCCCAGCCAAATCTGAATAGAAATCGGACCAAATTACCTAATGGCTCTCAGAACCTTATGCTGACAATGCCTCAATCCATGGCTCAGAAGGATCTCCAAAATTTGAAATGTAGCCACAATGAGATATGGCCATCAGAAAAAAAAAAAAGTTCCAAAGAGTGACTTCTCTTCCGTTTATTAAATAAAAAGAATGGTAAGAACATTCTCATGTCCAAGCAACAATTTTCCATCTTCTTCTTACCAGGTATTTGGTGTTAAATCTCTTCAGCCCATTGCTTGTTTCCTCTACTTATTTGTTTTGCACTATGAACTATTTTAAGCAAGACCTTGTTTTTACAAACTCCATGGTGATTAGGAAGACAGATTCTTATAATGCTGAACTCTAGGTATTACAGAAATGCTTTTACTAACTATTACCCAAAAGGACAAACCCCCCCCCCCAATGCAACTTGTAGATAGTTGTACCAAGTTGCCCATAAATTAACATAAAATATGGTGTAGTAACATTACAGGTCTGAGCCCTGACAGATTAGCAAGAGATATGGGCTGCAACAAACTAAGAAATGTGATCATAAGACAGAGAATGCTGTGGTGAATAAAAGCCTTTCAAATTTTCAGTGATTGTTCTTCATGAAAGATATATGAGGAAATCATATATGGTAGCTGTTAAAATTAAACAAATAAAACCTATGAAAGTGAAGTATAAGTAAAAAGGTACCTTGTGAACTTTCTCATTTGATGGAAGTATTTGGGTGAAAATGCAAGAATGACCTGATGTATGAAGAGCTACAGCATGAACTGCAGAAAAATTGAAGCACTATAAATATAAACATCATTTCTAGCTTCAACTATGGTATAAGATTTTGGTCTCACTACAGGGATCCAGTACAGTAGAAATTAATTCCATTGTCAGATTGTGGGTCTTTCTGTAAAGTGTTTTGCACAGGTACCGCTAAAACTTTAGGAAATAACAAAATACATGCATTCACATCTAGATTTCTAATTAAGAAGTTTCTATACTTTCCCTCACAAAATGCTGAATGGAAAAAAGAGAACATTGCAACAATAATAATTACAGTTATTCCAAATGTATACCTAAATAAAAATATGTCCCACCTCAAAAAAAATACATACCTTTGAAGTAATTAATGCAGCAAATACATGTGATGATGTGCATTAATCCTACATAAAACTCAGAAAGAAAACAGCTCCTGAATAAGGACTTAATATCTTCTATGAATCCTGAGCAGTCTCATTTCCTATGGGCAAATAGCTTTTGGGATTCTTGGTAGGCTTTACTTACATATATTTGAAAAGTTCATTTCAAAATTCAGTTTATATAATTGGAATTAGGTGTTATCATTAAAATTTAATGTTAAGTTGAAAAGTTTTTGGTGGTGGTGTTTTTTTTTTTTCATAGCACCAAATTTTCTTTATGGACTATGCATCTCAGTAATTAAAGAATGTGTGCTAGAAAGGTATTGAAGAGTCAGCTTGACAATAGATTGCTCCTCAATGCTTTCTTTCTCCTCTTTTCTCTCAAGTTATATATTTTAGCATTTTTTTAAGATAAATTGTTTCTGGAAAGCTTGAATATATTTTTTTATCATGTCAAAATATTAAAAAAGTATATTAAAGTCATCAAGAAAATATTAAATGGTATTCATAGCCACTCTATTCAAGAAAATAACCCTTAAATATTGTTTTGATTAATTCTGAATCTTACAGACTCATCAATAAAATTTCAGTTCCATCCACCCTCCAGCTTTCTAGGGATAGTGGCAAAAGTTATTATTAGTTTAAAGATTATTACCTATCACAATCTCCCTAACAAAATATTCCCTGGCATCGATCATCTCAGCAGGTCAAAGTTAACTTTTAATTCATCTAGGTGAATGTCCATTCACTTCATATCTGAAAGAGCAATATCAGCTACACAGAAGATGTTTTTTCCAGGATGGTACTAAAATGAGTGAGAACAAAAACAGTTAAAAGAAACACTCTTTTCAAAACAAGTCTACTTTGCAACACATACTGATTTCCTGGGAAGAAAATTCTGGAGGCTTCTCTCCTATTTTAGAGACTTGCATTGCATTGCTCCCAATTTAAGTCTTGTGAAAAACTGGAGAAACATTGTGTAGTGGGACTATAGCCAAAGCAGATGGACACATACATGCTTTTACAACATTACAGTCAGGTCTGGGGATATTTCTAAATCTTAATCTTCATTTCTCCCGCTTTCAGAACTCCAGTCCAGACTATTTTCATGCTTTTCTTTGCAGTTTCTTACATTTACCTAGAAGTATTGCAGCATGGAAACACTGGTGGGCTTCAAAATACATTTTGATCACATTAATTTTGGTCAGCTTCCAGTCTTGTATAAATGCTGAGCTCTTGCTCAGTCAGTCCTGCTTTCCATGGTACTGATGGTATAGTCTGTGGATAACTCATATTTCAAAGCTTAGCACCTTTTGCAGATTCACATGTCCTTTACTCTGGACTTCAATCAATTTTTTTAAGTATTCCACTATGCTCCTTTCTTGTCAAGAGCAGCAAGTTACTATCCATCCAAATTTCAATTCATATTGGCTTAAGTGTCCAGAAACTTCTAGGAAAAAAAACCAAAGTTAAAAAAATTATTGGATAGGGGAGGAAGAGGTAATTGTCTTGGTAGATCTTTGCTGCTGCCTAAATTAACAGTTGCTTTACTTTTTTATTTTCCTCATGGTTACTTAAAAATGTTGATATAATGGAACATGAAAGTGCCCCTGAAAAGGAAATTAAGAGTTTCACTTACTCCATTGGAAGCTTACACCAAATAATTTCAGCTGCCTGTGTGATTAGGTGGTGTGAGGTGGGGGTTAGAGTAACAAATTGATCTGCACTGCACCTGACATCATTAAAAGAACATGATTAATTGTCATGAGAGGGTACAGTATAATCACTTGAAATACATACAGCGTAGACTTAGGGAGAAATTTATAAAAAGAAATGTGAACTAAAATGTTAGTTTAGGTCATGTACTTTAGCATGGTAACTCTACCTACTATTAAAAAATCAACTATATAATTAATCTCTATTTTCAGAAATGTGAAATCTTTCAAGGGAAAATAAATCCAGAAAAGGGGGAGAAAGACAAAGTAATGGAGCTTTAAGTCTGGTTGAGAGAACTCAGATAAATAGTCTTGAATAAATGTTCTTTTTCAGTCAGTTCCTAAAACAAGAACTTACATATTCTAGATCAACAAAGGAGAATGGCAGTGTGATAAGGAACAAACTATTTTCTAGTGTCTCATTTTTTGAATTACATGAGTTCTCTGTATTAGGTTCTTCCAATTAAAAGATGCATTCACTGGACCCTTGAACATATCTATGAAAAGAATAAAGAGACAATAAATTGAATTAGCATTCACTGGATAATTTAACATTTCAAGTAGCCAAGCTCTGGCAAAGAAGAATTCACTAATTCTGCCTTTGCAGTCTGCTCTTATCAGAAATCCAAAAGACCTTAGTATTTATACAGCAAAAAGCAATGACTGGAGTGAATAACCTGATATGTTGTAATGACCTAGGCAACAAGGTAGAGGGGTTTTATTTTTTCCATATGAAACCAAGAATTTGTCTCTCTAAGTATGGTTAGGTCCAGTGGAAGGTACAAAGATGAAATTTATCAGTTGATTACGTTTGTTTTAGATACAATATATTGCATTTTCTTAAGTTATATAAATACAGGGAAATGCACATTTCACCTCTTCCTGTTTTACATCCAGTGAGTTAATGAAATAGCTGCAGCAACACAATCAGGATCAGAAATCCAGAATTTCTTTTTCTCACATGACTACTCCTATGTGGTATCTCACATTTCCTTTTCCTTACTTTATCTGTAGCCCTACATTATTTATATGGCTGGCTATACCATTCCTGCAGTTCAAATACAGATGAATCTCTATTCACTCTTTGAACTCTGGCATGCAAGAGATGAACTCTCCCTTACAGTGAGCTAGCCCAAGTGGTGATTAAAGCACAATAAATGTATGTACTTAAGCAGAGATCTCTCCTAGTCATCTCTGAATTGTACCAGATAGTTACTTCAGAACTCCATTTATGTATTATAAACATGAGACAGATATCACCTTAAGAGCATAGAGTATTGTACTTCAAAATGAATACACTGACAACTGTTAGATGACTCTTGGGATGAAATGATGCTTGATACCACAGGTGGTAAATCTTATGTTAATTCCTCACCTAGCAACCCATAGCCACACTTAATTTAACGTTATAAACTTTCTGGGACAAATTTCTACATTTATACACTTTCTGGCAAGATACAGTCACATTTTCAAAACCTCACATTTCTCTTAGTCAATACTATGAAAACACTCTGTAGTGTTATTCGATAAAGTAAAGAATAATCCTGGTCCAACCAAAGCCCATATGATCCAACAATCCGTGATGAGCTTGTTCAGATCTATATGTCCCAGTGGGAGACATTGAAGCTATAAGAAGACAATTCAAAATAAGGTAATTCAGAATCTAAATGAGAGGTTTTTAGCTAGTGCCAAAACTCAATGCAGAAGAACTAAATAACATTGATATTTTAGTTAATATTCTCTCATAGTCCAGATTTGAAATGCACAGTCGTCTCTCCAGTAACCACGTTTGGTCCTCCTTACTAGTTGTTTTGTGTAGTTTATCTCATTATAAGACAGCTGAGGTTATAGTATGAAGTATCCGTCTCACTTCAAAACTGTATGCACAGCAGAGCGAGCTCAGTGAAGCTTGGTCGGTGATGTCAGGCATGATCTTCATTGCCTGCAGTAATACAGGCTTTGACTGGTGACCTACTGCCATATATCAGATTGGCTGGAACAGTAACAGTGAAGAACAAAGAAACAGCATTTTTATTTTGCCCAGAGCAGGATCAGTCTGCTGCAGTCAAGAGTCTTCAGTAAGCAGAAGAGACATCCACATGGATATACACAGAACAATCCATATAGTAATTTCTAGTTTACATAACTTACATATTTCCTTTATTATGAACTGTAGATATAGAAAACTTTTTTAAATAATGATCTGGTGTATCTTGAAAATGGATCAAATTTTAATTCCCTGTCATCCAATGTTACTGTTCTCCATGAAATGCATGTGGTCTGTGTCTTCATATGAAAAAAATCTCCAACCTGTAAACTGATGCAGCCCTCCATTGTACAAAAATCCGGTCATCTTGGCAGACTTCCATACTAAAATTTATTAAAAAAACCCCATTTATCTTGGAATTTCTTGTGTAATCTCTGGCAACAAGACTTTAATCGCGTCAAAATCAGAAATGGATCTGTTAGTTCTTGATGCAAGATTTTTCTGTAGTTTCATCTCCTTTTTCATTCTTTTCATAAATATGTAGTACATATGCTTATGCTCTAAAATATAGGGAATGGATTCTCAGTTCTCTAAAGACCAAATCTAAACATTTTTGTTTAAATTACTTACATCTATATAATATTCAGGCCACAAATACTTATATGTTGTTTCTTCTGATAGAAAATTACACTGATTCTTATCTTTTTGAGTTCTCAAGTTTTCAGAAAATATTTAAGATAAAAACTCTTCATCCATTTCACCTGAAATTTAGGAATTACTGTAATTTTAAATACCTGTAAAGATGGGGCTCAATGTGTTTTCCTCTAGATATATAGGGAGTTTTCTAATTTGGAAGCCTGAAATGGAGAAGTTCATTATCACCTGCATAACTGCATGACTTCAATACTTATGATTAATTTTCATACGCACTTGGAAAGTATTTCTCGTAGTCATTAACTTTAGGGTTATGTTTCAACCATGGTGACAAGTCTTGAAAAGTTGCTTGCAAGTCTGTGTCCTCTGCCCATCATCTGGTACTACCATGAAGATCTGACTCCATCATATTTTTAAGCTGCCTTTAAAGAGTTGTGAAAAACATTTAGGTTGCCCCTTACTCTTCTCACCACTAGACTAGGATTTTCCCACTTTTAATCTCTCTTCACAGGGCATGAAGTGTGCCTTCACATCTTTGACAGCATTCCTTACTACTACTCCACATCCATCTTCAAATGGTCTGACGCAAAACCATGAAGAACTTTAAATATTGCCTCCGTAGCACTATGTAGAGGAGAATATTAATGTCCCCTCTTCTACCATACATTCCTGTTAAAGTAACCGGGTATGTAAATTCTCCTATTTACACTCCAAATACATTGTTGACTCATGCTGAAGTTGGTTTCCATCCATTACATCTAAACTTCCTTTAGCATGGGCAAATCAGATATACAAAATGATTTTCTTTTTAATTAAGAAAACAATATTTTTAATTGGGTTTTGTAATGTCACATATATAATATTCAGCTCAGGGGATAGGAAAATTGGACAGCAGTGATACACAGTTTGGAAAGCACCTCTGGAAACTCTCTGCTCAAAGCAAGGACAGGCAGAGCAGACCCCATCAAGACTATCTCTAGTCAGATTTTTAATTTTTCCAGGGTTCAAGACTCCACAGGTTCTCTGGCTAATCCACTGCTGGACCCTCAGAGCATTTTTGCTTCTTTCTAAATATATATTTTTTTTTAATTTCAGTTTGTGTCCCTTGCCTGTCATCCTATTCCTGGGTGTGCATGATAAGAAAATCTTTCAAGTCTCCGCTCAGTATTTATCCCTGTTGATATGATCCCCCAAGAGCCTTCTCATCTTCATACTGAACAGTCCCAGATCTCTGAGCCTCTCCTTATGATGAATCCCTAATTTACCTCTGTAGCCTTTTGCTGGACTTGTTCCTCTATGTGCATGTCTCTTCTGTGCTGTTGACCCCAGCACTGGACCCAGCACTCCAGATGTGTCTCACAAGTGCTGAGAAGAGGGGAAGGATCACCTCACTTGATGTGCCAGGCATTAGTTTTCTAATGCAGCCTAGATTGTTTAGTCTTCTTTGTTGCAAGGGTGCATTGCTGGCCAACGGTCAGTTTGTTAACTGTCCCCAGGTGGTTTTCTGCAAAGTTCCTTTCCAGCTGGTCAGACCTAAGCCTGTACAGTTGCATGGTGTTATTCCTCCCCAGACGAGGGACTTGGTGTTTCCCTTTTGAGAATAGCATACGATCCCTGTTGGACTATTTTCCTAATATTTCAGTTCCTCTGAATGGCAGCACAACCATCTGGTATATCAACCACACCTCTGGGTTTCAGATTACATGGAAACCCAATGAGAGCACACTCTAACCCATTATCCTGCTCATTAACAAAGACGTTAATCTGTATTGGGCCCCTACATTGATGCCTTGGCCTTCAGTTAGACTTCCTGCCACGGATCACCATGTCGTGAGCCTGGCCATCGAGCCAGTTTTCAACACACCTCACTGTCTGCTTATCCAGCAACAGCTTGTCATGAGGGAGGCAGCTTCAAAGACTTCTCTTAAGAGTAATTTTGTATTGTGTTTAAATAAAATTTATTCCAGAAACAGATTTATCAATTGGCCTGAGGGCAATCCATTGATTAGATATTCATCATATGTACAGATCATAAAGCCTGATTAGTCTAACTCTATGCTGTATATCAGCATTAGGAATGATTTATAATCGTGATTCCTATCTAGAAGAAAGTATAGTGTCTCTTGATTGACAAGTTCTTTTCTTAGATTTGTTTGGTTTTTAGACATATTACAGATATGATAATCCGAGAAAATATCTGCTGTGAATGTTTTATTATCTGTAAAGAGAGCTACAGTGATAGTAAGCAGGTAGAATTTTTTAAATTCTCTAACAATTGCACAGATGGTTATGTATCCCTTTTTTAACCTTACTATATCTCTTTTCACTCTATCTGAATTATCATATAAAATCCTCAAGGATGCTATGTCTTTTCTGATGATGTTCATTAGATGAAAGAACTGTAAACACTAGGGAAATGTACTGTAGTTTTAATATGACTTTTCAGCTATGTGATGAGTTCTTACAATGGCACTTCAAGTAGATATGGGCAGATTTGGAAATCTTCATCTGATTGCACACAGCACATGCAAAGCTTTTCCTGGTAAAAAAGACAAATGTTGTTATCCAGCAACATCTATCACATGTCATTAGGTCTTCATAAAATGAAATTATACCCTAGAAACATACTAGAAACAGTAGCCAGATGAATTTCCAAAAGTACATCAACAATTATTTAATAATAATAATATAAACAAAACTAAAATAAGTCGTGGTATTATTATTATTATTATTATTATTATTATTAT
>WBMZ01002500.1:0-68636 GCA_013400975.1 Atrichornis clamosus | reverse complement strand
TTATTATTATATAAAAATTAATTTTCATAGTCTTCATTTCCACTGGAGATGAAGACTAACATAAAACACACTAGTTATTCTTCCAGGGAGAAGTATTCTGAAAGTGACACTTTTGTTACAAAGTTGGATTAAAATACCTAACAATCATTATACATCATGGTGCACCCACTTTGAAAAGTATCTGTTCTGGAGAAAGAGACGTTTCAGATTCTCTTTCTTTCTACCTTTTTCAAATTATATATAATGTTATCTTCCTAACACAAGCTACTTCTCTAAATCTTGTATTGTTGTTGGGGGTTTTTTTGGTTTTTTTTTTTTTTTTGTCTTTAAAGGGATTCATCTCTCTGCGTTCCTTCCACTGCACAAGTTATAGTCCTTAAGTTTTTCTCAAAGCTTTGAACCTCTGAAGAGAAGGTGCTCTAAGATCGGGAAACGTTTTTTTCCCTGCAGAACTAGTATTCCTGATAATAAGACTTACATAACCACTACAGGAGAAGACATCAGCATGTTAAATTACTTGTTCTCAGTTCTGAGGTACAGTCAGTGGCAATAGCTGGTTTGCTTTTGGACTTACATACACAACCTAATGAAAACTACATGGTGAGTTATGGGAAGTTTTCACAGTTTGATACACAGTTCTGTGCACAATAAAAAATATGTGATATGTATGCAAAGTATGCCATTACTTCATCCCTACATTGCATTCAAACTCATCAAAAATTGGCCATCTGTGCCAGAAGCACATTTTTGCTTTAGTTTTCAAGGCCACTAAGAGCATCTTTTGATGATATTGGAAACCTTCAGCAAATGATCCTCCATGATGTTTTCTCTTATGTGGGTTCCTAGAAATCTCAATGAATTGTTATCCCTTGATATGCTATATAGAAATGGCTTGTTAAAAGAAGATGTGTATCTGTATATATACATATATATATGTACATATATATATATATATATACATATACATATATATAACATTTCTCCAATAATTTCTCATTAAAATCTAGTTAAGGCAATATTACTAGTATACTATTTCTTTGCTTCTCTTTGACTTATATAAATCTGTGGGGAAATGAAAGTAATATTCGTTCAACAACCCTCTATGTTTAAGAATAGTGATCACATGGAATTAAAATAACACTTAATCTCGAATATCAAAATAGGAAAAAATATGGACCAGTTAGTATCAGATATCAAATTTTACAAACAAAGGGGCTACAATGTCAAAAAGAATTTTTTCACTTCACTATTATCTTCAGGCATGTGGAGGATTCAACGTGAACCTGTTACTGAATGACAAACAGAAGATGAATCCATCCAATCCCCAAGCCACTGTAGTCATATGCCAAGTGTCAGTTTTTGAGGATAAGGACAGAAGTCTCAAAGCAAGATGCTGACAAAGAGAAATGTTGTACAAAGGATTGAACATGTTAATATTCCCCTAAGTAGAAATATTACACAGGCCAAAAGAAAAACCATGACATGCCCTACTCCTGGGGCATCCCTCTCAACCCTTTCTGACTCTCAGAAATCCTGATCAGAATAAAACAGAAGCAAGCTTTGTTACCTCATCAAAGCTAAATCTACCATATGAACAAATTATTTTCTTATTTTCTCATCCTGGATAAGCAGAATTTCATGGGTTGTTAGTCAGTATATATGATACATGAGAAAATTCAAGTGGAATTTGAGGAACAATATAACGTGCGTGACAATGCCTAAAAGGACCTAAACAAATGAATTGACTAAAATAAGGAAAGATAAATAAAATATGCATGGTACCACATATTTAATTCACTAAAGTAAAAAATTCCAAGTGAAGATTCTTGTTGCACATTATAGGTATTTTCTACAGGCTATTATGTGATCAGTTTTACATATATAATTAACAGAAAAGGTAGTGATAGCAGTCTACATGGGAACCCTATTTGGTGTCTTAGGTCTTGAAGGATCAGTTCTAAGCAGCCTAGCAGGTAACATGTCCTGAAAAAGCAAAGCAAAAAACAAAACAAAATATCAGTATTTTGTCAAAACCATGACACAGTTCTCCCTATTAAATGGAACTGTATTTACAGAGTTAGAAATACAGAGGGCATATAATAAGAAGAAATCAGTAGCCAACAATTTACTCATTTCCATTCTGAGGATGTAATATTTTTTTTCATTTTGGACATTTTCTTTGAAGGATCGTTATTATGTCTTATGAATAAAGGCCTTTGCTTCTCTTTAGACTAAACTATAAAAGAAAGGCGAGAACAGAAATATTCTTTTAGGAAGTGTTATAGGGATATCAGCAAGTAGTAAAGCATAAGAAGAGCAGGTGTCTTGCGCAAAATAAAAAAAGATGCTGAGGACCCAATAACAGCACTATATACATTTTGCATGCTTTGTTTCAAATTAACTCTTGTCTGGTCACCTGAACTGAACATTATGCTGCAGCAGGTGCACATTGAGCTCCTGGAACAAAGGTCATGCAATCATAGACTCATTAAGTTTGAAAAAAACCTCTAAGGTCATTGAGTCCAACCATTAACCCAGCATAATTTGTTCACCCTTAAACCATGTCCCCAGCTGCCAGAGTTTTGAGTTTATTTTTATATTTTATTTTATGGATTAAATCTTCATTCTCCAGAATGAGAACCTAAGTACAGGAAGTAGATATGATCAGTAGATTAACTGCAGAATTATACCTCTGATCCAAAGTCAAATACTGATGTAGATGTACAGACTGGCAACTTCTTCTTTAGTTATACTGACAGATTTGAGTAGCTGTCAAAATATGAGTTATATTCACAGTAGGCTGCGTTTTTTTTCCCTCACTATATAAAATGATGAATCCTATCCAGTGGTTTTGTTTTCTTTATATTTCTTTTATTTTTCAATTAATAAGATGCTTTTATGAGCTGTCACTCAAGCAATTTGTTTGTGTGTGGGTGTGTGTGTGCATTATGAATATGTTGTTGGGCTTAGATGTAATTATTTTTCATTTGAAAGAATACAGACATGAAAAACAAAGAAAAGTTACACACAATTTAATATAAAAAATATATACTATTATGTGCTGGGTCAAACTTGACAAAAAGCTAAACGCCCACCCAGTTGTACATTTGCTCCCACACACTCAGGGACATGAGAAGCAAAAATAGGAAGGACAGTTGCAAGGATGGCCATGTGTCAAGATAGACAGGGAAATAAATAACTTATCTAAAACTGTGAGAAGAAACTTGAGGAAAATTCATCTATTGCCAAGTAAAATAAATATTTAATTACTGATTTGTGTAGTGGGACATAAAAAGTCAAACAATAAAAAATATCTTTCCTTCTTTTCTTTCCCAGGCTCAACTTCATTCCTTTGTGTCAGACTCCTCATCCCAAAAGCTGCAGGGAGCTGAGGTGGTGGGGGATTACAATCAGTATACAGAGGTTTCTTTTTGCTGCTGCTTCCTCATATTCTTTTTCATTTCTCCTCTCTAGCCTCTTCAATGGGATGCAGGGAATATCTGCTCTGACACCTGGTGCATCTCCTGCTCCTGGAACAACCTGTGTCCAGCACAGTTCTGACCCTTTCTCACAGAGGCCACCCCTATAGCCCCCTACTACCAATACCTTGGCCTGTCAACCCAATGCACAAGAATATTCTCTTTTCCATATATCTCTAAAAGGTAGAGGTTAGAGAACTAACATCACTTTTTCCCCATCTTTTTTGAGTCTTCTCCAAAAAGAAGTATCATATAAAAATAAAGGAGAAGAAATGGTTATGTTTTAATCCATGCTAGTCTGGAATGAGCTGAAACTCTACACACAGTTTTGGACAGTAGCTTAAAAAAAAGTATATATATAATTACAGAAAGTTCAGAGGAGATGCAAAGAAATAATAAAAGGTTTGAGAAAAAAGAAGATGTTTGAGAAAAGTCTAAGTGACCTGGGTGTCTTCATTCTATAGACAGAGACTGATATTATTGCCTGTGAATCCAAATAGCTATAGTTTAAGGAAGACAGGGATCAATTGCTCCCCTTAGACAGTCAGAACAGAAAGAGGAATAATGGGCTCCAATTGTAGAAGAGAATTTTGCAGTAAATATCCAGGATATATATTAAAAGCTAGTGTATTTGGCCTTGGTAGAGATGTTCATGGTTAGGGTTTGACACTCATTCATAAGAAAAGTTTTTGCAGTCGTGAAATCAAATTTGTTGGACTAATCAATTAGTTTTTAACCAAATTAACTTTCTAGTGCAAACCATCACTCTCTGTGCTTCCATGCCTTGTGAAAGGAAGGCATTCTGTCAGTTCCAAAACCCAGCCTTTTATTTTTGCAAAACAGTCTGCTGTGTCTGCACTCTGGGGGGTGGGGAGTTGGAAACAGGAGGTGGCGCAGTCCTAATATGTCTGTTTATTTACCTGAAGTAGTTGCCATAATGCACATTCTAGGCAAGTGTGTTTGTTAAATTCTTTCTTTATTTGTTGTTAATTCATGATATATGTAGGGCTCTAGACACAAAGTGGTGAATAAAGCTTTCTATTTAACTATAGGATAGGAACAGCAAGAACTGTCAATTTTCTCATATTGTCTCATCAACCTATTACCTTTCCAGCTGAGAAGGTAAGAAGAAATTTGGGTCTCCATACTCAGACATCTTCCTACTGGGGTTATATGCAGATAGCTTTTACTTACAGCATGTACTTTATCACTTATTCTAAATCAATGTTATCAACCATTTTCTTATTGTCTTTTTCCTTCTATGGATAGAAAGGAGAAATTATCTTTAAAATATTGTATGATTTTGTGAGCAAATATATCTGTTCTGAAATGAGATCTGCATATATATTTAACTAAAAAACCCCTTAAGAATCATCCAGTAGTCCTTAAGAATACATGTGCACACATAAATATATCTGCAAAGATGCTGTTAGAAGATTCGGGTCTTAAATACAATCTCTGGATTTGAAACAACTTCTTTTTTCTTTGTACAACTGCTGTGGCACTGTGTTGCCCCATCTAACAGTTAAGTACCATGCAGTACTCACTCCCCCTGCCTGCCACCTCCAGTGGGATAGGGAGAGTAAGGAAAAAAGTAAACCTCATGTCTTGAGATAAGACCAGTTTCATAACTGAAAAAAGGTAAAATATAATATTACTACTACTACTAATAATAATAATAATTGTAAAGAAAAAGGGAGAGAGAGAGACAGAAATAAAACCCAATAAAGGCAAGTGATGCACAACACATTGCTCACCACCTGCTGACCAAGCCAACCATGGACCCCTTGCAGCCAACTCAACCCAGTGTATACACCGAACGTGACATTCTGTGGAATGCAATGTCCCTTTGGCCAGTTTGTGTCAGCTGTCCTGACCCTGCTCCCACCCAGCTTCTTGTGCATCTGCTCACTGGCAGAGCATGGGAACCTGAAACGTCCTTGACTCAGAGTAAGCACTACTTAGCAACAACTTGAACATCAGTGTGTTATCAGCATTATTCTCATACTAAATCTGAACCACAACATTGTACCTACAAGAAGAAAACTAACCCTATCCCATACAAAATGAGGACAGTAACTCAGTTAAACCATATTAAATAAGCTGATTAGAACAAAAAAAAACTCAACCAAAAGCTGGCATTAAGCCCTTGCATGATGTTTTTCTGTATGAATCAGATTCCAAACTTCAATGTAGATGCAGAACTCTGATTTTATTCTTCTAGGGACTTATACTATACTGATGTAAATGTTTTTTTTCAATGGACCTACTCTTTAATTATATTGGTTATTTATATTATTTATCCAAATAAAGCCATCCTTTCTGAAGAATATACTTGTATCTTATGAGGTAAAGCAAAATCCCATACCTCCACACTCCTGAACTGATTCTTGTGGCACAAAACCATCTCTGTCACAATATATATTACAGTTATTGAGTTATATTTTATTTCTGACATCTGGTCTGCACAGTCTGACATTTATTGGATGATTTTATTTTATTTCATTTCATAGGTGCTAACTTTTTCAATTGCTACCTTTAGGTTTTCTTACCTTTGCTCTCCTTATCTCCAGCATCTTTTTCCTGTTCCAGTCAGGGACTGGGGCAGTTTCACCCTGTTTTGCCACTCCAGGCATTGTACACTTGCAGGAATTCTGGAAGTGCTCCCTGAGGCATGCAGTTCTTCCTGTCAGCTTGCCTCAAAGACCCATAAGAACTGAACATTGCAGAAGCTGATCTCAACCAATACTTGCCTTCCAACCATTCATTTTCATGACAGACTGGAAGGATCTGAAGCATATTCTGTTATTTTCTTGTTATTCGTCTGTCTATTGTGTGGTTAAAGAGTAAACTGTGCCTTCTTAGATTATGATTTGCATCACCAAAAGCTAGAGACAAGTATAAATGTATTCCTTTATATGGGCATCTTTGGCAAGGTGTCATATAAACCAGGCCTAAATGAGAATTTGGATTTCTTCAACAGTACTTTCTCCAGGCATGAAAAATAGATTTGATTTTCATACAAAGACCCATTTTATCTTCACATATAATACTTTTCCAACACTACAATCTCTCTTAATATTAGTTTCTCTGCCTACCTTGCTGCTTGTAAGGCCATGTGATAGTAAAATTGCCAGAAATATTATCTCTCACTCTGTGTAGGCAATATTGGTATTTCCTACCAAAGATATAAAGATAGTTATTTGGTTCCATCTCTAAAGATAACCTTCCATTACTGTATAAAATAAAAGATTGCATGGAATAGGTATTACTCACCTCATTTTCTGAATGTTTCCTTGCTTTACCAGTTTCCATAACAGAAAATATGAGGATACAAAAAACCCTACAATTTTTAATACTTGGCATAGAAACTGTCTGTTAAATAGCATGTGCTATAACAATTATAAAGGTAAATGTGGTGTTTTGTTCAGCTTTGAAGCTACAGTAAAAACAGAGCCAAAGGGTTATGTTGAAAATCAACTGTGAGGGGAAGGGAAGGGAAGGGAAGGGAAGGGAAGGGAAGGGAAGGGAAGGGAAGGGAAGGGAAGGGAAGGGAAGGGAAGGGAAGGGAAGGGAAGGGAAGGGAAGGGAAGGGAAGGGAAGGGAAGGGAAGGGAAGGGAAGGGAAGGGAATTGGGAATAATCTGGGATTTACCTGTTCCTAGGAGTTCTTCATAGTCTTGCTGAGAGGGAATTTTTGTTGTTATTTTGTCTTTTTTTCCCCTTTCTTACAATGCAGTCTAGTATTTCCTTTTTGGAATCTGAGAATTATGATTTTTATTTTCTTCTGCTTTTGATGTTTGTATTTTGGTTTTTTTTTCCTTTATCTTTTCAAAAGCCTATTTCTAACTTTTACCCAAAGTTTCATAACACCTGCATTTGTAGACATAGCTTTTTCTTTATGTAATTTTTTTCATTATAAGACAATTCTGCTCAACAGTAGCTTAACAATCTACCAATCAGGGAAAAGCAGGTTTGTGGGGTTTTTTTTATTTTTATTGTATATGAAGAAAGAGGATTCAGCTGTTCAGCTATTCAGGAAAAGAGGGTTGCTATCAATCATTTGCACTGAAAAGACAGGTTTGTTTGATGTCTTTTTTGTTCCAGTCTGAAATGAACAGGTTAGTTGTGATTGCAAAGTTAACATTAGTAGTCTCACTGAAAAATGGAAGAGTTTAGATTTCTGTATAAGGCAATAACTCTAGAGAGAACAAATAAGTGAAGTTAGTTAAACTAAGACAAAGTTTTGAGATGTGATGTTGGAGTAAGCTTTGTGTCTTCCTTAAAGGAGCTGTAGGGTCTTACCTATATTATTGAAAGAAACAATACCCGTAAACATTTTTGACACTAATACCAATCAACAAAGAAAAACCTTTATCCTTATTATTGCTTTCCTTGGTCCTGCAAACATAGTGGTCACATCTAAAATACTTGCTACAAATGCTCTCTGTGCTAACATGTGAAGTATGCAAAGAAATTGTTTAGGAGAGTAAACATTTACTTGGGCCAAAATAGATCATTCTAGGAATTAACAGTACAGAGAGCTGAACTCAGTACATGGGAATGTTTCCTGGCTATACATGACTTGCTAATACTTCACTTTCCTTAAGGAATACATGTGCTACTTGCACACACAATTTTCTGATTTCACAGGTAAAGCCCTGTGTTCCTGAATTTCTGCATCTAATTTCTTTCAAAATTAAGAGAATATTTTTCCCACCAAGACAGAAGAGAGTTTCTGGCTGCTTCATGTATTTGCGGTCATTCTTTATATGTACAGTACCTACCTAGTATTAATTAATCCTTTCTCTTTGTTGAAGCAGATCTAAAGCTTTTTAGCCATCAGAAGGCCACAGTAACCAGACTATGGATCTGTGTGACCCTGGCACTTGCTCTCAGGATGATTCTCTTTAGTGTAAAGAATGTTTTGGAAAAAGTGGGAAAAACAGTCTGATCAACATTCCTTACCTTAACATCCAGACATATCCACTTGTCCATCCTCCCATAACCCAATCCTGTTGTTCTGTGGTTCCTTGTTTCAGGTTGGAAGTAAAAGCATGTACAGAGGAGGGGAGGTGGCAAAGAAAGATTAATTGTGATGTTCTTTAAACTCAGCCATGTAAAATTTTGAAATCGGCAACTGAAAGCAGATTTGAAACCAGAATTTTGATATACGTTTTACTTAAAGATCAGTCCAGTACAATGTCCTCAACTGTTGTTCCAAACTCTTCTGAAGTGACTGTGAAGATTCTCATTGAACTCAGGCAAATTTAATTTCCACCTTTAAGAGTAGCATATCTGTTTCCTTACTTGGTCAATACTGAGCTAGTGTCTCACAAAGTGCTATGTGGCACAGTGAATCTTTCTGCAGCATCCTAAGCTTAACCCTGATTTAGTTATAGCAGATATAATGTATAATACCTAGGAGGCTGAAATGTTTCTCCCACCCCACTATTTTTTTCCCTTTCAGACTTCATGAAAAAAGTTGATTGTGGCCAGAGGCTCAACACAATGAAAATTAACAACATGTAGATACAGACAGAAGCAAAAATGGAGAGAGAGCAAGCAGTTTAAAGAGTATTTAGCTAATGTTAGAAATATTTAACATTGCAGGGCTTGAAGAAATTTATACCAGAGCAATTGCAGGACTTCTCATCCTTATCTCTCAACTGTTACTTATCCTTTTTGAGAAGTGAGGAGGTTTGATTTAGGTGTGAGAGACCTAAGGGGTAATACTCCTCAATTAAACCAGCTTCCAGTAATGGGGAAAAGTGGAAATTCTAAAAATCTCTGTAAATGAACAGAGAAACAACACAGAGAAAACCGATGCTAGCTAATTATTAAAAAAAGAGTATGTAAGTACAAAGAACACAATAGTGAAATAAGAGTGAGAAATGACAGATTTGTCAACAGCAAACTATGTAGAACTACCTCAATTCCATTTTTTGAGAAGTGAGAAGGATTGAGTAGAGTTGATAGAGATCCACAGGAATCTTTATCTGGTGGTGTTAAATCTTTACCTTTTGGTGTTAAACCAATCTAATAAGCAAACTAGAGAAATGTGTTCTACATGTCATGATTGCAAAGTGGATGATTGGTCAGTTGAAAATAAATAAATAAATGCATGAAGAAATAGTAACACCCCCCGCCTCATGAATAGCTATTTTTTCAAACTGAAAAAATATTTCAGATGAGGTCTCCCAGGGCATACCTTCCCTCCTCAATGCAGTGCTTTGTTACAGAGAACTCAGATAATGCAATGCTATTCAAAGGCTTTCTCAGGAATGCAGCCTTTTCAGTGTTGATAACTTACTTTACAGATACACCTGTTCTGATTTTGAACATAATTTACTCAATGTTAACAGCAGTATGTTTACCCAGCATGACACTACACTGTGTATCCAATGAACCCGTCTTATTAAAAATACTGTTTATTATCTGCATACATGTCTTGTATGGTGAAACAGGAAAACCCATTTAAATATTTGGGCTGTCACCAACTGGCAGGATTATATAATATATAAAGACTGGAATCAGAATTTAGAATGATCATGATCTGTTGCAGGAATAGGTTGAAATTGTTAAGAGTAAATTCAATATAAAAGTAGGAGTAAGATCACATCAAAAACAAATCAAATGTATACATCTGAAATGGAGAAGTGAAAGGATCAAGTTGAGGCTGAATAAAACCCTGAAGTCAATAAAAAACCCAAATCTCATGTTGAAGTGTATTAAGAAAATGGCTGTAAAAAAATGTAATCTGAATATTTCCTCTTTTTTTAATAAATCTAACCTGGAAAATTTCTGTAATCTCTGCAAGATTGTTTCTTAAAGAGTATCTATTGCCCTAAGAAACTATTTTCCTTTTTATATGATAAAGAAAACAGGTGCTTTGAATTACACCTCTAAGATATGTGGAAGGTAAACCTTTTAATAGTCTCATTTTGTCTTGTTTTCAACCCCTTTTAAATAAAAACTCAAAACAATTAGAGAAACTTCAAAAGCTCAAAGATACTTAGATGCTGTGGTAAAAGTAGGCAAATTTTATCTGCTTATAAAAAAAGATTAAAGAAACTCGAATTGTTTGATCTAGAAAACTGAAGGCTGGTTTAGACCATAATACCAGTTTTTATATGAATAAAGGATAAGTACTGAGAGGACAGCAACCAGTTGTTTTTCAGATCAATGAAAAGCAAGACAGAAAAATGATGTATCTAATTTTCACTCAAGCAGATTTCCATGAAACATTGAACTGTCTTATTCTGGGAGCCAGGCATATAAAAGTGACAGAATAATTTATTATTCAGCACACCAAAAAAACTGTATCAAAATAATGTCCATTCATTTCTACTGGACTCCTTGCAAGATAAAGTGGAAGTGTAAAATGAGTGTGTGGATCAAAGTCTGGTCCCACTTGAGCTATAGGCTTTGCTGAGATGTCTCTGAAATCATCCCAATTACACAGTGGAAGTGTGTATTTTTCCCTGGGTCAAATCCCCAGTAATCTTGCAAGTTTCTTGCTGAAGAAAAAAAATTCAAATTTAAGTAACAATCATTTTGTGAAATCAGAATGCAATTTGAAGCAGAAGTTCAAAATACATTTCAGAAAATCAAAAGGAACTAGATAGTTTAATGCAGTCTCATTCTGGGTTAAAAATAAAAGGAAAATACAAAGGGAATTTCTTCACTTTGATGTGAGAGAAATATAAATTTCTACAAAAAAAATAGCACATGCATTTTCATGTGACCAATGTAATAGTAAAAGATATATTCACCAGTGTGATATCGCACATAGTTAAAGCTACAGCTTTAACTGTATTCTTTGTGCAGCTACACAAAGAATAAAATATTCCTCACTTTCCTTATAAATGAAATTGAAATGTTTGTTAGAATTATCTTTTCATCTTTTTTTCTTTCTTGTAACTGCCTATATCTTCGCCTTACTCTTTTCTTCTTCAATCCTTACCTACCCATACTGAACTCTTACTGACAGTAAAAGAAAAAATTTATAGAGATAAATCTTTAATCCAATTCTGATCACACAGATTTTTTCTGATTAGGCTTTCATTTGGCACAAGGTAAGTCCAAAACAAAAGATCAGACAGAATGATTCCATAGCCTCTTACTGTCCTGAGGTCTCACTTCTGAATCCTAAATTGTTAGGACTTCCTATTGTCACAATAAAAAGTAGTCCTTAAGAAATCTAACAATCTAAGGAGCCCCACACACTAATGTTGCACTACACATTGATCTGATAAGAAGGGCCAGTCTGTCATGTATGATTTATAAAATTGAATGAGGTACCTTTACTTTTTATTCAAATTTTCTGTTCAGTTGTACTTGCCCTCCACCTGGGTAATCTGCTCACTTTACTCACCAGTGCAGATCATCTCAGTGCATCCTGTCCAGTTTCAGGATTTGCCAATACAAGGACAGCTCTTTCTTAAAAGGAGTAATTACCCCAGCAGAGAAGATAATGAAGTCTATATAGAAACTTTTAGTAAATAGCTGTTAATTTAAGGAAACAGCGACCAGACTAGGTTCCTCTTTTTAATTACACTTCCTCAACAAAAAGAATGGTAAATTGTGATTGTAGTAAGTATTGCCTTTGGTACAAGGTGAAAGTTTGAAAACCTGTGTTTCCAGAAGTGTCACTTTTTCCTTTCCTTTATTTTTTAGTCATTTCATCTGTAACCAGAGATATTGAAAGAACTTCAAAGTAACAAAATATGTAGGAGGGGAGATCATCGCCAATGCTTGTGAAATTAAAGTTATTTGCGGTGACAGCACTAAATGATCTTCTTCACCATGATGGGATGGAGCGCTTCCAGCTGAGCCACAGGATGAAATGCACAGGAAAAAGATTTTCCAATTCAAGGCCCAGCTGCAAGCAGCAGTAGACTTTTCCCTGACTTGCCCTTTTTTTTGCTTTTGAAGCATTATTCACAAAGCCTTATGCATATCCCAGAAAATGGGATTCAGATAACATAAAAACTGATGTTTTAGCTACTGATGAACAGTGCTTGCACATCTTCGAGGCCTTTCCTTTTCACTCTGCTGCCCCAGAGAGTAGACTGTGGATGAGCAAGGGAATGGGGTTGAACTCAGCTAGGACAGCTGATCCCAGCTGACCAAAGGGATATTCCATGCCATATAACATCATGCTTAGCAGTAAAACTGAGGGGGACTTTTCTAAAGTATCTGTTGCTTGGAGACTGGTTGGGCATTGATCTTGTGATGGTGAGTGATTCCTTTTGTACCACTTACCACTGAGGTTGGAAAAAAACTTCTGATATCATTGAGTCCAACTGTTAGCCTAGAACTGTATAACTCCACAAGTTCACCACTAAACCATGTCCTCAAGTGCCACATTCAAAAGCTTTTTGAACCTCTCCAAGGATGACAAGTCCACCACTTTTCTGGGCAGCCTGTTCAAGTATCTGACCAGACTTCACAAGGCAAGTATGAGAAATACATATGAAATACATACCACTGTTTCTAATACATTCCAAAATCCACCAGAACTGCTTTATCAATGACAAACTTAAATATTTTATACTAAACCTTTTTCCTTCTTTCACACTTGGACTTGACTTTATCTTGACTCACAAGTTCTGTTGCTTTTCCCATTCTGATTCTCTTCCCCATCCTTTTGGGAGGAGAGAGCAAGTGTCTGGGTGGAGGCTTTCCTGCCACCCATGTAAACCTACTACATTCTCAAAACTTTAACAAAGTTGTGATGAAAACCTGAAATAAAAAAAAAAAAAAATTACTAACTTGTTCAAAGATTTTTTCTCAAGTTATAAATACAAACAATATTAAAAATTTTTCATTTACTATAGTTTTAAAAAATTGCAAACATTGACATGAAGATTGATTGCTTAGTCTGCCACCCCATTTTAACTGCAATCAATGGAAGAGTATTCAATGCATGTAGAAAAAGCTCTTAAAACATACCTTAACAGGGGCAAAGATCTATCCCATTGCATCTGTAGTTTACTTTTTTCACAATGCAGTGAGCATACAATGGCTCCATTTACAGAATGAAAAATTGAGTTTCAGACCAGTTCCAACTTGAATAAAACTCAAGTCTCCCAAGTACAAAATTGTATATTGACCTCTTAAAGTGCAAGTAATAAAAGTGTACCATTCCTCAACATTTTATTATTTTATAATTCAGAAGTCTGAAAAATTTTCTGATATCAGTGAATTATTTCACGTCATTTATAAGGATTTTTATCTTGGTTTGAGGAAACATAACATCTATAATATTCTATAGAATCTATAGAACAGAATAAAAAAAAGAAAAAGAAAAAAAACCCCACAACCTCAAGCTGTATTAAACTGCATATGTAAGAGCAGATATAATATATTCCTGGAAGACAGAGAAGAAAGTACAAGGTCGTCAGACCGTATCCTGATAATTGATTAAGCCACAATATTTCAAATTGCTTATTGCAGCTGGGTCACTTTGTTTATGCAAGGAAACCAGAGAATTCCACTGGGAATATTGCAGCATCCGTACTACTCCCTCTAAGAAGCTTACAACTTATACTGTATTTTCAAAAAAAACCCAAACAAATCAATCTCAGAGAAAGCAGTCCTGTCAGAATTTCTGTCCATATTAACTTAAGGGTATGAAAAATCCCATTCTGATCTATAATTGCTAATATGAAGAACTAGATGAATATTTGCAACCTTGGATAATTTTGCCTGTGTCACTGATTTTGGGAAAGGCTGAAGGCTGAAATTCATATCACCACACTTTGCATATTTAACAGTTATGCATTTAGTCTAACCAAGATGTAAAGTTTCTCTCTTCTGGAGAAAGTTAATGGGAGCCTTTTCTGGGACACACATCATTTGACTCCAGCAGAGACACTTCAGGCTGTTTCATTATTGCTTAAGTTGAACTTAATAGCAAGCTGCTCCTGAAAGGGGTTCTTCTATCTCTTCCCACCTTTCCCTGTGGGTTCCTCTCTTCTCTGCCAGCATAAGGATTAAGGTTCCAGTTTGACTGAGTTGCTTGAAAAGTAATCACTGGGTTTGCTTTAAGCTGAGCCTCTTCCCTGGAGCAGGGAGAATTGATTCTGGAGCCAGAGGTAAGGGGAAGACTTCTCACTTTTAGGCAGAAGCACTCAGTCCGGCTGGTTTAAAATTTTATGGCATTGTTGCTTAATTAATTGAATTGAATTTAGTTAAGATCAGGCTGTTTCTGATCTTTTGTCACTCCTTCTGGTCTCTGCCATGTTTTCTGTTGCTTTTCTAATAGTGGTCCATAGTCCTGTGTAAGGACAAAGAAATACATGTGTGCAGTTAGATCACTAAGTTGTTCAATTCACTGCACAAATCAGCCAGGGTTATGTTCAAAATGTAGGAGAGAGAGAAAAAAAGGCTGGTAGAAGGATCTGATGCAATTCCCCTCTGGAGTTACCTTTCACTTCACCAATTATAAAGAGACAATGGAAAAGTAGTTGAGATTACCTACCTGGGGTTCTTTCTGATGTGAATCCCTTTCTACATGGCAAGAAATGCTGACATACGGTTCTTTAACTTGCTTTTTGAATTTCCCTTAAAAATAAAAATAAATAACTAAACAAAGAAAAACCACACAGCCAAGAGAACAGCAAACAAAAAATCTTTACAGGCAGATTTTGAAAAATAAAATTGCTTTTATCTGTCTCTTATTTTCCCAACAACCATAAAGAGGTTAAAGAGAATGTATTTAGTCACTTTTAATTTTTTTTTTTAATAGAGAAACACTTTTAGATTGCAGTTATTAACAGAGACTGTCTAGACAGAAATCATATCTTACTCTTTCATTAAATAAGCAAGTTGAGGATATCACAGATCTGATACCAGGTAGAAAATGTTTCTTTGTTTCTGTGTTAAAATCACTGTGATTTTCTTACTTTATGGATGATTTCCAGTAGGATAACATTTTAAATATGTCCACAAAAAAAGCTGCCTTAAAATTTCCACAGTTATGTCAAATAACAGAGCTAGAACATTGAAAAGGATGTGAAGAGAGAGAAGAAGCTTATGAGCTGAAAAGTGGCTCAGAGTTCAGTCCACCAGAGTGAAATGTGGTAATAAACTCAGGACTGATAATATTCACTGGCAGCGGCTACTGTCTAGGAAAAAATGCAGTGTATTACATGGGCTAAAGAAAAGGATTTTGCACTCTTCTGTGAAATATGCAGATGCAAACCAGGGTAAGAAAGATCTTCAGCTGGATTTTAAGAAGGACAATAAGAAGTGGTTTCTTAGTAGCTGGATTTTCAAAAGATAAATAAGGATGTTTTTAAATTCGAGGAATATTTCTACTGAGGTTTCTCAGGAAATCTGGGTTTAGCTATTCCAGAAATGCAGTATGTGAAGTCATTTAACTTAATTTTTTTAGAAAAAATGATTCTCAGTTATGAGCTCCATTAGTACTCCATATTTGTTAGTTATTAAAAAAAAAATTAAAAAAATTGTTAGTTAGTACCATTTTTGTTAGTTATTAAAAAAAATTAGTCCTTTCTCTAACTTTTCTTGTGTATTTTAAACAGCCTTGTCCCCTGGAACTTCCTTTAAAGGGAGAAAATACTCTTTCTTGTCTTTCTACAACCGTGATTTCTTTTTGCTTGTGTGGGGTCTTGCATCCACATGTAGATGCAATGCAGGAGATAAACCTATCTTCCCCAGCCTGCACAAATAAATCTGCTCTGGACTTACCTGCACCACTTAAATGAAAAATGATAATATTGACACTCAGATTAAAGAGGTTTGATATTTTTTGTTCTAGATAGTCAGAATTACTTCATACAGGAAAATTATAAGCAGACTTACTTGAAAAGCAAGAGATCATGAGTTGCTGCAGTGTGCCTTTGAGTAGAACTTCTTTCTACCCGAGTTATACAAATATTTAAACTAAATACAAATGCTTCAACAAGAATTCCTGAGATTCACTCACTTTGGGACTTTTTACGCTACAGTGTTAATGCATGTGTAGGATGGAGATGCAGTGCAGTCCCAGCTCCTCTGAAGGCCAAACAAGTGATGCAAAACTATGTACTAACAAGAGGAAGACTTCCAATTGACTAAGGTGGGTAGGAAATAAGAGTAAGATGGACAGACTTTAGCTGACCATAGCATAGATGCAAGATATTCTCATGTCATGCGTAAATCTCTGTGCGGAACTTGGTAGCGGATCGTAGCAGAAAGTGTCTTAAATTAGCAGTGGTGAAAGACCAGAATCAATAAACACACACAGCCAGAGTGGTGTCCACTGAGTTACTGAATGTTTGTGAAAATCAAAGATAGCTGGAAAAACACCAAGATAGCTCAAATTAAAATAGCAATTATGCTGTGTCACTGCTATCAACTTTTGACTCTTTTTATGTTAAACCAATTTAGTATATTAACAAACTTAATTTCCCTAAGGGACTAGATATTTGTATTTGAGCATTTATATATGTAAAATGGTACATAACTATGTAAATATACCAGTCTAGATGGGAAAATAACCCAGCAGTAGAACTAGATAAGTGCAAGTAAAATGAATGTATTTTTTAATTGAAGGTAAATTCTATATTTTTCTTCTAATATATTTCTTTATTTTACCATCAGCTTCTCTAGCCACCTGTTCCCTGACTCCAGTTCTTGCCTTCTGATAGGTCGAAATCCACAGATGAATCATCTTCACCTGCTGCTGGTGCTCATTTGCCCTCCTGCTTAAGACCTGGTTCCAACTTGCTGTTAAAAACCTGTGAAAACACAATACAGGTAAAAGGCCAATCAGTTCAGGCAGGAACAATCACTACTTTGGCTTAAGGGTATGGCTGCCAGCCATAAGCACATCTGTCATATTGCTTTGAAGAAAGTGAAGCTTCATATAGGGCCAGAGATGCATTTGCATAATCTTTTTGACAATAAGTGGCAGAACTGCAATAAGGTCTATTTTGGACTATAAAAAATTGTGAGCTGTGAGGGAAGAAGGTGAGGTGAGAATAATAAGACAAATATTGAAGTAGAAATAAAAAAGAGCAGATGGGCTAGACAGATATCTGCATAGTGGAAAAAAGTATTATATACAAAGGTATTTTCTGAAAATGGATATGTTTCTACTGGTGTAGGCATTTCTGAACAAAGAAAGAGTACTAGAAAATTGAAATAGCAGAGGAAGATGAAAAGATGAAGCCATTTGGGAGTACAAAAACAACTATAAGACAGTGTATAGGGTTTTGCTGCAGAAAATAAGGAATACATTAATTATATGGGAACTCTTAACATATGAATGTTAGGAAAATTGACATGTGGGACCTTTAGCCAGTGTATGATCAGGGTTACTTGTATTATGCAATACTGTATAGATATGAGTGATCGATGTGCAACAAATCAATGTTTAAATGTCTAAAGAATTTATTCTTTTAATATCTTTACAGTGGAAAAAATACTCAGAACTGTATGTTGTCAGTATATTCACATTACGTACATAGTTTAAATATATTTTTTATACCACTGAAATGCATGTTGTCATTACATTTAGAGATGATTTAAATTTTTCTAATATTTACTAAACACATTGTTGATGTTTTTTAGACTTAGACTTATTGGCAAATGTTGCAATTTGTATTGTCTTATGTTTGACGGGTCAGATAAATCAGATGCTTTTATTTTCAGAACTCAGTTATCAAATACACTCACAAGAGATTATTTCACAAATACAAACAAAAAGTTTCTGCAAAATTGTGTGTCAGCAAAATAGAATAGTCCACAGTAGATACGATGTAGTTGCATTTTGATCCATAAGTACACCAGTGGAACAGGAAAATAAAAGCACAACTAACGTATTCAGTACGTCAGATCGTAGCTATCATCAGCTGTCAAGCCCTTTCAGTGATTTACACTGTGGTGGTGTAAACTCATATGTTGGCCTATCTCTTGAAAATCTAGATAACTAGGGGTGGTCTCTCTATTATTATATGTCTTGCTCTTTGTGTCTTAATCTTAGGAAAATAATACCGATACAATCTTCTTCCAGCACGCAGATCAACTTTTCTTCGGTCTTGTGAATTACTTTCTGAACACTTTATTGCAAATTGTTGAAAAGATCTTGCTGACTGGAACAAATTCCGTGCAATCAAAGATAATTGCTTTACAATGGCAAACGAACATTTATTGGAAGTTTCTGTGCCCACCATCTAAAAAATGAGCTATCAAGACCTCAGTACAAATAAAGATAATATTCAACTCAATCTGCAGACAAGCTTGTTCCTTTTACAGGGCAGTCAGCATGCAAGGATTGATTGGAGATGGTCAAAGTAAATAAGAATTCTAGTTGTTTAAAGCAGAAGTTATAAGCTATGTTACTTGTTAATTAATCTATCCTTTAAACTATGAATAGAAAAAGTTCCTTTCAACTCAACTATTTCAAATGTGCTAAAATGACAAGAAATTGTAGCTCATATTCTTACAGAATGACAAGGACTTCCTGCTTCCCTCTCTTCTAGAAAATCTTTCATCTGCTTCAGGCTTGGGTCTGTAATCCAGTTATCTTTAATGGTTATTTTCTATTCAGATTATACCTATAATATATATTATATCTATATTATGCTGAATGAATTAAATATGTGTTGATTTTCATATTTCCAGACGGAAGTGCTTGGCTTGAAGCTGAAAAATTAAACAAGAAAAATATCCAAATCAGAATAAAAGCCTTTATTCAGAAAGAAAACCTTGGTATTGGTGTATTTGTGATTTTCTGGGAAAAAAAACCCAACAAAAAAAACCAAAAAAACCCCACAACAACAACAAAAAAATGACCTTTACAATTATATTCTGCCTTTAATGTAACACTAAGTAATATGATTCTATGGTATCTTCCTTAATGTAATTTATTTTTTATAAGATCATGAAGCAGGTTTGAGGATTTTTAACTTCTAGAATAAAAGTAACTAAACATAGTATTTTATGCCCACATTGTCCCTGAAGAGATGCTCCACGTCCAGACAGCTCCTTACCTCCTTGCAAGGTCAGTTTAGGGACTTTGTAGCAGCCAAAGTAAATGAGAATAGCAAACATAACACACTTTTACTTAGTAGTAATAGTAAAGTAATTCCTGATGGCCTGCATTGCTGTATTCATTATACTGCTGGTATTAGTTATATTTCTCTTGCCTGCAAGTGTCTCCAAAGACACAAAATACACACCAGAATGGAAGGAGTTGACTTGTGCTGAGAGCCCTGCAGAGACATGACTGTTTTTAACACGAGCAAAAACAACAAACCTAACTAACCAACCAACCAACCAAACAAAAAAGAAAAAGCCTCCCCCCAAAAAAACCCCAAACAAAAAGCACAATACAAAACCCTCATAACCAGCTACTCTATGTTAAGCATTGTATGATATCTGCTTTACTCAGCATGAATGACCCTTTAAAAAAATTATTTCAGTATATTTCAGTAAGACAGAGCACTCTTGCTGTCCTTCAAGTGGCACTTTGTAAATAACTACAAACAGTGCAGCCAAGGAGTTAATGAGATCTCTTGCTTTCCACTCTTTGTTGCAACAACATCCTTCAGTAACCTCAACAGCCTATCTACATACCACATTGACATTTTTTCAGACCCTCAAGCACTGCTTGCTTCTTTCTCAAACCCTTGTGATAGGCAGGAATGCTCTAGGCACTGAACAAGTCAAGAATCCCTCCTGGTATTTGCTTGAGTATTTTCATTGAGAGATTTTCCTTTAATCAAAATAAATAGGCTGTTTCATGCCAGAAGTGATCTTATTGACAGATCCTAAAAATGTTAAATGAGCAACCTGTTCTGTAAATGTTGCTTTTCTAATTTAAAATCATTACAGCACTGGAGCATTGGCATGGTGTTATTTGTTATAATTTCTTGTTTGGTTAGTGTAAGTTATTCCAGTGATTTCTTCTTTGATTTTAGCTTTATTTAAAATCATTAGCACAGCATTTACATTTATATTTACAGTCCTCACAGTGAACCAATACCTGGAAGTGATGGAAACCAATATTGTTTTTATACTAGTTTTGGCATTGCTAAATTAGATTTTAACTTTTCAATATTCAACAGATTCATGTTTCTAAGTTAGTTTTTTAATAGATTTCATATTTCTCTTGGTATTCAGCTATTTCTACTTTTTCTGTGTTAATTCATAACATGTAATGAACAATGAAGCAATAGTCATAAAATATAGTGAATAACTAGGTGATATAGCATATGGATAATTGGAGCATAGCATTTTAGCATAAAATCCTTGGATTTTAAACTTTACTATATTTCCAAGAGAAGTCAGAACTCTTGGTTTTGCACTCTGATTTTTTAAAACTTATTTTTATATAAAACACATAGAAATCATGCTATGGCAGAAGAAGTATTAATGAGCAGAACAAGATCATGATCATTTCAGAAAATATAAAAACTAATTAGACAGATATATAAAGAAAAGCCATAGGTGAAGTGTCCACTACCTCTTATCAATACATTAAACATTGGTTTTATATGGAAAATGGCAAGAATTTGCTTTGGTAGCAGATCTAAAACGGAATCAGGACCTTTATGGTTACTGTATTGTTGATTTACCTAAGAATCTTCTGAAACCTTTCCTTAATACATATTTAATTTCAGCCTTAGGGAAACTCAACTGTTTTAGTTTTTGGGTGCAGATAAGCAGCATTATCATTGTATTAGTTCCATTCTGATGCAATTCATTTTCATTTATTTATATGTAGTTATATCACTGATAAATAACAGTGTCCTGTTATATATGCAGTAATTAGAACAACTCAAAACATATTCTTGAAAATTTGGGTCTCCTTTACAGTATTTGAGTCCAGACAATAAGAATGACAATACATATGTATTCATTTATAAACATTTAGCATTATAAAACCGAGGCTTTCATATTAATTGATGTGTATATACCATCTCAATGCATTTTGAAGGAAAAATATTCTGAACATTACACTTATTTATTTTTAAATACCTACAATATCACCACATTTTTTTTCTCCCAATATGATTTTTACTTATTTTTGCAAGTTTCTAAGGCAACTTTTCTTCAACATAGAAAGTTTTCATTTGCACATTTATAATACTTCAAACAATGACATTTAACATACAATCATATAGGATTAATTTGCACCAGCACCCCAATTAAAATAACCCAACCAACCCACCCACCAACCCCCGCAAACCAGAATCAATAATACAGCAGACTTAGGTTTTTAGTTTTCTAAAGACACAATATAAATTATCCATCTTCAGAAACACAGAAAAAATACACTAAAATACACCAAATAGTATTTAAGGTAGGCTTTCCCTCTTTGTAATCTCACAGTCTTGCTAAGGTCAAGGTAGATGTCCATCAATATTTCTTCCTCTGTTTCACTGTTACAAATTTTCCTGGAGGCTTCCTATTTTTCATAATCATTGTGATGGACCTTACAACTGGTTTTTTTTTTTTTTTCCTATTTCACAGTGCTGTGTGTATAATAATGTAAGAAATATCTGATCTCTACCATGAAATTAAAGGGCAGGCAGGTGTTCAGACATCTCCAGGAAAGCAGGACTTCATCAAAGGTAATATTGACTTCAGAAGACATATGTCATCAGTACAAACATCCTCCTGCTTCCCTCAGCTGAACATGATGTCACCACAAATCTAAAAGCTAGCCCCATGCAAGCTACTATATAGAAAAAGAATTATTTCCCAACCAATACCAGTATGCTGTGAGATCAGGGTTATTTATGGTCTGGTTTGTTTTTAATTTTGTTTTGCTCTCCTGTATTTCCACATGTATGTTTTAGGGTTTCATAACTGTCCCTTGTTCTGCAAACATCTCAGAAGTTGATTACTGAAAAGACATTATACTGTACTTTAGTTAAACAATATTAAGAAATTGACTTGACTTGACTTTCAAAGGCAAAAAGCAAAAGAGCTTCTTTGCTCATAATCCAGTAAAGAAGAATTATATGCATGCAGTGCATGATCAGGAAAGCACAGAAAAACTTGGTGGTGTTTGTGCTCATCTTAATTCTTCTATTGTTTTCTTCTATCTGAAGACATTTTAATTCTAATCTCGACTTCATTCCCCAGGAATGTCCAGCAGATTTGATGTTAGTCTTCAAAACGTTATAATGACAACTAGGGTGGCTGGGAGATGCCAAGAGATCTCCGCAAAAATACCTTTCCCGGCCTGGTGTGAACTTCTAATTATCCTGTCCATGCCTTCCTGTAACAGGAAAGATACTCAGCTTTTAGCTGTCATCATTCAAATTAGGCTGGACTGCCTGTTTATTGTTCAGGAACTCACGTGAGAGGTACATGGTTGCTGAAACCTAGGTGTGATCATACCCAGCAACCAAGCTGAGGGTTTTTGCCTTTATCCTTTCGCTGGGAACCTATTTGTTTCAAAATCCTTAGCCACCTCTCAGTGACATTTACGAAGAGTGAAAATAGACAGGTCGCTTACAAATTCAGTGAGAGGCACACACGCCTCCCCTTCCATCCAGTGTTAGAGACACATTTCTGAGGGCCTGGGGGTCTTTACACACCACCACCTGCTGCTTTGATCTTCTTGATGTGAGTTTGCTCTGTTCTCAGCAGCACTGGTGATCTGTTCATCTCCGCCCAATTCTGCGAGTCCTCCTGCGGTTTGATGCAGAGCACAGTGGAGTCAAAGACTCCTAAGACTTATTTTGGCTTCAGTGGATTTTGGAGTCTGCCAGATACATAATTAATTTATTTCAATGGGCTATGAATCAGGCTTTTTGTACTGCCAGATGTATAATTAATATTTCAGGATGAATTCCAGGTACCTTGCTGTTTTGTAAGGTTCTTCCTACTGTCTCAGTTCCTGTATCCCATGTAGCAAGGTCATAAATTAAATTCTTATATTCTTAAATCAACAAGCAAATCAATAAAATTAATAAAACCATGATCTGATGCTTTTAAATACCTATCAGTTCCACAAGAAAAATACTTCAAAGGACGTTGCAGTCTCAAATCCAATAGCTTTTCCACCCCAAAGTTTCTAAATAAGGGTTATTTTTCCATCATCTGAGAAAATACATCTTTGACTGCAGTTTTATCATTCTTTATAACTTGAGGGAAAATTTAAAGTTGTTAATGTAGAAAAAACCACAGGTGAATTTGCTGAGATATTCTGGTATCACTAGTTTTATGCATTACTTCTAAAATCTTTCTTACATTATGATTAAAAGTGGTAAAATGAGGCAAATGGAGTGTTTAATACTTTTGCAAGGGCTTGTCCTGATATGAAATACATTCCTTTTCTATTCCCACACAAGTAGCCTTTTCTTGCTTTGAAGTTTTACACAGACTGCAACACAAGCCTGCCATATTCTAGCCTGCTAAGAGACCCTCATGCTTCAAAACAGCAAAGTCCAGAGTCTACGGCTCCCACTGTTTTCACTAATGCATCCTCTCAGCTTTTAATCCAAGGCAAATATTCATCTTCCCTGAGCATCCATCATTTTACAGCAGAAAACAGTGTCTGCTCTAGCCTTTTGAATTAAATGTCCACCTAAAAAAACCATACTGTTAAAGGACACAGAGGAACTTTGTTGTACTCTAATTTTATTTCATGTATTGGCACTGTTTTCTGAGCAAATTAACATGTAAAATTCAGTGGATATTTTAGATAGTTAAGAAGTACCAAAATTGTTCTGAACTCATCAAAGTGGTGTTTTTCTCTCACTGCCCTCCTACCTGCCTGTCTTTTGGTAGTTGGATGACCCAGACTGGTTTTCTTTTGGTTTTTCTTTTGGTTTTTTTTTCTTTTTTTTTTAATTTCAGATAAATCAAAAATATTTGCAAAGCTGTCTGAAGTTTCATCAAGTTCTAGGAAAAAATGGTATTGCATTTTATTTCCATTGATGATTGTACCTGATTCTCACAGGATGGAAATTTTATATAAAGAGTAGCTTAGAAACCAGTTCTTATGAGCGTTAAAGATGTGATCAACTTAAAAAGGAAATCTGAACAAAAGCTTTGAAATTCACTGCAGGGACTTGCTTTTCAATTCTTTGATTTCAGTAGAAAATCATAAGCTTCATAAATTAAGTTCATTTCTACAAAAATAGGCAATTTTTGTTTAATGAGGGCATTTCCTAAGCAATGCATGATTATCTTAATGAAAGTCACAAACTACTTCACGAATCACCAAGTTTTGAAAAAGATGGAAACAATAGTGGAAAAAAACCCCGTTTCTTGGTAAAACTATGATTTATATTAGGTATATGAAGTACTGCATGACTATTAAAAGACTGGGAGGTCATCAAAAGATTGTCAGGTACCGGAGCTCTCAAATTTGGGTTTAAATCTTCTGGCTGTTGCTATTAACTTGTATTTTCTGTTGCTCTGTGCTTTAAATAGACAATGTAAAAAACATTCAGAGCTGTTACTGGTGCTTGAGGATGAATTCTACCCTCTACTGCATTTTCTCTAAGCTTTAAAGGAAAGTTGTTGACACAGTTTAGCAAAAACACTTAGTCTCTTAGATATCACTCTGCTTCTGAATAATCTTTTTAGTGTAGAGATCAAAAGAAAAGCTTTCATCATAGATTTTGAATTGGACTCTAATCAGTGTAGGAGTTCCATAAGCTTCAGTGCAAGACCTTTTCATTTTTCTCATGTGAAGATCAATTAGATCATAAGCTTTTCAGAACAAACATCAGATTCTTTCAGTGTTTACTTTACTAAACAATGCAAAGCACCACAATTTTGGCTTCAAGAAAACAAACTGTAATTGACATGTTTGTCTCAGAGTATGGAAAGATCAAAACCAGTGAACTACTTTCACTGCTCAACTATGTAAATTGCATCAAGACTAAACTCGCCCCAGTCAGTCCCACAGATCAGGATGAGTGCACAGGTGTTAGATGCTCTTTTAAATGTCACATTCTTATTTTCAGTTTACATAGGCAAATATGGTTTGCCTTCCCTTTGATTTTAAAAAGGCAGTGTATTTTTTTTTCTCCATGGTAGCAGAGTTCTTTCTTTTTAGTGTAGGTGGACAGGAAAGGTATAAGGAAAAAGATACCACGCTAGAGTTTTGGTAAATGATATCTTTGGGAGGAAATATGACTGCATCTTTTATCTTTTCCCCTAAAGCACAAAATTCTTATTAGAGATGAGACACTGTGTGGCTGGAATACTTACTGTAAATAATATCAATTGCACATTTGGAGAACTTATTCAAACATTATTTGAAGCCAGTGGGGATCTTTCCATTGATTTTAAAAGGGTTTGAAATCGGCCTTTAGCCTTGCTTTCTATTCATGAATCATTCAGAAGCCAATCCTGATGTCTAGTTATTTGTAAGTATTGGACAAATAGTTTGGACAAGCAACTTCTGGTCTACGGGCTGTTTCCAAAATGTTAATGTTGACTGTTTGCTGTTCAGTATTCATAATGTGTGATTAGTCATCTACATCATCATGATATTACATCTATCTAATTGACAGACTGCAACTATCTAAGCCATAGCATCTATCCATTTGCATTCTTGCAATGGAGCAGCTCATTGCTGTAGTATATGAATGAATAATGAATAGCAAATGTTGAATAGCGAATAATGAATAGTAAATAATTTATGTACTCTGGTAAGATTTTTAAAACAAATATGCACTCGTGCTAATGTCTGTGAAAGTGTTGGATTTGAGAACATTTTCACAAATGTTCAGCAGCTACAACAAGATTTTGGAATAACTTGAGTAATATTTATTATTACAATTTTACTGAAAATTTACCCTTTTTAAATTTTTTTTTAAGTGTTGGATTAGGTCTGCAGTATAAAAGAGCAAGGAAACTACATAATTGATAGGAAAAGTGGTCAAGGGCTGTTTTGTCTTTATTACTTTTCTTCCACTCAGAGGCATCCTGGACTTAAGGGAGAAATGATGCGCCATATTTTCTTCTTGACATCTTCTGAGTTAAACGAGTCCTCTGATTTAACATTCTAGTGCCCAGGTTATACCTCATTAGCTTGGGAGCATCAGTATAAATATTACAAGAAAACAAAAAACAAACAAAAATCCCCCAACAACAACAACAACAATAAAATTACATTTCTTTTGAGTCAAGAGCATCATAAAATATAAGCATCTCTCAAGATCTCTAAGTCTTACTTATTCAGCATCATCACCTTGCTGTTAGTTCAATTTACATTCATAGTTGCTCTTAGTTTTTCCTTTCTTTCTCTGGTTGCTTCCTTCTGCATATTTGTTTGGTGTTATGCTATTTTCTGTCTTGCTTTTTTTTTGTTTGTTTCCCCTCTTCTTTTTATCCTAGATCTCTAGATCTTTTAATTCTATTTTTATGCTGTCACTTTTCCACTTATTGACTTTGTTTTATTTTTCTCTATTCTGTTGGGGGTTTTTTAATTCCCTCACTGCATTTAGTCATCATTAGTGTTTTGCATTTTATTTTATTAACATTTGCTTTATTGTTTTCAGTAATCACCCACCTGTACTCAGCTTCCCTCTTTGCCTGTCCATCTTTTTCCTCATCACATTTCTTCTTATGTATCAGTCAAGTTGTCTCTTGTAAAAAGGTGGCAAGTGATTCTGCTGTAAACAGAACGGTTCTTGCAAACCTTGTAACACACAGCATATTACCAATTACATATCTCTAATGCTCAGAGATCTCTTTCCACCATTTTCTGCTGCAGATCTTTTATTTGACATTTTCTCTAATTGATTTGATCCAGAGCTCATTTCCAATAAATTCTGCCTGGCACCTTCTGCCTCATAAGGATATTATTTTTCTGAATTCTTGTATCACCCTTAGCATAAACTTAGAAGCCTCTTCCATGTAAAACTTCAACCTCATGTTCTGTTATAATCTGACAATTAAACCAAAACAAGATAAATTATAAGAGAATGACAAATAACTAATCCCTAAGTCACATCAATGCCTGGCTTAGTAAGAAACTATGGCTGTGGATTTAGACAGATTTGATGTTAAATAACATCTTAATTAAATTCTGTCCATTAGACATAATTAAATTTCATTAGTAATGTGGCAATACAAAATATCTTTTAATTCTCCAGTTAGAATGTGTCACGGTCCATTATTCTCTGGTTCCTCTTAGGCTGTGCTAGGTCTGGCTGGGATGGAGTTAACTTTTCTCCTAGCAGCCCATACAGTGCTGTGCTTTGTGTTGGTAGTTAGAACAGAGCTCATAACACCCCAGGGTTTGGGCTACTGCTGAGCAGTGTTGACACAGCGTGGGTGCTGTGTCTCCAACCCAGAACACACCCTTCCCCACACCTTCCCAAAGGTCAGCAGGCTGATGCTGGGCAAGAGGTAAGGTGGGCAGGACACAGCCAGGACAAGTTATACAAACCAACCAAAGGCCATGCCATGTGACATCAGGCTAAGCAGTAGAAGTTAAGAGAAAAGAGTGTGTGTTTAAGACATTAATTATTAATGAATCTATCTTCCAAAGCAATTCTATGCCACTTGAGGCCCTTCTTCTCAGGAGGTGGCTGGACATCACCTGCTGATGGAAGTTGAGAAATTTTTTCTCTTTGTTTCTACATGTGACCCTAGCTTCTTTTTTTTCCCCCCCTTTTTTAAAAATCTTTATAATTTTTTCCTTTTTTGCCTTTATCTCAACTCATAAGTTTTTCATCTCATTTTCTGCCCCTGTACTGCTGAGGAGGTGGAGTATGAGAGAAGCTTTGTGGGCACTTGTCAGCCAGCTAAGGTCAACCCATCACGTAGCTGTTCCACACAACAGGAGTTTAATATCTGAATACCAAATTTACTTCTTTGAAGATATTTGATACTATATGGGGTTTTGATTTAACAAAGTGTTACAGTAGCAAACTGAAATCATATTGCAAGGATGATATAAAAATTGAATCATAGAGTTGGAACACAATATAAATTTGATTCCCATTTCGAGTCTCTGTATGCTTCCTTTCACCTCACTGGGTGAATGAGCCAGCTCAGTCCTCCAAATTAGGAGTAAAGGTGAGCTCAGGAAGAAGGGAGGGGTGGAGGGAAGGTGTTTTAAAATCTAGTTTTTATATCTCATTATCCTAATCTGATTTGATTGCTAATAAATTAAACTAGTTTTCCCAAGTTCAGTCTGCTTTGCCCATGACAGTAATCAGTGAGTGATGTCTCTCTCTCCTTATCTGGAAACATGAGCATTTTGTTACATTTTCTTCCCCTTCACCTGTGAGTTCAATGGTAGAACAGCTTTGGTGAGCAGGTGGCATCCAGTCAGGGTCAACCAATCACAGCTGGGGAGTACTCAACACTGAAAAAAAGAAATGAAACAAAACCAAAAACACCCCCTCAAAAGCAAAAGATAAAAGAGGAGCTTACCATGTATATTTTGCAATTCTAACTTTTAAACACTGTCAGCATCCAAGTAAAATCAAAGAGTTTGTAAATTTTTTTCCTGTTAATTGTGTTTATAAACAGTAATTCCCAGTAGAGACTGAAAATGGCAACAAGTCAAAGGTTTAATCAAGATGATCTTTGATTTTTTTATCAGAACAGCACAATTTTTCTTTGTGTTTAAATTTACCCACTACTGGTAGAAGATATACTTGGAACTTTTACGTAACTTCTTTTTCCTCTTCTGTTTTAGACAAGAAACTGCTTCAAGAAGAGAGGAGAAATTTCACCCGATTGTTTTCCTGAAATGCAGATCCCTTGTGTATTTGTCATCCCAGGTAAAGGAGAGTTCTGAGCTGCAGTGTTCAGTATGACTTTAGGAGAAACATCACCTGCAAGAAAAGATATAAAATGCCAGTACAAATCTTGAGAAAAGATACTAAGAGGAATCTTCAAACACATATGAAAGTTGTTGCAGGGAGGAAGAGGAATATCTCATTTCCAGGTTCTATCCTTTCAGATTAGAGCCAAAAGCAAAGGGCTTAAAGTGTAGCAAAACCAACATTTTTCTTTTGATAAGGATAGTAAAGCAACAAGGGACAACAAGCTTCTTGGGAAAACTGTGAAGTTCTCACATGAACAAACACAGTAGGATAATTTTTAAAGCAGGCTAAATACGTATTTGTCAGGAATGTTACAGGCATATTAAGCCTTCATTAGGCTAGA
The DNA here is from genome assembly GCA_013400975.1 of Atrichornis clamosus. Lineage (NCBI taxonomy): Eukaryota > Metazoa > Chordata > Aves > Passeriformes > Menuridae > Atrichornis > Atrichornis clamosus. Next base: position 39,040 of record WBMZ01002500.1, on the reverse strand, counting down.
AGCAGTAGACTAAGCTGGCATCTGACAAGTTTTTTGTAACAGTTTTCTTTGACTCTGTAACAGACAACTTAGTTTCCTCAGGACTGAAGCTCATGTATCCAGTTCCTTGTCGGTTTTACAAGGTCGATTCAGAGCCAAAATGTGCCATAGAAGTGTGAGCATGGAATAACTCTTGAATGTGTTTCATTTCTGATGTAGGGACTTTGCTGCCTTGGTTTTTGGAAAAGTTCCCCTGGCAGATCAAATATTACCTAGAGAAGAATTTGTTATGCCAATATGGATATGCTGAATGGATACATTTCCTTTTTAACTACACTAATCATCTGAGGATTTATAGACAACAAAGGGAAATAGACATACAGAGTGTATGATTCATCTGACCTACTTTAGATATCTATTTAAGGAAGTAAATTCTGTCCTTAAACCACCTATTAATCTCCAAAAGAGTGACTAGGATTTCTATCTCAAATGAAAATGCCTTAAATGAGATTCCCATTCACTTTTGCTAACCTTATGATGGCAAGGGTGATATGAGTACTACATAAAGAAGAATAAATGATATGGTTATAGATAGGACGTTTGTCCCATGATAGTCCTGATGGACAAAGTAAGTATCCTCACAGATGAGCAATTTATTTGAGGTCTGTAGTGCAGTTTGAGATGGCTTGACTCACAGCTACAACCTTTGCAACTTCAGTACATTTTATAGAAAGATTTAACATTTTGCTTATTTCTTTTTTATCTTTTCTCCTCACATACACAAACTCTCACAGATAAAACATGACAAATCTCAGCCATCCAGCTACATTCTATAAGTGTTGGGAAGTGTTTCACTGGAAAACCATTGCAAACTCTCTACAGCAACAGAGAAATTTATGAATTGAAAGAAGTAAAAACACAAAAAATTCAAACATTCATTGAATTTTGAGGAAGTTTTGCTGATTTCTATTTACAGCAGATTAGATCTACAACTGTCAAAATTCATGTCTCTCTTCTGTACATTAAATAACATGTACTTATAGGGAAGATGATATTTTATTTTTTTACTTCTTAGAAATAAACCAAATAATGTTTTATTTATTTACTTGCAGCATGGATATAATATTTTTTTTTTAGATTGTCAGAAAGACAAATATACCTTAAATCAACTTTCCTTTTTTTTTTTTTTTTCCATTTTTGTGTTTCAGATATCACAATTCTGGAGAAATGAAATATAAACTATATTTTTTTCTTCCTTGTAAAAGAATAAATAAATAAATAAATAAATAAATGTATATCAACTACTTGCCTAAAGTGATTAACAATTAGAATTTTACAAAGCTGTTTCAGGCAACGTGGAGGCTTCAGGTAAGACCAGATCCCAAATCCAATTGTGTTCAAACAAAATAAATTGCGGAGGAGAGCTTCTAGAACTTCATTTTAAAGAAAGATTGAAAAAACACAGATGATTTCCAGACGTTAGAGAGTTATAATGCTTATATTGCATTTAGTACATGCTACATTATTAAATATTATTTAAAATATACCATTCTCCCTCTTTGAAAAAGTATCTCTTCTGGTTCTGGATTTAGCAGAATTGGATCCCTAATCTCCTGTGAAACTGTAATGGTACCTTGTCTTGCCCATCCAAAATTAATAGAATTACATCAACAAATATTCTAATTAGAAAATGAATGAAAATATGCAAAAAAGAAAAAAAAGACTAGAAACATTAAAAAAATGTAAATTTTATGCCATCAGCAGATAAAAGAATGGGAGATCATTTCTGATGCATTAATCGTATTTAGAGTGATGCAGAGGTCATTGGAATCAAAGGAACTTCAACATATGCATAAAATTGAACTTCAAGGCTACTTCAGAAGAGAGATTGAAAAAGATAATTAGTTTAGACATAGAATGCTCATTAAATATAATCAATAAATGACCATAACCCCTACCACCCATTTCAGTGTGTAACATGCAAGAAAAAATTGTGATTCCTACTAAGATTCTACATATGAAATGATACCAGTGGCAGTGTCCAACAGAATATGCGTATCACTAACATTATACAGAGTAAGAGGTGCTTTCTAACCAAAAATGGTTTGATGTCAGGCTCATGGTCTCCATCCACCACTAATTTTCTATGCCATTCCCATTCCCTCAGACTAAGTGTAGTGCAAATGGACCTCAAGTAGCTACTGAATACTATCATTTTCTACAGGGCATTCTTATGACTATTCAATCTTTTATCTTTATATAAACTTGTGTTTGGATTTAGTTGATAATTAACCTTTTGACATAAACCTCATAACCACCATGAGCTCCTTTTCTGCAACTACACCTGTAAACATAACAGTGGACAGTTTCATATATTGCAGGTACTGAAATTCTTCAGTATAGACCAGATCCTGAATCTGTTGCCTCTTCAGCACCTTCTTCAGCCAAAACATAGGATGATTACAGGAATGTTTGACCGGCTGAGGACTAAATAGAATGTCGCCCAATATTACATGATTTTGCTCTATGCATTTTTTATATAGCTTTAGAGAATTTCTGTGCCAGTAACTCAAAAATATTACTTATTTGATTAAAATAAGTCCACTAGAGCCAAGTTAAACATTAATGTTGGAGATGAATCTGATGAGGAGTGTCGAGTGCAAAAAGGCTTCATGAGTGCATAAAGTACTTCTACAAGTATAGCAACAGCAAGACAATGAGTAGGGGAAATGTGGGTCTGCTGTGGACCAGGGGCCCTGGTGACACAGTATGTGGAAAAGGCTGTGTACTGATGTCTTCTTTGCCCCAAATTTCAACGGTAAGACCACTCTTTGGAAAGCCAAGACCCTAAAGACAAGGTAAATCTTGAGCTAGAAAGGCTTAGAGACTGGTTCAGATCAAATATTACATGATCTAACCCAACTGACCCAGACCTGACCTTTATTTTACAGTTATTATCACAAATGGTAGAGGCATTTAAAGAAAATGTACCAGGAACCAACTTGAATTGTCAGTGATATTAATAAATTAGATTGTTTCCGTGCAGATATCATCTTGTGATTGACGTTATAAAGGTCCTAGGCTTTTCATTTAACAGTGCAACTTTCTCACAAGAAATATGCAAGTTGTAATTAATTAACTTGCTACTATCTTTATGTCAAAACATTGAAGCAAAACATATGTCTTCACTAAAACCTTTCAAGACTTGCAGACAGCATAGATTTTAAAAATAAACTTAACCCTATACTCTACAAGGAGTGGCAATAATAAAATCCCAACTATTTAAACACATTTTTAAACAGAATTTAATTCCAAATTAAAAATCAACATCTACCTTGTACCTTTAATTTCTGAGGAAATAAATATTTCCATAGCATCATAAAATGCAAACACTATTTAATTTTAAACTTCAATAGCTGGCTATTTATTGAAGCAATTGATTACTAACATATAAATATTTTATAAATAATTTTTACAGATTTCAATATTTTTTCCAAGTCACAGTTCAAAACGTTTATTCAGTATTCTGGGAATATGGATTGTACAATAGTTACAAACCATCTCAGATTCATTTTAATTCATATCAGATACAGTACTGGAGGCTAAAATATCTTTACTTACAAAACTGTTCTAGACCTTTCCTCTGTTTAACATTGTCTCAGTTAGTTGTGTCCAAGTTAAAGTTGCTACAAGGAGAGGAGCTCCTTAGCAATCTCGATCAGTCTGTGGTACATTTTTTTTTAATATTTAACAGTAAGCTCAGTGAGTAGGCTTCTAATTGAGGAGAAATTGAGCTGCTGATTGCTGCAGTGAATAGTATGTTAAAGGTAATTTGAAGTAACACGTGCCCATTTAACAGAGTTTATTATAATCTTCAGAATGACACCAAGCTGTGTGGAGGAAGGAAGGGATGCCATCCCAAGGGGCCTGGACAGGTCTGAGAGGTGGGCCAGTGGGTCCTTACGAAGTTCAACAAGGCCAAGTGCAGGGTCCTGCACATGTGTAGAGGCATTCCCAATCCCAAGTACAGGCTGGTCAGAGAATGGATTCAGAAAAACCCTGAGGAAAAGGTCTTGCAGGTGTTGGTGGATGAGAAACTCAGTATGAGCTGGCAATGTGCACTCACAGTCCAGAAAGACAACTGTATCAAAATCAGTGTGACCAGCAGGTTAATGAGTGTGATTCTCTCCCTGTACTCCACTCATGTGAGATCCCACTTGCAGTGCTGCATCAGCTCTGGGGCCCCAAACTTAGGAACGACATGGACCTGAAGAAGCAAGTCCAAAGGAGGCCATGAAGATGAGCAGAGATCTGGAGCATCTCTCCTATGAAGACAGGCTGAGAGAGTTGGGGGTGATCTTCCTGGAGAAGAGCAGGCTCCAGGAAACTCTTCTAGCAGCCTTCCAGTACCTACAGGGGCCTACAGAAGAGCTGGAGAGGAACTTTTTGCAAGAACTTGCAGTTATGGGACAAAAGGCAATGGCTTCAATCTGAAAGGTAGATTTAGATTAGAAATAAGGAACAAGTTCATTACTGTGAGGGTGGTGAGGCACAGGAACAGGTTTCCCTGTGAAGTTGTGGATGCCTCATCCCTAGAAGTGTTCAGGGCCAGATCAGACGGGACCCTGAGCAACCTGGTCTACTGGTAAGTGTTGGAACCAGATGATCTTTAAGTTCACTTTCAACCCAGTCCATTTTATGATTCTGTGAACTGCCTGGACCTAGGAAACTAATCACGCCACTGCACTTCTTGCAGAACAGAGTTGTCTTTCTGATCCATACAAAGTTTAAAAATTTCAACACTCATTCTAGCCGTACTTCTAGCCCTTTAGCTGCCCTTGTTATTACACAGACTCTCTCTGTTTCCCTTATTTATCATATTTTATTCATCCTTGCACTTAGACATGGTGTCCTTGCTATCGCTAAAACACATCATACTAAAATTAATGAATATATGATTAGTTTTGTCTTTTGCTTACACATTTCAGTAATTGGCAAACCAGTAACTGATCACTTTGTAGTGAGTTTCTTTCAGGTGTGATCTGTACTATTACTTCAAAAAGTCCTTATTCTTTGGACATTTCAGCAAATGGTCATGACTCTCCTGTCATGCTGTGCATTTACAATAATTATCCAACTACCTTTCTTATAATTTGAATATTGACAATATATTTTCATTAAGATCACTGTAGACAAAGAAATAGATTAAAACTAAATCAATTCATCATTATTTTGACTATTATCATTACTAGTAAGCAATCTCCTTAATAGTGGCTTTATTTTCTTAGAAGTTTTACATGTATTCATCATGTTAGCCTACCTCCTGAGAATAGCCCAGTGCTGTAATATTCTTTGAATGGTGGGTGGATATAAGTGTTTTATTTTCATTCTTAGGAAAACTGGAAAGAAGAATTTAAAATAATGGAGATGGGTTTTGTTGGTAAGGTTGTGACAATTTCATAAAAGATAAAAATAAAAAGACACAGCTCTAAAAGGCTGAGATAGCAGAACTTGAATTCTTTTCTATACATAAGTGTACAACAAGTGAGAGGAGTAGCCCAGGGTGAGAGATTGCCCGGCAAGAGACAATGTTATGTACTGGACCATACATACTGAAGAAGCAAATATTTATCCGGAGTTCATTCAATGAAATTAAGTAAGGAGATAAAAGAAAAAAAAGTCACTAAATGTCTGTCTGTGTGTTATTATGAGCAACAGTAAGTATCTTATTGGATGGTTTTTATATAGATCAGTAACTAGATAATCTTTGCATTGTTATAAACCTTTGTTATATGCAAACCTATAGACTTCATAAATTCTTACACAAATCTTTAGTTGTGTAAACTTCTGTAGCTTTAGTAAACAATTAGTATATAACCTTTGCATGTGGTCAGAAAAGTAAAAATAACACTAAAAAAACCCCAAACAGACCACCCCTCCCCTTCTATTGCTTTATTATCTATGTGTATGTGTTCTAGAGAAAAAAGGTAAAGTTAATTTATTGTAGCCACACAATTTGTCTTTTGAGATCTTCAAATCATAAACCTTAGCCAGAATCATGAGACACAACTGTAGAAAAAAGCTGTTCCACAGGGCCAGTGAAGAACCCTGTGTTCTGTATGAGTGTTGCCAGCTAGAAAATCAGCATGTTTGAGCCAACAGATATTTAACTAATGCATGAACAGCTATTGTTTCTACAGGAAAAGCTCAGCACAGTCACTTTTGTTCTTCCTAGAAACTGTGCACTTTTCCAGAAAATAAGAGGATTTGAAACATCTCAAGAAAAAAAGGGAGCTAGCTGAACACAGGGCATCCACCTTCTCCAGGAAGAAGGAAAACCTGGCTCCCAAAGAATGTGTGTTTTCCCATGTCTCAAAAATAAAAACTAACCACTGTGGGAATTGTATTTTGCTGCTTGTTTATTAAATGTATTTACTACAAGTATCTAATTTAAGGAAGGGATTTTGAAAGACAAATGAATTGAGATATCTCTAGACTAAATAAAATGCAGTGAGTAAATTTTGTAGTTTGAATGAGCCTGATGATATGTCCAGCTCTACAGCAGATTCATTTCCATCTTCCAAAATGTTTACAGTTCCTGGTTTGTGGCCTTGACTTGTCTAAGTTTTTGATTACCCGCTTGTGTCATGAGACTTCCTCCACAACTGAGAGATTTGCTGTGAGATTGTGCAGATATATTTGGATTGCTGAGAGAACAGATATTTTTTCCACCTTTTTTATTCTTTATCACTTATGCTAAAGATTATTTTGGTGCTTGTTTTCCAATATTAATAACAAAAATTGCAAACAACTTTCATGACTTACCAGTTATATAAGTTGATGCTTGAATGCCATCAAAAATGCAATCATCTTTTATGTATTTATGACTCACAAAACCTCTTCTTCATTTCAGACTAAATATTTCAGACTAAAATATTGGTCAGCCAGATATCCCTTCATGAATATCTATCACTTCAGCTTATACCTAAAAGACAGCCCTTAGTATTTCCTCACAAAAACTACCTTCTGTTTCCTTTCCTGAATTTTGTGGAGCCTCTAGCCTTTCACTCAAACTCAAAACCTCAAAACCTGTCACTCAAACCCACAACCTGGATGAGCTTCTTCTCAGTGTGATTTCACTGCTTTCTGGATATTGCAGGTTACTTCCCCATTCTACTGTAGCGATATCAGCCTTCCCTATCCAACCAAAAATCTAACATATTCTATCCAGACTTTATCAGCTCCCACCTAAATAGCTTTTTATACTACACTTTCATTTGTCTTGACAACTGATTCCTATTTATATCCATCTAGAATTAATCTTCTTCCAGTGATATTTTTTGGCAATGTCACCTCTTTTTGCATACCTGTACTGCTCCTTGCTTTGCCTTGTTACATCAAGCATGAAATATTTATTGTTCCTTTCAAAGTTCTGCTCCATTTATCCTCACTTGATCATCATTTCTCATTTAAAAAGTCACATCCTCATGCCATTATGTCACCCTTCCTTCCTTATTAGTTCAATTTTCAAACACTGAATTTTCTGAATACTTGGGAGTGTATTGGGTTTGCTTGGCAAAATTTTGGTAGCAGGGGAGCTACAGGAGGAGCTTTTGTGAGAAGTTGCCACAAGATTTTTCCTATGTCTGTGTCCTGCATCTAGCCAGGACAGGGTTAATTTTGCAGTAGCAAGGAGGCGGCATGGCCAGGACCCAGGATTTATTCTATACAACCTCCCATCACTGGGGGCCAAGGAAAAGAAGTCTTTTGGGGAGAAGGGGTCCCTTTCCCTGGGAGAAGTGTAAAGGAGAGAGAGATGGGGTATTACCTACTGTTGCAGAATCTTTTGTTCCTTGTACACTCTGTCGTTAGTATTGTTGCTGTTATTGTTTGTTTTATTTCATTGCTGTTTACAATAATTTGTTCTTATCTCAACCCATGATCTTTATCTTTTGTGTCTCCAATTCTCTCCCGTTTGCAGGAAGAGGGGGAGAGGAAGGGGGAGCGAGCAAGTGGCTTGTGGTTTGGAGAGTTTCATTAGCAGCGCTAAATTGGGGAGTACCATTCCTAAACCATGACAATCCGATAGAACCAATGCCAGACAGCTCCAAGATGGACACCGCTGGCCAAGGCCGAGCCCATCAGTGACACTGGCAGCACATCTGGAATAACGAAGTTGAGCAGGGGGGAAAAACCTGTGCAACAGAAAGGGCAGCTGAAGAGCGGAGTGAGAATATGTGAGAGGAACAGCCCTGCAGACACAGCCAGTTCAGTGCAGAAGGAGTGGGGGGAGGTGCTCCAAGAGCCAGAGCAGGGATTCCCCTGCAGCCCCTAGTAAAGGGCATGGCGGGTCAGGCTGTGCCCCTGCAACCAGTGCAGGTCCATGGGGGAGCAGAGATCCACCTGCAGGCTGCAGAGGACCCCATGACAGAGCAGGTGGATGCCCAAAGCAGGCTGCTGGCATGGAGTCACAGAGAGAGAAGGCTATGCTGGAGGATTCCTGGCAAGACTTGTGACCCCGTGGGAGCCTACACTGGAGCAGTCTGTTCCTGAGGGACTGCACCCCAATGGAAGGACCCACTCTGGAGCAGTTCTTGAAGAGATGCAGCCTGTGGAAAGGATTCACGTTGGAGAAACTCAGGGACGACTGCCTCCTGTGGGAGGGATCCTGCAACGGAGCAAGGGCAAAGTGTGAGAAGTCCTCCCCTGAGGAGAAAGAAGTGATAGACACAGTGTGTGATGAAATGACCACAGTCCCCATTCCCTATCCCCCTGCACTGCCGGAGGAAAGAAGGGAGAGAAAATCAGGTGAGTCAAGGAAAAAGGGAGAGGTGGGGGGAAGATGTTTTTAAGATTTGTTTCTGTTTCTCATTATCCTACTCTGATTTGACTGGTAATAAATTAAACTAATTTTCCCAAGGCGAGTCTGTTTTGCCTGTGACAGTGATTGGTGAATTGATCTCTCTCTGCTCTTATCTTGATCCGTGAGCCTTTTGTTATATTTTCTGTTCCCAGTCCAGCTATGGGGGGTAGTGTAGTAGGTTTGCAAGGCCTGGTTTTTGATGGTGGTGGGGGCTACAGGGGTGGCTTCTGTGACAAGCTGCCAGAAGCCCCCACCATCATGTCCAGCAGAGCCAACGTCTGTCTGGCTGCAAAGATGGATGTGCTGCAAGCCAAGACTGGGCTAATTAGAAGTGATAACAGATTTAAGAAGAAAATCAAAACAATACTGGTGGCACAGTTTTAATTCCAGCCAGGGAAGAGGGGGTGAGTGAGAAGATGTGAGCAGAAAACAACCATGGAGACACCAAGGTCAGGTCGGAAGGAGTAGGGGAAGTACAGGAGCCGGAGCCGAGATTCCTCTGCGGCCCGTGGTGAAGGCCGTGGTGCAGCAGCTGTGCCCCTGCAGCCCGTGGAGGCCCACGGGGGTGCAGAGATCCACCTGCATCTCATAGAGGAGTCCACACTGGAGCAGGTGGATACCTGGAAGGAGACTGCACCCCGTAGAGGAGTGACCCATGCTGCAGCAGTTTGAGGGGGGCTGCTGCCCAGGGGATGGACTCACGTTGCAGCAATTCACAGGGGCCTGTCGCTCGTGAGATGGACTCATGTTGGAGAAGTTCCTTGAAAACTGTCTCCCAGAAGGGACCCCACAGTGCAGCCGGGGAAAATGACTCCTCTCCCGAGCAGCAGAAGAACCCATGAATGATGAACTGACCAAAGCCCCCATTCTCTGTCTCCCTGCACCGTTGGGGTAGGAGGTGGAGCTGGGAGGAGGGAGTGGAGGGGGAAGAAGGTGTGTTTTCTAAGGGTTTATTTTACTTATTATTTTGTTCTGTTTCTGTTAGTATAATAAATTCACTTTCCTATCTTTAAGCTGGAGCCTGTTCTTGCCTGTGATCTCTCCCGGATCCTTATCTCAACTCATGAACCCTCTGAATTATTTTTTTCTCTTTGTCCTGTTGCAGGGGGAGTGAGCGGGTGGTTTCCATTGGTGCCTGGCGTCCAGCCAGGGTCAAACCACGACAAGTAGTGATAGCGGTGGACATCTGACATTCAGCCAGGGTCAACCCACCACAGAGAGAAACTTCATATAAGTGTGATCAAGATTATTTTATTAAGCACCTTTGATACCCTTCATCTTTGTGACCTCTATTTAGAAACCTGCTGATGAAGGTGGCTAAATGATACTTTTATTGTACTTCTCTGTCTCATTCTTTGCATTTTTCTTCTGTATTGTATCTTTGAAGTACAGTGCCTGTGGATTAGGATATGGATGATTTGCCCATCTTGTGTTTCTAAAACACCTATCAGAGTCCTAACACTCCTAGGCAAGATCTGAACTATTACCTAACTCATAACTTATATCCAAAGGAAAACAAAAGTACAAACACAAATCTCTTCCTAAGCTGTTTAGGGCCTGGTAGACAATGGCATTGTAGTTTTCTCTAGAAACCTAGTCAAAATCTCAGAAACTGCTGCTACATAAGGACAGATCGGTATTCTGGATGAATAAAGCACTTAAATGTACATTTTATAGTTAAAGTCACATGGGGACCACAAAATAGCACATTTGTGCTTGAGAAACCTGTAGTATTCCAGACTGGAATGGGAAGTTTGCATTATTTTTTCTAATTTGGAACCTAGACCCTTCTTTGCCTGATGTGACTCAAACTTCACAAAAGTATTAAACTATTAAGTAATTAGATTGAAAGTAACAGTACCCTTCACGCATGTTAAAGAAATGAGTGTTGGCTGTTAAGAATATCAGTTCCCAAAAGAACAGCTACCTCTCAAATGCTCTTGTTCCAGCCTGTGCAGTCTTACATGACCAGTAGTAAACCTGAAATAAGAGCCTTATGTCTTGTCAGCCATAGGAAAACATGCAAAACACCTGTGAAGGGCTATGTTCTCTGACAACTTTTTAATCCAGAATTGTAACTGCATTAAGTATTTTAAGAGACTAAGTTTATTTTCATATAGACCAATGTGCTGCTTTTCTGGACCTTTCTTAAGTTCTGATGTTACCTACTCCTCCTGGCCACCTGTAGTCCTTGTGCACTAGCTAGTCTAAATGTAATTCCCATGTAGCAGCCTCTAAGATAAGGATCTATGCCTTAATTTCTGTATCCTCTGAATGAATTTGTCCTCAATTATCTTGACTATTCTTATGTGAGCTCTTTGACTTTGTGTATGCTATTAAAGCATACTTATACTCCAATAAGCAATCTGTAAAAAATGTATAATTGGATTCTCTGTGTGTTGTCTCTCATTAACTCTGTCTTAAGCGTACTCTGTTGACAAGTTTTAAAAAAAAACAGAATTCTTTTCTGACAGTCAACCTTGCAAATTCGTCCTTAGATCTGCAAGTCAAATTCTGACACTATTTAAATTCTACAAGTGGAGCTTTGTTAATAATGTCTTGATTATTTGTGAGCACAAGAAAAAAGAAAATAAAAACCACCAACCACCACCCTAGTTCATATTCTCACAGCTTTATAGGCACTGGAGTGTGGTGCTAAAAAGAATAAAACAGTAAATATACAATCAGTATAATAAGCACATCTCTACATAAATAAGTGAGTGTAAATCGTACTAACTACGTGAAGGAATGCAACATTTAAATGTAAAAGAATTGTCATTTTAAACATATTCAGTATTTCAGGGAGAAAATTTAGATATTTGTTCATGTTCACTATGAAATTAACAATTTTTATGTGACTGCTTTGTAACAATACCTTACCTAAGTAATAAACTACTCTGTGATGTTACATAAAATACTATTTTTTTCAGTAATTTTTGAAAGAAAATGTGTGCATGGGCAAGGACTTAATAGCAAAAATGTTGCTTTATCATATATATTATATAAATTATGTACATAATGTCACAAAAGAGGGAGACAGCGAAAGGCAGAATTTTAAATCCAGTTTTGAACTTCTTTATGTGTTTTAAAGTGCCAGCTGCTGCTGGCAAAGCCTAAGCAACCATCCACCCTCCTCCAGTCCTCAGTACACCTGGGTCTGAACCAAACCCAAGCTCGATACAAAGCTGCGCAAGGGCTGTGCTGCCTTGGCTCTTTCCTGCAGGGATCCCTCTGGCTGCGGAGGAATGGATGGAGCTCTCCATATTCTAGTCCATCTTCATTCCCATGTTTCATTCTGGTGTGACTCTGACATGCCCCATACCGAGGAATGGGGTAACAGATTGGCTGTAAGGGCATTTGTCCAACAGGATTTTGTGTTTCTTAACAAGGATCCCCCTCAGCTCTTTCTATTCTATTTTCTGTCATGTATGTACTACGTTGTTGCGTAATGCGACTTTTAATGAACATTCCAATATCTTTTAAATTTCTATTTTAAACTAAGATATATGTCTGTTCAGTATGTTTCCTGTTACACTCTATATACAAGTAGACAAATGAGGTAATGCATAACATATCTGTTCTCACCATCCCTGAAGTACTCGGAAATGGATTCTAATGTTATAATTGCATTTATCCATACGGTTTCCACTATCCTTTTATTGTGATTTATAATACCGTATCAAGTGTGAATTAATACTTTAGTCTCTCCTGCATTTGTTACTATTCTTTCCACTGGGATCAGCTGGCAGATGAGATTCTCATTAAAGTTTTTGGTCGCATTAAACACTTCTAATGCAAGCACTGATAAAGTGCTTTGGGGGAAATCTTACACATTAATCTGTTTTTTTCCCCGTTAGCATTTGAGTTTATTAAGAAGGGTGGGTTTTGGGATTTTTTTAATTACTATGCTATTATCTGTTGCATTGTCTGTTTATTAAATGTCTTTTTATTAACTTTTATACCCTGAATAAATTTTTGTGGTAATTTTGGTTTTTTTCTAGTGAGGTTGTATTGTAATTATTTTTAATATCATCTCTAATTTGTCCCCATGTTTAAATGTTAATTCTGTGAGATATAGACTGAAAATATTCTTTTTCCTGCTGTCAAGAAAATAGAGCTTAAATTATAGTCACTAATTCCATGATTTAAACCTATATTTGAGTAGTACCTGCTTTGATTTCGTGGACTCTGCTAATGCCAAAATGAAACTAGTATGACAATACTTGTTAATGGCAGAAACCATAATTTCTTATAAAACATCTTTTCTCCTTCTCTCCTAAAATGAACCAAAGTAAAACAAAACCTCTCTTTGGATGAACAGCAGATTGCATTGAAATAACTCAAAAAACTGTTGCTAGTTTTAGTGCAGTCAGAATTTTATCTTTCTTTCTTGTAATTCTCTTTTTTTCTTATTATTCCAAAAGGACCTAATCCACAGTCATCAGAAATCAATGTAAAGATTCCTGCTGCTATCATTTGGCTCACAAAGTTCAATATGGTTTTGCGGGTGCCATTTAATATTTACCTCAGCTGTTAGCCAAGGAGATGTATGGAGGAGACAACGTATCTTCATATACATGCACTGAAGCTTGTATTCTAAACCTTAGGTTATGGGATTATTTGAGTTTAAAATATGAACTGACTGCTAGTGAAATGCAATCACATGCATAAGAATCTGGTGGCTGCTCACACCATACCCTGTCTTGATTTTTAGGAGAAGAAAAAAAAATTATACTGTACTCAATTAAAAGGACAATTTTGATTTCTTAAATAGAAGGAATATAATTACCCATTATGGATTTGGAAAAACAATTGAAAATTAAAACTCTGTCTCTTATAAAAGTATCATGGGGCTTTTAACAACCAAAAGTTGTCACTAGCTGGCTTTTATGTGTTCTCTGAAAACATAGACAGTCTGGCTTTGATACATTAATTTTGCATAGTACTGTGCTTAACATTGGATGTTTATTTAAAAATATTTTCAGCTGCAATTTTCAGAGAACTGGAATTAAGAAGTGATTGTATCTCTTGCTCAGGGTTACTTGTGCACCACTGAAAATTAAATCTACATGAGTATTAGTCCTACCTTTCAACAAGTATTACAAGATAAGATATTAATTACTTCAACTCAGTTACTAATACACCAATTGATACGTATTTGTGCACTTCAGTTCTTTTCTAGGTACAATTTTTTACAATAATCAACAGGTATAGTATTTAATGCCCAAGTCATTCAATCCCCTTGATTTTAAATACAGATGCCTCTTCTTCTCCCTAGGAAAATAGTATTTTCTTAGGTAGATTTAAAGAAAAAAATCCCACCTCTTTCTGTCATCAAGCCCCTGGGAGCTTTGCACTCACAGAGGCTTCCTATGGAAGGATAATATGTATACTGAAGTTGTGAAACAGTCCTTCAAACAGAAACTTCATGAATTTTTATCTTCTCAAAAATCTCTAAATATGATCGAGTGCTGTGTCACTAGCAAGACATAGAAATGGATGTGACAAGAACTCCTCGAACTTATCAAAATACAAACTGTTAGGAGGAATTCTGAGAAGTGTTTTCATTAATGGGATCTGATGATTATGCATTGTTAAGGCAGCAAAGAGGTTGCACAGTTAAGCAATCAATAGACAAGAACGCATTTCAGCTGTACAACTGTCACAAGCAGGTTGCTCACTCATATCCATTATGCTATGTGGGTTTTTCAGTGCCATGTTGCAAGAGGAAAGTGGTGGTGGGATTCCACAGTGGAGAGAGTAAAGTGTTTCAACTACTAAATTCTACAAGCAGTTTATTGGCTGGTAACACGGAAACCATGGGTAGCAGTCCATAAAAGAAGCCTGACAAGCACAGATGCTCATGTGAAAATTCTTCACTAAGCACTTCTGAGAGCTGAAATTGCACACTGCTTTTTCTTTTACAGAGACTCTTCTCTGAGTCCTTCAGTGCTGCCTCAGTAATTGTGTTTCAATGCAAGCTTTCTCTATTTCCTTTATTTTCTTTGTTTCCTTTGGTCTCTTTTCTTTCCTTGAGGTTTCCTAAGGGGAGTAACCTGTCTTACAGTACTCCTAAGGGAACTGCCCATAGCTAGCTGCTGTTTTAGTTTCAGACCCAAAAGGGTGAATTGGACCCATACTGCTTGATTTTTATTTGAGGCTTATTGAAGTGTTCATGGGCAGGAGAAGAAAGTTAGTTGAATGACCCAAGCAATGTTGATTAATTGAATTAGGAACTTGTGCGTGGATTCCTTAAAGTTCCTGAAAGTGGCTAATGTCTACAATAAGATTTTTCCATTTGCATTAATATACAGAAAATGGATAATGTCCATAAATGTTATGTATGGGTGGGTTTTCCATATGATCTCTCTGTCTAATTGTTGCAATTGAGAAAGACACTGACTACTTAATAGATAAAAACACAGAATTGCTACTGAGTGCAAAAGGGTGTGCACACTTTAAGAATGGACAAGATCAAATAGTAAGATCAAACACTGATGTACTATTTTATCCTTTTGTATTAGAAAAGAAATACAAGGTTTTAACATTATGTGCTATAAATTGACTAAAAATACTTTTGATGCCAAATATTCCAGTGTAATATTAAAGACATTTTATTTTCTTAAGAGCTGAAACTCTCAGGTTTTGGGGTTTTTTTCAGTTTGAACTAACACTATAGGGTTTAGAGAAAATCAAAAGGGCCTCTTTGGAAACAAAAATTTCTAATTTGGAATAAATTTGAATTGGACAGCAATATCTGAATTGTTAATATCACCTTCTGCAAATCAACTCCTTGTGACCTCTAAGCATGTCTTCTTCTTCACCTGTATCTTACTAGTAAGTTAGGTTTGTATTCATAGAGATTTAAGTATGCATTTTTCTCTGAAGCTGATGAACATTTTTCATCTACTTTACTTCATTACTTTATACTGAAATATTTAAATATTAAATACTACAGCTCTGTTTCTGATTTCCTAGAATATTTATTTCATACTGCATTTGTAAATAGTGGACTTTGCTTGTTGGACGGCTGTCGAAATACTTGGACAGAAAGTTCTCGTATGGTTTACAAATTTTTCTATTTAATAAAGATCATACCTTTTATTTATTAGCTATTTTATATGTTCTTAGTAACTGTATAGAGTAGTTATTTCTCCTTTTTTTTGTTTTTTTGAGATAATAGTCTATGGTTATTGAATGTGGATAAAAATATCATTACAAAGCTGTTGGAATGGGAAGGAAAAACATGAATTTCACAGACTTCAGGTTAATTAAGGTAGGAAAATGTAATTACCTACTTCAAATTTGACCAAGACAACATTATGAGAAATACCACACAATTTTTAATGACCAGTTTTTTTCAGGACTTTGTTTTTATATTTTATCTGAAAGATGACATCTCTAGCAATAGGGTTCCATCTAACATGATATTTGGGCAGTACTAATACTGTGAAAAATTGTCATCTACTGTATCACTCACTAATAGTATCTCCTTAAATACTTTTGAGGTCCACAGAGGTCTTCCTTGCATCTGTATACAGCCTAGGCTAACCTCATTTAATTAGGGGTTCTTGTGTGATTACAATTTAAACCTATTTTTCTGCAGTACTACAAATGATTATATTATCTCTCACAGCCAGCACTCTGAATTGGAGCAGCACTCTAGAAATACACTTTTTGAGGACAATTTATGGTTTGATTAGCATGGCAGTTCAGGGACAAAGGTGTGTCAGGAGTAACTCTTTAATAACCCTCTGCACTAAACACAGAGAGCAGAGCAGAAGAAGGAGCAGATTTGTCATTGGTGTTTAGGCTTTCCTCCCTCATGTTGGAGGGAGAAGGTGACGGGGAAATAAATGGAGTTTTGGCTCTATACCCTAAATATTGGCAAGCATAGACATGCTGCCTGCATAGCAGAATTCTCTGTACTATCTTTAAGTCTGCTTGAATCTTTTTCAGTTTGTCTCCCTCTTGCTCTCTGTCTGTTCAATGGACAATATGTCTAATTGATGTTTTATGTTAAACCAGAACTTCTGCTTGTAGCTCTAAGCAAAAGTAGGTAAACTCAAACAAATATGCAAAATAATTTTTGTGCAGCTTGTCCACAGTTTTCAGCTGAAATGTTATTTGAATTGCAACAGTCCTTTTACAGAAAAAAATAAATTTATTATTATTTTGTCAATTTTGATAATATTGTCATTTGAAAGATTTTAATATGTTTTTGTTGAAAACATTAAGCCAATATTACCCAAGGAGTTAAATTCTTCAACTTGCTCTTTCTCTAAAGGGAAAACCGTAATAATCTTGTGAATTGTGAGAATAATTTTTTTGTTATAAAATTTTCATGAAACATTTGAAGACGTGGTTAAATGCTGTTTTGAATACTGCCCCACATAAAGGTCAAAGGCTGTGCAGTATGATTTATATCCTGCCCTCTCACTCCTTCTTACCTGTTCTTTTACTTATATTTAGGTCTGACATTTTTCCTACTCTTGCTATGAATCTTAGTCTTTGTAAACCATTAATGGGATTACTCTTGCAATAGCAGTATTTTACTTAAGGGTCTAGGCATTGATCTGACAAATCCCTACTCATATTGGTAAGTTTAGTGATATAAGAATATCTTCTGGAGTCAAAGCAATTTTTTTGTGACAATAAAGTACATAGGTATTCATTATAAACAAATTAGCAACAGGCTTTCATTCTTTAGTGATAGTGTTTTTCTGTCAAACTATTTTATTGTCCCTTCAGTCCACAAAACTTTACTGCCATTTCCCAGGAGAAAGCCTTCAGCAAAGTAGAGACACTTCAGAGCACAGCTAGGTACAGAATACAAGAATTATAAAACTGTCATAAATGTCAGGATGTATTGTAATCAGCAGCACGGTAGCTGTGCCTGGAAACCAGCCATTTATTCTAAGGAGTTCTTTATGGTCTGGTAAATTGCATTAAATTTAAACAAGATTGTAATGACATTTTATACAAAATAATATTTTAATAATCCAAGACATTGCCAATTTCATGGGAATTACATTTTTTTCTTTTTTTTCTCCCACATTATCTTCTCATCCCTTACTTTATTCTCAGACTTTAATTTTACCATACATACCAGCACAGTCTCTCTTTTTCTGTTATACATACACACGTCCCTGCACATTTCTCTACAATGCCAGCACTCTGAATTTGGTCTCCCAAGTGCTAATTTTGCACCAGTGTGACTTCGTTGACGACAGTGGAGTTTCCAGGTGCACATGGACATCTATGACTGCATGGAAGATCAGAGTGAAACTCAGTAATTTTACAAGTATTTAAGTGGAGTTTTCAGGTGTATGAAAACTAAGGCTTCTGAAGTAAAGCAACCTCTACACAGTAAGGATGCAAAGCCGAACAACAGAAGACATCAGTATGTTGAAAAAAAAGAAAAGATGATTTCTGAAAGTGAATAATTAAACAAACGGAAGTTAGAACAATATAAAAGAATTATATTTTTTCTACAGAGAAATGAACACATAGAAGGCAAAACTCTTATAAATAAATAATTAATATTTAACCATTAACCAGTATATAGTCCAATATACATTATTTGTGCAGCTGCAGTTAACCGTGTTAACAGAATACCTGCCATCCTGTGGCAGACTCTTGTTCATGTCTCCCTTTGCTTTCCTCTTTTCTCCTCTGGTCTCCCCTACCCATACCTTCTTCAGCTCATTTTCTGTTACACACCTTAAACTTGCATCCATCTTTTCTGTTGCTTTTGACACTTTCTGTAGTCAAGCATTGGTGAGCACAGGTAATATATTATTTATTTATTGAGCATTCTGCTCTCTGGGAGGCAAATTAGTATTCTGTCCCTATCACTCACTGCTAGACACTGCACGCGCTTGGAACACATTACCACATTAGACCAGTTGTGAGGCTTTAAATTAGATTTGTGACTTGAAAGTTTGAATAAGAAAACTAATAGAACACAAAACGAAGCACAGGGAAAATGAGATTAATTATCTACAACATTTGGACTGAACTGTTGCTGATGCACTGTGTTGTAGAAGGCTATTTTTGTGCTACAAACGTGCTTTAGTTTTACCAACATTAATCTGCATGAATGGTTGTGAAAACACATTTATTTACAGTTTCTAATATACTAGACTTATTTTTAAAATTAAAAATAGATATTTTAAAAGTGCTGTATAATTTTTCCCTCTGTTGTTTTGCTTTACTATTTTGAAATAGGATGAATTTTAAGCACCACAGGGACTGTAGAAAATAATAGTGAAAATAAAAATTTGACTACTAATGCTGAATTAGAGAAAAATTAGGTAAGAATTTTTAATGTAAAGCTGTTAATTTTGTGTCATGTTAAATATAAGATAAAATTATGTATTCAGTGAATGCATCAATGTAGTTTTTTAACAAGGAACTGTACACATAATGAAAAACTAGATTTTTTTTTCACTTTTTCCTTCTCACCCATATGAAAGAGTCTCTCACATTCAGTATGAAATACTAGTAAAGACTAACACAGGCAGTATCCAAATTGCACGTTTATAAGTCTGATTTATCGTCACCTCTGCAAGTACTTTTGGTCGGAGGCTGGATCTGCTTTCCCTCTTCTCACCCATATGAAAGAGTCTCTCACATTCAGTATGCAATACTAGTAAAGACTAACACAGGCAGTATCCAAATTGCACGTTTATAAGTCTGATTTATCGTCACCTCTGCAAAGGCTGAGCTCTCATTTCATTTCTAAAACTATTTCCCAGAGATTTAGGCAATTCAGGGAGACTGAGACAATTCACCCGCAAATAGTACTGAGTTCAGGGACTTATATTCTTACATCACTAACGTTTCTTTTACTTTTTCCTTCTTTTCTTATTTGTTCCTTACTTCTTTTCTTATTAAGTGAGACTGCTGATATTTAATAAAAGCAATTTATGGTGGAACATCAAAAAATGTTCAAACAAACCATAGCCTACCCCAAATGAATTTCATCAGTTTTGCTGTATATTATTCCCTCTTCAATATTTGTACAGGGTTTTTTTACATAAATAGCCTTCATCTACTGTAAACACTTATTTTTTACTATTTTCATATAATTTATTTCTTCTAGTTTATTGGATCAGAAAAATATTTTCTACAGTGCTTGGACTTTTAGAAAGCAGAGTTAAATGACTATCTAATTCCTGTGACTATACAAAAAGAATTATTATTAAGAAGAACTGTATAACCCTGGTGTATTTTTAAAATTCAGTATCTAAAACTGGAAGAGAAGTTATGGATGAATAAAATGAGATAGAATCTCTTTCTTTGTATATCATATATGCACAGTTACATTGACTACACCCACACATATATATGTATGATTGAAATAAGTTTAAGATGCTTTGCCAAGTGTCCCAAACACATATTTTTTCTTCAAAATAAATTTGTTTTACTAAAAATATCTGAGTTATAAGGAAAGTTTGTTGCATTTTTCTGTTGCTGTATTTTGAAAGACCAAAGATATATTTAAAAAAAAAAAAGTAACGTGCAAACGGTGATAGCTATGGAATTCAGGCAGTTGATAATGATAGCTAAAAGAAAGATGTATGAAATATATATATGTGTACTTCAGAATCACAGCTAGTGACTTTTACTGATACTAATACTAAACAGAGATGGCAAAATCATGTATCACGATGCAGAAAAGGCAGAATTATTTAATACATGTTTATGTTGGGCACCTGCAGGAAAAAAATAACAACAAAACCCCTTTGTAACAAGACAGAAGAATACATATCAGACTTGATATTGGTAATTATATTTATTACTAGGGGTGCTAAAAATTTTTATGAAGTTAAGCATTTATTAAAACACAGAACTAGAACACTTGAATCTAAGAACACCCAAGGAATTATCCAGAAATGTCTGTGATCTGTTTAAAATAGATGTTTTCAAACAGGAACAATGGAAAACTCACAGAGGATTTCAAAAGAGATGAAATACTATACTGGTGTTTTAAAAGGTTATAGGAGAAGAAATTAGAAGACCGCTAGGTTAATATCAACCACAGACAGTTATCAAAAAGCTGGCATGAATGTAATCAGTAAATAATTAAGAGTCAGTAGCATTCAAAATTAATGTCAGCCAATGCAGTTTAATGAAAAAGAAGCCTTCTTATACAAACTGTTTATTGTTTTTTATGAGATTGCAAGGTCAGTTGATAAAGGTCAATTTGATGAGTAAAGTATTGAGACTTCTGTAGGGTACTTGGCTTCACATCACATGACTTTGTGATTTAAAAAAGGATCTATTATAAAAAGAAGATATCCATATTTCATGCACATTTAATTGTCTCTACTACTAAGTTGCAATAAGAAAATGTAGATGAGAAATTGTTAATCACTATAGATGGAATTTCTTGTGATTTTATGAATATATCTCAGCCAAAGGTTATTCACTGCCTTTATTGGTAGTTTAGCAGAAAATATAAATAAAGAGTGTGCAAAACTACTGAAAATACCAGAATAACAAAAGTGGCAATAAATAAATAAAGAGGTAATCCAGATAAACACATTAAGGCGAGACATATTATTAAGTTGAATGAAGTATATTTTAACACTTTATTTTTTAACATGAAGGGATGAAAAATTTCAGAATAAACATCAGATCACACTAGTATGATTTGAGCTGATCCAACAACTAGGTGCTTATCCAAGCCTCAATCTCCATAGACTGGGAAAAACATAAAGTCTGCTTTCTCCTTTACCTGTGCACTGAAAAATTAGGTAGATTTCTTCCGCTACTGCTTCCAAGTAGAATGAAGGAAGAATATATGGTACAGGATATAGCTGGCAACTTTGACAGATGACCTTTACAGTTCCATGGCATTTGCCACCTATAACCCTGCCTTCCCTGCTGTCACTGACTACAGCTAACATGATCCTCCCAAGGTTTTCACTCAAACCCTTACTTCCAATTCTGTCTCTCACTTTGTATCTCCTTCTTTCATCCTCACAGGTGTATCTTCATTTCAAGTCCACATATGTAGAGTCAATCAGTACTGACTCGAGTAAGTACTGTTCCCAATATAAGCAATAAAATTCCTTTAAACAGATGCAATTCAGAAATTAAACTTCATCGCCAGTTATACAAGAAGAAAAGTAGTATTTATGCACCACAATATGATATTAATGATGCTATTAGTTGACTGCTATGACAAGTTCTGGTGCTTGATCTTTAGAAAAGATGTTACAGTTTTAGAAGCTTTTGAAAATAATTGCTGGAATGACGAAGGATGAGGAAAACGGCTTATGCGAAGAAGCTGCAAAAGCCCCATGTATTGAATCTCTTCAAGGACATGACTTCATTACAATCTGCAAATGTCTAGTTGAGAAACTTTGTGGCATTAGGCAAAATGAGATGCAGTGGTTTGCAGGCAAAGCTGGGTAAATAAAACTAGATAAAAAGGTCATATCAGAAAGATCTTAACAACTTCACCAGGAAAGCAATGGCTTCTCTATTGAGTTTAGTTTCAAAATTAAGCTATTAAAAAAAAATCAAAAAGAAGTTAGCAACACAGCTGCTAAGTGTGCTTCTGTGGTCTGCATTGCATGAAATAAATAAGATGAACTAACTGTAACAGTCCTCTTGGTTTTAAAATCTTAGCAAGTGTCTATATACAGCCTTTGTTCACTTTTGTATGCCTGGACTTCTGAAACAGTATTACAAAAATGCTATATATATAACATCCATAAAAATTTTATTTCTGTTTTTAGTTAATGGCTAAAAATATTGAGAATGGCACTTGACAAATATCTGAACACCTACAGTGCATTTCCTACAGAATTTGGAAAATCATCTGAAGACATTTTCCAGAAATATGCTGATGAACTGATACAGGTACTTACTTCAGGTGAAGAAGTGTTCCTGGGTGTTAGTTCCTCCTCTGAGCTCAATGTTTATGTACTTGCATCCTGCATAGGGTCAGGATATAAAGAAACCAGCCATCTTTGACAAAGGACTGCAAGGCATGTGCAATAGCTCTGACACCCATGCCAAATCTGGACAGCTGACCACTCTAGATGATTTAATTGCCCATGCTATTCTCAGAATATGAGCTCTCTTAGTTCTGAATTGGTCCATACTGGGTAACTGTTTAGCTTAGTCTTGATGATGTGTGACACAGAATTTCATCCCAGGACCATTTTCCAAAGAAAGGCTCATTCGTTCCCTGACCCCAAGTCCTTTTCCGCTTTCCAGGAACTCTTCCTCCAGCCTGTAGTGATGTAGCTGTCTTATTTATTGTCAAAGGCAACAAAATCTTAGTATCTGACCTGATACTCTCTTTTCTGTGCTAGATTGATCTGCTTACCCACCCTTGAGACTTTGTCTGCTAAACCAGCTACAAGTTATGGAGAACAAAGCTCACCAAGCCTGCAATTAAGATGCAACAAAAGTCAGAATTATTAGGTAATTCTTAGCACCTATTCAGATGGAAAGAGAAGAAAAATAAAAAAATAAAGAAAGAGACAGAATCTTAAAGTATTAAAAAGTACAAATAGTTCAAGGATAAAACATTCAAATTTTTCAGGTGAGATTCAAAAAATAAATCATTCTGCAGTTCTTTCCTCTGAAACTGCTTAATTTGCTCTTGCCAATTTGTTTTTGCCCAATGCACACAGTTGGAATGTGAGTGAGCCAAAAAGAGAATGGTTTGACAACCTGGTAGTTAAGTACCTGCATAGACTAGGAAGAAGAATGTAGCATTCACTTTCTACTTTTCTGAACATACAGTAATGGAAATCAAATGACTATGTTTTAAAGGGAAGTTAAGCTTCAATGCAGTTGGTGGTAGAGCATATGTGAAAAAAAAAAAAAGTTTGTAGTTCTATTCTCTGAGGAGAGTAAATGAATTAATGAGCTAGACAGTAAAAAGAGGTCCTTCCATCTCTGTAATATGTTCTAGTGTGTCCTCTCATGACTTTAATTCTTTGTTTCTAAATTCAGTTCTTGGGTTTGTGCTTTTCTTTGTTGTTGTTTGTTTTATCTTATTTAGATTGAGTTGCTTAATAAAAATAGGAATTTTTAATTATCGAAAAGGCATAAGACTTAGCATACAGGCCCATCCAATTTCCCAGTACTTCCTTAATCCAACTGAGCTCATGAATATGGGTGTTTATACACATATCTATACATATCTATATATACATCTACACATTTCAAAGGCCTAGGAAAGTTTCTACGTAACTGCAAATCTGTGATTAAAGAACAGCCATATAATGGCTCAGATTATTTTAATTCTTTGTTTATCCACATTCCAAAAGTTAAGCCGAACAGCTCCTTTTCTATTTTTCCAGATGAACAGAAAAATAGTGAGAAAGCCTTAGGAAGAGCTTATGAGTATACACTACAGAAAAACATTTTGCCTTTCAAATACAGTGATTCAAACCACAAAAAAAAGGCAGCTAGGAAGGCCTAAAATTTACAATAATGATGAAAGAGAGGACTCTTTTAATAGAAAATCTAGTATAATATGGTGAGGAAGAAAAAAAGCTATCGCTGGTATTTACAGCTTTTATATGTAGGCAGAGACATTGGAGACATAAAGCTAGAAAAGTGACAGTCATGAAACTGTAAATATTGAGAATAACCAGGAGGATCAGAAAAAAACAGTGAGATTAAATTGTTCATTAAAGGTACGATAACAGTATGCAAATTACTTCTTCAAAGAGTACAAGAAAAGGACATTTTTAGAGTAGTGAAAAGAGTATTAAAGAAAAAAGAATATAGTTGCAAGAGTTTCTCAGTTACAAAGCCGTGTCAAATGTGTAATAGGGCAGCTTTTATTGCTTAAATCATTTAAAACAAGGGTGAATAACATACTTTGAAATAATATTGTACCAGAAGGAGGATGAACTAGTAGACCTTACCCTTTTAAGATGTCTTTGTCACTTCAGTGCTTTATCCTAATCCATTTAATTAGTTATGAAAACATTAATCAATAGGTTCTTTTCTGCCAGTTCAAAAATGGGAGCTTCTGAAACAGTTATTACAAAAATGCTATATATATAACATCCATAAAATTTTTATTTCTGTTTTAATAGATGGTACTACACTCTTTTATTAAGTCTTTCCTCAAATTTTTTTCTTCTGAACTGAAGAAATTCTTAACATTCTTTCAAGAATAGTGTCACGCCAGTATTACAACTATGGGAGTCTCTACAGGGCTTTCTGTAGATTATATCTCCTCACATTTTTTTTCCACTTTTTAAACTTTTTTATGGAGCAAAATATTAATTTTGAAATGCAAATCAGAATTTCTGCTGTTCCTAAGACAAGAAGTATGCTTACACTGCACTACATTGTGCTTGTTTTTCTTTAAGAAACACTGGCACTAGAAAAGATATAATAAGATATATTCACAGGGCTGAACTTGCCTGTTAATGGTAATATGAGAAATGACAAAATGTCTTTGGGAACATGAAGCAGCAGTGCATGTACAGGGGTTAATTTTATACAGGAATCCATTTGCATTGCAAACTGTTTTGGGTGAGAGAAAGGAAGATTATTAAGGATGTGGTATAGACAGAAGGACACATACTGGTGCTACTGAAACAACTGATGCTAAGAAAAGAAAAAACTGTGCAAGTCAGTTGTTTAATATTAATGGGTTTTGAGAGGGACATCTGAATTCCAAAGAAACCAATATTTTCTCTGATATAGTATAAACAGACAACTTCAATGGCAAAGCACCATTAGTCCTGTACAATCCTTACGTTAAACTTCTCATCGTTTGGTTTTGCATAACAGTAGGTTCAGTTGGCTTTTAAATATTTTTAAGAGCTATAATTTCCAGCAATGGCAATGACAACCACTACTAAATAATCATTTTTTTCCACTGAACTATTCATGAAAATAATTTAGCAGAATACATTTAAAGACCTAGTCTATATGGTCCTGATTTTAACAAACAGTGACACTTATGCCTAAGTATATTCTTATTTTCATATACTAAAGGAAGTCTTTAGCTTAAAAGAATAGGTTAAATTTCAATTAATCATATAGTTTAAAATGGTGCACTGCTAAATAAAAACTATAAACAAATATCTTCTTGAAAAAACAAAACCATTCTTTATACCAGTGATTTGAATTTATACATAATTGTTTAATTAAAAAAACTCACACTTTCTTACCCTTCAATTCTTAAATGTGTTATATTGTCATACATTTACAGCTATATAACAATTAAGAAATATATTGAGACAAGAATTTAAGACATTAATCTTTTTTTTTCAAAGATGTGCCAAATCAGATATTGACACTCCAAGAACGGCCTTTGCATGTTCTAAAAGTTATTAATGACTCTTGTTAGGTTCAAAGATTTTTTGATGTGTCCTGCATAGGGAGTGAATATTCATCTGCTAAATTGGAGATTTGAAAACTGAAGTTTAGATGGGGAAATTGTGAAGATATTGCCAAGAGATATTTTAATCAACTTTACAGTTATGGTTTAGATAAGAAAGTTTTTGTGAAGTTCTGCTGATAAAGAGCAAACTTTCTGAAATATTCCTAAGAAACAACAACAATATTGATATGAACTGGTATGAGAGAAAATGTTGCTCATTACTTCATGGTACTCACTGTCTTTGCACTGCTTTGACTGACAGTGATAGCAAAAACAACAATATGTTTTTCTGTAAAGGAGACTCCATTTTCAGCAGATTTTGCCAACAAATTCAAAAGTTAGAAGCTTTGAATCAGGATCACAGCCAAGATTAAAATTCTGGTGCTTCAGCTACAAAGAAAATACTGCATAACATTTTCAAATTGGCTTTCTTATAAAATGGCAATTTTAGAACTATAGTGGACCATCAGCTGTTCAAATCAGACTCTCTAGAGTCAAAATGTTAGTTTACTTTTCATGAATCAATTTTGATCCTGAAATAAGCAGGCACCTTTCCAGCTGAACTTACTGAGAGTGACAGCCCTGGTCTATGATTAGGCACATTGGTCATCATTCATTGTAGCAAAAATAACTGAGATGCCTAAAACAGGCAAAGTCCAGTTGCTGTTCTCTTCCTCAAACATTAATAGTGAGAGAGCTGGGAGCCTTCAGCAGGCATTTTGTGAGGGTGCCTGCACACTTGCCCTCGGCAGATAGCCCAGATAACTTAAAAATAAGAATGTGAGTGCATGGGATGTTTGTGGAGATTGAACATAGACAAAATTGTTTGGAGGGTGTTTGCACTGAAAATGGTCACATCAAGGACCTAACTCCAACCCAGACAGGGCAGCCCAGGCTCACGATGGGGTGCTGGAGAAGGGCCTGTACCCGCAGTGAGATGTCAAGTGTGAACAGCACCCAGGGCCACCGCACTTCGAGGTGCAGGGGACCTTGTCGAGGGCTTTGTCACACAGAGCTGGAGGGCTCACAACTCTCACAGGAGGTGAGCAACTGGGGAGCCTGTATTCCAGAGAGGGATGCCAGTGACCTCTGGCTGGGGCACAGGGGAACTGTAGGGGGACATCAAAATTTTGGAAATTTTAGTTACAGTGTTTAGAAACTTGTAGGAGATTGTTAGCATTTTGTAAGCGTCTAGCATTGTAATTTAGCTGTTGTTTTACTGATATTGATCCTGAATATATAGCTCACTGATTTTTTGTATAATTACATGTCATTAATAAATCACTAAATTGCTGTGGTTTTAATTTAAACTATTTGAACTGAACAATTTTTTCCCAGCAACACAATTCAGTACATCTAAATGTTGAAATATCTTCAAGAGCTTCAGTTCCTCTCCATTAGCAATAGTTTTTGTCTGTTCTAACTTAAAAGCCTTAGAAAAAAGATTGAACTATATCTGAGTTATTGCAACCAGCAACAGAATCTGACTACATATCAGCATTGCAGACAATGAAGTTGCAAGTCTTCATCTACATATTAAAGACATTCTCACAACTGGAAAAGCAATGCCTGGGGCAGGGACATTTAAGTGAGAGAAACTGGGTTTTAAAATCTTGATCTGGAGACCCTTACTGTTTCCAACAGTGAAAGACGGTTGCTAAAAGCTCTCAAGCTTTATTGAAGTTGCTAAGCAATGATCACAAAAAACCACTGAATTGTTCTGCCAATTCTGTGTAAGTGTTCAAGTTTTCTTCTTTTGTTTTGTTTCTGTTTTCTCTTTGGCGAGTGAAGAAGGGCGATATGATCACACAGAGGTGATAACTGATGGGCCATTTATTGCAAAGTAAGGACTACAGACAAGTGTCCACACATCAAGAAAATGCTTCTATTTTACATAGATCAAGGAAAGAAACAGAAGAATTAAGTAGGGCAGGCTATAAAGGGACTCAATAAACAAATAATTTCAATTATCTCGTACAAATTAAGTAGGTCTGGTCTCAGTTAGGGCATGTAGCCACGGAATGACGAGGTGCAAGGGCCCTACACAGAGAAAAAGATCTGTTAATTTATGAGGTCTGACAAAGGATCTTTTCTCTTAGATCACTGCAAGCAAATAGCTTTTAGTGTTTCTCCTACTTATTCTTATTTTACACTTTCCCTACTTATCTTTCTTTTACACTTTCGATGCTTATTTTTATTTTCTACTTTCATGGTGCTACACAGCCATTTGTATGAAATTAGCCAACAAAACTACTTTGTGCAGTGGTTTCTTTTTTTCGGTTAGTCTGGCTATCAACGTCTTGTGCAGGAAAACAAAGGGGCATGTTGCCCCAAGCTCTACCTGCTCTACGCACAGTCAGCCCTCCTCCTGCTCTGCTGTCATTCCTGCTGAGGCTAACAGCAACCATGTGTCATCCCAGCTCCTCTTAAACTCGTTGATTCTCCTGAGCAGATCTGCCTGTCTCTGCAAATCTGTTAGCTGATGTCTCCTACCTTAACTAACTGACAACACTTAATACTTTTTCTTACCTGTTCCTTCTTAATATTCATGTACCCTGCATATATAATATGCACTAAGTGCAACTGGTGTCATAGGAGATGGATAGAGCAAAAAGTGTATATATTAGAGGAGAAAAAATCATGGGGTTTTTTGTCTTTTCTTTGCTTCTACTAAGTAAGCAAGACACTTTTTCCATTTTGTTTCCATTCAAAGCCCCTTGGTACCTAAACAAGATAGCATGGTTTTAGACATAGATTTCTTTGTATTTATTAAATTTTAAAACAGAACAGTAGCTTTTTATTGCTCACATTTTTCAATAACTATTACATTTCAATTCTGCCAGAAAGACTCACTTCTGTCTGCCAATCAGTGTCAAGAGCAAATCTTATCAATGTAACTGGACATTTATTTCACAAAATTAACTTACATTCTGGTTAACATTATTGATTATGACAAGTGATACTGTAGAATTACTAACTGGGTAACTTCAAACATATGGAAAATCTCATTTCTGATTTTTTACAATGTGGTTATCCAGGAGAGAAAGTCACGATAGAAAATGGTGTCTTGTATAATTGTCATTGAAATATAAAATAATAATTGCTGCTCTACTGATACCTTGATATATAATTAAACAATACATATTTTAAGAAGTCTCAGATTGCATATCCCCATGGCAGGCAACTACTTCCATGGGGAGCATTTCGTAAATGGAGGAAATTAACGAGCTAAAAGCCAAATAATCAAAGAAACTGACAAAAGCAAGGGGAAAATCAGTGTGAAGGATAATACTCCAGGCTTGACTTGTTCCATTACATTTAGCTATTACAGAGAGGCTCTCAGGTCACTGAATGATTTGTTCTGCAATACCTGTAACTGTGCACAATAGGTTAAGTGAAAGGCAGTATCCATCATAACTCTGAATTGCCTCGCTTTTGTCAGTTTGTGCTGTGCAGTTAACAGTATTTAAGTATACTCTGGGGAATATTGTTATTAAAGACAGATTGTTCTTGAATTACCCAAGCTAAAAGAACCTAAAAGAATATAAAGATTGAAAAAATGCCAGGTGTGTGGTACCTAAGCTTATTATCTGAAACTGAGTGACTTATCCTGCACTTATTTTGCCATGTCAATTAATTTGTTTGACAGACGTGAACTGCAATATTCAAGAAAGGAAACTGGTCAAAGTGACAGCAAAAATATTGAGCAGCAAAACATGTTTTTTCGTTGTGGTGGGTTTTTTGGTAAATTATCTGATTCCTGTCCCATTTTTGTTTACATTAAAATAATTATTACATAAACAAAATTATTTTCTGTTTCAGGACTTTGAGGAATGATGAAGCAAGGATTGGTAGGTAAGTGTGTACTATGTCAGTGTCATCTTTAGGGTGTGGGGAATGGCCCTATGACTTCAAGAACAAAACCACAAAATTCTTGAACTAATATGAAATTATCATTGAGTCAGAAACTCTAAAATTAATTCCTTAAAAAGATGAGCATCTAAATCCAGCAGATACTGAATGTTGCACTTTTCTGAAAGTGGATTCACAGTGGGTTGCATACATGGACTTGAGCAAGGACATGAACATGGAAGCATGGACAGTGCTTCCAAGTACAATTTCAGGAAAGCTGGGGACTTAAAGTGAAGCTTAAACACCGTAAAAAAGAGTAGATATGAGAGTCATACTGTGGCCTTTGAGTTACATTTTCTGGTTAATAACTTAATACAAGTTCTATTTAATATTTTTATCAATTATTTGGACAAAGATCAAATGTACCAGTTTGCTGGTGACACTAACTTAGGTGGGAGTGTTGATCTGCTGGAGGATAGGAAGGTTCTGCAGAGGGATCTGGTAAGACTGATGGACTGAGATCAATTGGATGAAGATCAACAAGGCCAAGTGCTGGGACACAACAACTCCATGTAGTGTTACGGGTAGGGGAGAGTGTCTGAAAAGCTGCCCAGCAAAAAAGAACCTGGGGGTGGTGGCTGATACCCGGCTCAACATGAGCCAGCGCATGCCCAGGTGGCCAAGGAGGCCAATGGTATCCTGGATTGTATCAGGACTAGTGTGGCCAGTGGGACCAGGGCAGTGACTGTCCCCTGTACTTGACAATGGTGAGGCTGCTCCTCAAGTGCTGTGTCCAGTTCTGGGCCCTTCACTACAAGAAAGACATTGAAGTGCTGGAACAGGTCCAGAGAATGACAAAAAGGCTGGTGAATTTTCTGGAGCACAGGTCTTGTGACAAGTGGCTGAGGGAGCTGTGGTTGTTCAGCCCAGAGAACACTGCCACTCTCTACAGCTACCTGAAAGGAGATTGTAAAGAGGTGAAATACTAGGAAAAATGTCTTCACCAAAAGGGTTGTCAAGCTTTGGAACAGGCTGCCCAGGGAAGTGTGTGAATCACCATCCCTTAAAAGATATGTACATGTGGCACTTAGGGGCTTGGTTTAGTGTTAGACTTGACAGTGACAGGTTAACACTTGGACTCTATAATCTTAGAGTTTTTTCCAACCTAAATTATTCCATATTTCTCTAACCACTGAACTACATGGTACATATAAGGTATCTCACTTCCACTAACTCTAGCCCATTCCAAATCAGAGAAGAATTTGGATTTAAGATTGTGCTGGCTTTAAGGCTCTAAGCAGGATGTTGTTGAGACTGAAGGTGTTGTACAAATGAGAACAGTCAGGAGCTATAGGTGTTTGCAGTCCTAGATAACCAGCTTAGTAGGAATTTTGAAGAGTTAATTGATATTTTAATATTCATAGAACCACAGAATGGTTGGTGTTGAATGGGACTTCTTGAAGTCATCTGATCCAGCCCTTCTGCTCCAACAGGGCCACCTACAGTAGGCTGCCCAGGACTGTATCTTGAGAGTTTTTGAATATCTGTAGAGATGGAGACTCCACAACATCCCTGAGGAACTTGTGACAGTGAATAGTCACCCTCAGAGTAAAAAAAGTGCTTCCTGATATTCAAGAGGAACATCATGTGTTCAGTTTATGCCACTAGTTCCGCCACTGGGCATCAATGAAAGGAGCCTTCATCTACTTTCCACCAGTATGTCCCTATACTTTGGGGTTAAACCTCCCTAGGTGCAGGATTTACCACTTCCTTTCAATGATGTTTCACTGAGGGAAATTCCTGCTGGCTTTACATATTAAATGGAAATACTGAAATGTTTTTTCCTCATACTTTGGGAAGCTAACTAACTTTAGGCAACTCAGATAAAAGTTTAGATTAGAAGGAAACAAACACAGCTCCTTACATAATAAATGATGGTACCTACTTCTGTCAAGCATGCATAGAGGAAGTTTATGTTCATCTGAATACATTGACATATAGACTTGGTTTATAGGTTTCTAAACCAGGGGGAGTTTCGGAATTCAGTTACAAGCATCTTACATTTTCATTATTCCAGAATGCAGCAGTCTTCAGAAGACAGACAAAAATCAGTCAGAGAAAATGCTGCAGCCCCATCCTTCAGAAAGAAGGATCACTCTGGACCCTCAAAACTTTGATGGATTTAGTCCTGAGCCCTTGTGTTTAAAAAAAAAAAAACCAAAAAGTTATATTTGCTGGATTTGCGTCTGGTACTAAGCTTTACAGGTAAAAGCCTTATTTCACACTGATTTACATAAGACAATTATCTTAAGTACAGAAATTTGAGCAAAAAAGAAACTGGGAAAGCAACTGTGGTTGTTTATTAATTTTTTTTTTCCTAAGAAAGAGTATAGTGTCCAAATTGGATATTACAGGAAACATTCTAAGGAATAAAATAGTGCTTCTAACCTTATTCATCAGTTCAACTCATTATCTGGAAAAGCATTTAAGCAACAAATAAAAATCACATAAGTAGTTAATGTGATGGTGTTGGAGTTGAATAACAGCAATGACTGCTGAGAATTGACAGAACAGTGTGATAATCTGTTTAGGGACTGATAAAACAAAGCATGACTATTCAGTAGGGTTGAGAACACTAGGAAAACGTCTGGTAGGCGGAGAGGATTAGCTCACAGATTGTGTGTCCACCTGATGCTTTGCAGCACAGCAGTGCAGCGAGGGTGCCAGAAGTGCTACTGAGATGAGGCATGGCACAATTCCAGGCTAATATACCTGCTTGTCAGCTATTCTGCATCAGTATGGTTATTTCTATGTGACACTGTATTGTGCCATATAAACGTAGCTTTCCAGAGAAGGTGCTAGAAAAGAAGTTGTGGGAAAAGAAAAGCAAAACAACCAAACACTTCAGCAACAAGAAGGCAGTTTCAGTGTCCTGTTGTATTTTATTTTCACAGAAGTCAGCAGCACATTTCCTGCTGATTTCAGTTGTGCATGGTCAGATTGCTGGTGCGCAGATGATTCATAGAAAAAGTACCAATATTAGTGAAATATGGATTATAATGGTTGTTTCATCCCTCACAGTCAATTTTGGTTGATGAACTAAATACAGCTGAAAAATCTGTAAAAGTAGGAACCCCTACGAGTAAATATATGAAAAGAAAATTATCTACTTTTCATTCCTGTCTCTGTGACCACTTATTATAAACACAAGTCCCCCTTCAACTTCTACCCTCTTATAATTTTAGCCAGGGAACATACATGAAAAGTATAAACTACAAGATTATAGCTGTAGAAATTTAACTTTAGTTTATTTCTTTGCTGAGGTATGGAAGTGTAGATAGCTTGTTTTGATACCACAAAATCAATTCAGCCCTTTTTGCTGTGATATGCTACCAGGTTTTTCTTAGCACATACTTGTGAATTTGATTTATTGTGATTTTTTATATTTCACAGCAAATAAGGTTTTTTTCTTTTTTCTTGTCTTATATATATATATATATATATGAAATAGCAAGCTTCCAAGTCTAAAAACTGCCTTTCATTTGTATTGAAAATAAAAAAACCTTGAGGTGAAACCAGAAGTATGGATCTCTTTTTCCATACTATAACCAAGACCTTTTCTAACACAGATATCACTCAGATATCTACATTTCCTCTTTTCAAGTTTATTGGGTTTTTTATTCTTCTTAATTTCTAGTATAATTGGTTTCTTCTTTTTTTTTTCTTTTTTAATGCAAACTCTTGGAAATATAAATTGTCTGTCAAATTGCATTCCTTAAATATTTCCTTAATTATTTTTATATTTCTTAACAATCTGTTAATGACAGATTCTTACTCTTTGTGCAGTCAGTCTTTAAATACTTTTATCTATTGCGTTAAAGGTTTATGCGAAGGTACAAACAATTCTATAAAGGGTTATAATTTCTAGACAAGCATCATAGTCCCATGCACCTTTAATGATAAGAGATCTGCCTGGGGAAAATATGTGAATAGACAAGCAATCTGGGCATTGCTCATAGAAGGCTTGATGTCTATGGCCAACATAAACCACTATAATAATCTAAAAATTAATGGGATGAGTCTCATTTAAGCAACATTGACTAGTTTATTAACTCTAATGCATTAGCAATATATTGCCAGAATTAACTTAGTAGGCACAATAAGTGATAAAACTGCAAAATCGAAGAAAAATTACCCCCTGTAGCATAACAGGAACTCAGTAAATAACAGCTTAAATTTATTGGGATACAGCCCATCACATATAAGACAGTAAACAAACCACATATAAAACATAAAAATATACATATCTGTTCACAGTAGATATAGTTGAACTATTGACACTGTTACCTTTCTCTAATCAGTATAAAGTGGATTTGGCACAAGACATATTAACTCAAGTGAAAAAAACCCTCCTTTTGAAATGTATATTTTTAGCGAGTTTTTTGAATATTAAGTTTATCTTATTGTCAGTTTCATTCTGCCATCATATTTCATTACTAGTTGTGGATATTTCATTATTTGTTGGATGTCTTACAAACATTGATCAGTTATTATCAATGCATAATACATGTGTATGTTCAGGTTTTTATATAGTTTTGCAATAGCCTTGCAAGCATAACTTTCAGGTTATGCCAGATTCGTGACATGGTTTCAGAAAAATATCTAAAATATCTGCATAATTCTTTCTGGTTAAATATTTATACAATGATTTATAACAGAGTCATCTAAAATCCTGTAACGCAATCTGATGGTAAAATTAAATTGTATCTTTATCTATGTATGAATTCTAAGCTCAAATGTATTTACTATCAGTTGTATGTGTAAGGTAATACTAATTGTTATTTTATGAGTTAACTCTAATAATCCTGTAACAAATTGTGCAACTTAGATTTACATGCTTTTGCATGAATGCTAGCTAAAATGAGTAGAATCAAATTCTGATCTGGTCTTAGAATTTTTTTTTTTTTGAGGGAAGAAATAAGTCACCATATATTATAAATTTTTTCTGATATGACTGATTTTATGCCCTTCTAAAAGCTTCCTTATAAAGAGTCATATACATTGATGAACTACACTCATGGCTTTTTCCAGATCTTGCAGACCACTTCCGTGTTCTTTTCACTGAATATAGCCTGTTTTTTTTTTTTTAACTTAGGAATTCATATTCTCATTTAAGTTACAAGTGATTCTTTTTCCCTTTACTGGAAGCAGACCAACAAGCACAGCATTAAACACATATCGTTTGCTGATGTCTTTCTATACATTAGCTTTTATTTTCCATAGCAAGCATATATAAAGGTGCAGGGTGGGGCAGAGGCTGCAGAGTGATGTGCAACAGAAAGACCTCAAGGACTACAGAATAGGGCAGCAGGGTGTCTACCCCAAGGGTAAGATGTAGATAGGGAAGTACCTAACAGATAATTACGGGAAGTGGATTCCCATTGGAGTTTCCATATGGGATTCCCTTATAGGAGGAGCATTATGGGGAAGCTCTGCTATGTATTTTTCTTTGGAAATAAAAACATCTAGGCACTTCTGTGAAGTACCTGTACACTGCACAGAGTTACATGCATGGAGAGATTAGAGGGGTTCTTTTTTTTTTTTATTTTGTTTTTAAGTTGGGACAGGGATTATTTGTATAGGAACTGGATTAACTTTTATTGGTTAAATTTTTTTTTTTATTATTCTTTTTCTGTGATCTCTAGGTAGTCTTTGGCAGGTTTTGGGGTTTTTTTTCTATTTTTTACACTAACTACAATTTTGACAAAGATAAAGACTGACCTGTGAGACAACTATAGTAATGACTAAATCAAAACTAGAGTGGTTTTACTATCTGATTTTCAGAGATCAGGTCCTTAGGAGAAAGAAGAAGGGATAATATGAATAAAAAGGGGAAGAAGGAAAATCTTTCTTTTTACTACATTCTGTCAAAGAACACATGATTCTATAAGAATTCTATTTTCCTTTTCTGATTGAAGATGTTCATCTGTGAGTTAATAGCTTCCAATGTCTACTTTGTTCAGATGCACATCAGGTGCAATTCATCCCACCTAAACATAGAAATCTACACTGAAAATATCTTTGAAGACCCCTTTTATTACAAATGTACTAACATTTTTTAAGCCCTGAGTATTCTCACTGATTTGGGGATATAGAATTAAGATGAAATTAATTTCACTCTAAAAGTGCCTATTATGTAATTTTGACTACTACTGTTAGCTGCCCCTGTTAGCTAAAAATGCACTGGCAGTAAGTAACTGGTGTATAGACAACTATAATACAAACTTTGAGAGCTAAAATATTGTATTCCAGTCCCACTTTTAGCCGGATTAATCTTGCCCATTCAGTCAAGAATGAAATTAGGGTGCTAATTTTTTGGAGCTGAATCAAGACATACAGGTGGCCCTCTATGCCCCAAATTAAATGTTACAGCTTCTACACCACTTTTCAAATGTGTTTATGTTTTTCCAGAGAACTTGGAGAAGGACAAGCCTTACATGTTGTCTTCCCAGCAATAGGATTTCTTGTTTAACCCTGAGTTTTCTTGCTTAGAATTGCCAATTTCTGATTGTTTCTAACAAGAAGTAATGCCCTCTTTGATGCTTAGTTTCTCTTTCCACATTCTAAGGTAAAGGGGGGATCCTCACAAAGGGTTCTGTGTTTAATTGCAGGATAGAGTTTTCTCTGTATGATTATTATTTTCTCTAAAGACAAGTTAAAATGTGAGCAGTGCAAGTTCTGTCTTTTTGGGTACAAAACCCCTGAGAAACCTAGCTGGGAACTACAGAGGAAAATACAGTATAGGTCAAACTGCAAAGCAGAATTGATAGACCAAACCTACCAAGTAGCCTGCCTGTATTTCTGTGCTCACTTTTTTGAGGAAAAAAAAAAAATCATTTAGATACTCTAGAGAATGTCTTTAAACAGACAGATGTATATGAGATTGACAGCATGCTTAAAAAAGGTACACATAAATTTCAAGACAGAAAGATGCATTCTAGCTGTTAGAATGCAAATTGCATGGTTCTGATAAAATGGAAGTTCATAAGTTTTTCTTATTGAACTTTGATAAAAGCAAGCCACTACTTTGAGAACGACTAAGGTTGGATTGCAAAGAAGTGAAACACTGAGACTACAGACAATCTTTTTAATTGAAGAGAATCATCAGCTTTCTGTAATTTCAGGAGAAAAAATAAATTACGTCTTAAAAGTTGATTCAAAATTGTCTTTCTTGGCAACTGTGCAAAAGTAGTTCACAACCCAGTAACCAGAAGGGTTAAGTGTTTTCCTCCCTCCAGTGTCAGTGTACCTGTATGACAGCCTGTTTACTTGTGATTTGTTCAGTGTGATGGGGTAAGTACTCAGTGCTTTGATCCACCATGCTGTTATAATGAACCGCTTTGACATTGGCAGACCTCCAGATGGCATATTGCATTGCTGTTCTTTAAAGGCTCTGGACTTTTACCTTTGTTAGTCCTGTATGGTTTGCCTCCATCTAATAGATTCCCTCTTTAAGGTTGTCTTCATTCTATATTATTTGTTAGCTTGTTTCATCAGTATTTCAGATCTTAGAAAGAACAGCTTCCTAATGAAATATTTTCCATTTTGATGTGACATGTTTGCTATCAAAAGCCATTTTAAGTCAGCAGTAACCCATATTTGGTATAAATGGCAAGGATTAGGTATTTGGGAGGGGTCTACAGGAATAGGCTCTATGAAACCAGGTCAGCAGCTGCCTTGTGACGGACACAGCGAGTTCCAAATAGTTCCAACCAGATCCACAACAGGCATACCACTGGCCATAGCTGAGCCTGTCAGTAAAGCTGGTGGCAGAAAGTTAAGAAAGTGCAAAATCCTGAGAATAAATAAGGAACAAAAAGGCCAAAGCAGTGGGTGGTGGTCCATGGCAGAGCAGGTAATACCCACAAAGAGCCTGTGACTTGTGGGTAACCCACACCAGAGTAGGTACTTCTCCAGAAGGACTGCAGCTCTTGGAGGATCCATGCTAGTGCACAGGAAACAAGAAGGAAGGAGCAACAGATGAAAAGACAAAGGAATGAAGACAAAGCATAGCAGAAAGAAACTGTTACCTCCTGATCCCAACCTCCTGCACCATCCATCACCTCAACAAAGGGACTGAGCATGGCCTGTGTGATAACAAGGAAAGTGGATAGCAGGAAGGGAGATGCAAAGTATCAGGAGTGAAACTAAGCTTCTGAAAGGGGAAAAAAGAGTGTTTTGCCTGAATTTTTGTTTATCCATTTTTCCTGAATGGGAAGAGGAGGCTTTTGTTGTTGGGTTTTTTTTTAATTAATTGGCAATAAATTTAATTCCCATAGTTGAGTTTGTTGTACCGGTGACAAACCCTAATCATGATCTGTGAGAGAAGTGGTCTAGAACTTGTTCTTATTTCTTCCTACATGGATCAAAACACCCCAACAACATAGAGGACACTTCCCTGCACTATCAGGAAAATGGATAAAGCAAATTCTCTACACCAGTATGGTGGCTACAGTTCTTAACAGTGTTATCACTCATATCAGAGTAGGTATTTTCCTGAGTGGGTTAATCCATAAAAAAAAATTAATGATCTTAATAGATATACCCTGTGTTGATGGGGTTTTTTTGTTCTGTGTTTTTAATATTTTTTTTTCAATGAAACAAATAATGAAACATACAAAAATTTTCTGGAAAAGAAAGTGCCAGACATTAAATCAATTACTGTGTTTAAGGCGATAAAACTTACTTGGTAAATATTTCAAGTGTTAATCCGTTGTCTGTATCTTTAGTACTTTTTGGAAACGGAAGGTATGTCAAAGTGATAGGTAAGGAATCAATTCTAATTTAATTTCCTTCTTTCTGTCTCTTGACTGCCTATTGAGAAATCTGTAGCTTATCTTGTACCTAAAGGAAACTTTTGTATGTGGACAAAAACATACATTTCCATTTCTTTTCTTTTCTTT
>WBMZ01002499.1:0-44070 GCA_013400975.1 Atrichornis clamosus | reverse complement strand
AAGGGAGGTTTAGATTAAATATTTTGAAAATTTTTTTAACTGAAAGGGTGGTCAAGCATTGGAGCAGGTTGCCCTGGGAAGTGGTTGAGTCACCACTCATGGAAGTGTTCAAAATACATGTGGATGGGGGACTAGGGTATATGGTTTAGTTGTGAACAGAGCAGTGCTGGGTTAACAGCTGGACTCAATGATCTTAGAGGTCTTTTCCAATCTTAATAATTCTCATACGTGCCAAACACTCAGAAGGAATGATACATTATCTTGCTCTACCTCTAGAAAAAAAATGGAAAAGTATGAAAGCATCACTTTGATGTGTTAATGAGACAAAGGCCAAGGTACTTCACAACCAGCTCTCCCAGTCAGGACTTCTTAGGACTTCAAACATAACAGCATATCTCAAGGAAGTAAAGCAATAGCATTGTTTACACTGTGTGCTTGCTCTGTAAGCTATTCTTACAGGCCTCCACATAGGACTTCAGAACTGCATTCTTCTCTTAAAAGTATACAGAGATACTGGATGATGTATCATACAGGAAATTGAAAATATGAAAATGAAAAATAAGTTACATAGTATTGACTCAATTTGTTTCCACATATTTCTACCCAGAAACTGCAGATGTCTTCACAGTCCTCTTCAATAAACAAACAAAAAGCCCTCTTAAGAGTCCAGTTCTGAATTATGTCCATTTCCTTCACTGATCAGTGGAATGTACCCAAATTTAATTATCTTTGCCTTTTTGAGAAAAAAGCAACTCCCAGATTTCAAAACAAATTCTTACTTTCATTCTTGACACATCTTCCTCCTCACACATTCATTGCTTTGCTTGTCCTGTTGTCCATTAAGACATGTATGTCTTAAAATTTTCCACTTTTCATCTTCCTAGAATAATACTCTTCTAGCAGCCTAAACAGTGTGTGCCAGAACAGTACACTGTCACTACTACAAACAAAACACCTTTCTATCACACCAAAAAACAGTTTGTAAATGCATGTCAAGACAGGACACACCAATATAATATTCAAGTTTGAAAAATAAAAAATACATCCTGAAAAAATAAAACATTAGATAAAAAAATATAAAAAGCAGTGATGTTCTAAGCTAGGAGCAGTAATTCATCTTTGCACTGTTAGGAGTCAAAGAAAGAGCACAGATTGTTACTATATATGCTTAATGAATTTACCCTATCACGTAGTGAGGACCAGATTTTTGGTTACGAAAAACACATCACAGTGTCTAGACGCAGTTCATACTTCTAGCAGAGTCCTTTGCATTCCAAAAGTCATAGCAGAGCCTTCTGTAAGGGAGGGTTTTCAGAGATGTGCTTCAAGGCAAGAGCTGAAAGTAATATGAAACGTGGAAAGGTAATGCCAGAACAGTCCAGAATGACAGATAAATGCTTTCAGGGCAAGTGGTGAGAAGCCGGTCTAGTTGCAGAAAAAACACCGCATTGTTTTATGTTGTGGCCTGCTGAAGGATGTGGTGCAGTGTGAAGAAATACTGTGCCAAAAAGAAATTTCGTATGTCCAAAGACTTGCATGAATTACATGTGACAACCTGTGTAAACATTAATGTATGTGATAAGTACATGATGAGGTAGATATCTACCATAATGTACTAAAAAATTAAATTTTCTACTGTGCTCTGCTCCTGCAAGCACAGATTACAGAATTTAGGCTGATTACAGTTACCACTGCAATTTAATAAGCCTATCTCCTGAATACAGCAACAATGCTCTTAGCTCCAAATACTTTAGCAATTTTATTAAAATGAGATATTGTGCAATTATATAACTATACCTATACTACATCCTGTAAAACCATTGATAACTGTGGACCCATGTTTCTTTGAGAAAATTAAAGGTGAGAAAAGGACTCTTAACAAATGAGAAAAATATGTAGTTCACGTGTAAGTGAATTCAGAGCTTCTTTTCTGAAAACAAAAGTAAATAATGCAATG
The DNA here is from genome assembly GCA_013400975.1 of Atrichornis clamosus. NCBI lineage: Eukaryota > Metazoa > Chordata > Aves > Passeriformes > Menuridae > Atrichornis > Atrichornis clamosus. Next base: position 42,113 of record WBMZ01002499.1, on the reverse strand, counting down.
AACTAATTCATGCAAGAAGAGACAAAGAATGCTAATAGAATTTATTCATTAAAAAATTACAACAAAATGCTTTTACAACTTTTCCAGTTAAAAAAAAAACATTTTAAATACAATGATGAAGATTTTCCTAGTAGCATGTGGTTTTCATAAATATTTTGAACACTCTTCTTTTCCTCTCAAACTTTTTAAATCATTATGGCTCTAAACCCAAAATCTAGTTTCTCAGGAGGCCAAATTAAACCTTTTCATGGCTGAAAGCTGGCATATGTGATACAAGCTGTGCTTCATTCAAGTCCTCAGTCAGCGTGGGTATTTGTACTATTTTCATTATTAATCTAGAGACTACAGTAAAAAATACAAACAAACAAGCAAACAAAAAGCCACAACCCGACCTAGTCCCCCTCCAGTCCCACCCCCACCAAACCACTACCATCAACAACCAAAAAAAAAAACCCAAGGAAACAAACTCAGGGTTCCTAGTGCTAAATAGTCTACAGACATAAGGAAAAGAGGGACCAAATGAACTTACAGTTCTACTAAATGAAAGCTACTTGCCATGGTTTGCCCTACTTGGAAGGTCAGTAAGGCTGTTTTACCACAGAGGCCAACAGAAATAGAAAGTATGGAAATATGACTAGGTCAGTAATGGAGTGCATGAGATGCTTTGATTGAAAGGTTCTGCTGCTGCATGAAGGTTGGTGAATAGCTGGCTTCAGAAAAGTACATAATTGAATTAACAAAAACTAAAGGAAGTAAAATGCAGTTTACAGACAGAACACCTCTGCCCTGAGATGCAGATTTTATTCTAAGTTATGAGAATACTGATAGGGCAATTACATGAATGGAAAGAAAAGAAAACACAAATTTTCCCTTTCGTGGTGTTCCATGCACTGCATTGTCACTGGTGCAATATATATATACATACTCATCTCTGAGCTGTTTAACAGAACCAGGGCTACAAAATCTCCAAACTGATTTAGGTCTGAGACAGCTTTGGTTCAGATACAGCCTTAATCCAGACAAGCTGCACCACTGCAGACCTCTGTCTCATCTTTAGGTGAAGTGGTTTTACTTTCCCTGTTGTGGTCACCACAATTTTCTTCCATTGCTCCACTGAGCCATCACTGTACATTCTTATGGCTTAATTTACCTGTTTCCTGTGGCTTCGGATACCGCGGTTATTCCAACACTTCCTCTTCCCTATCCCAAGCTACCCTATATAATTAACAGCTGATTATATATCAAAACATGATTAGTTCTGGCAGCAAAAAAAAGTTCACATAGTTGTATTTTTTTCTGAGAAGATAACTGTCTCAAATCCTAAGCCTAACATCACAAATCTACATATTATACTATGCTAGAAACTTCTGAAATGCTGAAACGTAAGAAATGACAATTTATGTTCAAATAACTCAGATAAACTAAGTTTAAAAATGTAGTATTGCCCTCAAAGCCTACAGGAATTTAAAAAAGTATGCAATATATAGAGGGTACTAGTCATTCAAACAGTGGGTTCATGTAAGGAAGTTCCTCTGAACCAAGACAGATACCTGTGAGCCAACTGAGCCGACTCACTTTGCCGTCAGAGAAACAAGCACTGTTTTGCGTGGTTTGACTCACCCTAAGAAAGGTTGCTAAAGTAGGTCAGATGACAAGTACCTTAAAGAGACTTATACCTAAGGACTCCTAAGGGCTATTGAGAGAGTCCAGAAAACTAACAAATACAGCCATCTAAAATAACTTGAGAGGTATTTGCTTGTGTGTTACATATGCTATTTGCGCCTGTATATATGTTCATGGAATACACCACATGGATGCTTCCTCCTCTGTCACTTAGGAATGCAAAGGAACCTACACGCTGTTTCTTTTCAATCCGTATATTCAAATCTCAGATCCAAAAATCTGTAAGAGAATGCTATTACAGTTTCTGACACTGTAGTCTAATCAAGCAGATAAATAAAGATGTTGAGGTTAATGTATTTCTCACATAATCAACCACTCAAAACTACTACTTGCTGCAATTTGTGTACCTTCCTTGCTCGTCACAAAACTTGCACTGGAAATGCCAAAATGATAAAATATTTCCTCCTCTTCCCCTCTCACGCTCAGGACCCTAGAGCTGTAAAAAAGGGAATTCACTTAGTGTGAAGGAATATCAATATGGCATGATGAATATCAGTATCGTGTGACAAATATCAAGCCTGCTTAATTCCTCTGTCATTCTCAACAGCCAGTCTTCTCAGGACTCACTAAGTGAGGAATGACAATATTGTCCTGTAGGACTGTTTTAAAAACTACGACTGACTACTAATTGTATGCAATTCAATAACTCGCAATCCCAGTCTCCCTTTAATCCCCATGCTGTGTTGGGCACGTATCCCCACTACTTGGAAACACTTTGCTTTATCTACCTGGAGAATCTTCGGCAAGTCTGTTTTTCAGTGGTCTCCTCTTAACAGAATCACATAAAAGATTTTATGCACAATATCTTCAGTGGTTACCTTTAGAATAACAAATATAGCTTGATTTATTTGCTTATTAAAACCTATGAACATTTACTGTAAGTAAAGGAAACAATGTGCTAGACACCCAAAACAACTGTTTCGCTGACTCAGTTAAGTGTTTTAGAACAATTTCTTGATTTAAAACTACTTTTTACAGCAACAAAAGAAAAATCATATTCTTTTGAAGCACTTGCAAAAGATTTGTCTAATTTTTGCATTCTGTAAACAGACAATATTTAATCTGTTTAAAATTAAACCCTGAAGATCAATCAGATAGGCTTTTGAAGGGCTCAGACACTGCAAGTAGTTAAGCATTGTATTTGCAAGAGATACAGTCAGTTGTTTAGCTACACAGATATCATTTAGTCTATAACTTAAACAAGCACTGATAAAATTTTTTTATGAAAAGATGCTATCAGCAAAACAAACACAGTATTTTTGTACTACTTCAAAGCTTATTTATAATGTGTTTAGAAATATTCAGTGGAAACAGGAAAATAATGTCTTGATTTTCTAAACTTTACAACATCTGCTTTTACTTACTTGCAGCATTGTAAAGTTCTCCAGATTTCAAATGGGTAGCTTTTCTTTTGTCTGGTCCCAAATTTGAAAGTGTTCATATTATTTTTTTTCCCCACACAATTTTTCATTTTTCACTTAAGAATACAGTCATACAAACATCTCTGCAGACTTCTAACAGTGGTAAATACTAGTTAGCATAACATAACATTTTGAACAAGCACATTAGAAACCTGCTAGAAATTACTCTCCCTCAGAATGCCAACATCTTTATAATTTTCTGATATACATAACTATTTTTAACCAGATATCATTTATTCATACTACTGTCTCTGAGTCAGGCATAAATTGCAGAAAACACTATTTTCAATAAATGCAATTCTTTTTGTTGGCTTGGCTGGTGGGAGTAACTACAACCTTCTACAAGCAAAAGGCTTCTACCCTTTAACACGTTTTTTATCTATAAGAAAGGATTCAATTTAGCCAATAAGACGTAACACCTGCATCTTTATCACTTTTAATGGTTTACCAAGACCTGTTGAAGATGCACTATTATATATAGCTTTATTTATTCTCCTCCACTCTATAAAATTAAAGCTGTTGGTGATTTAGTGAGAAGTGATATCCAAAGCCTTCAGGCATGCTATCATATACTATTTGATTCATTCACAGCAACATCATAAATAACTTCCTCTACCTGCATAGAGGCAGACAAGCTGCTCCTGCTCATGAGTTACTTTTTGGCTGCACCTGGGCTAATAAGCTGGGTGCTGACTGCAGAGCATTTTATGTGACTGTGTACCTTGGTCTCCTGATCACCCAGATCAGGCTGATCAACTCTAGTATGGTCTGGCTCCCATCTGGCCTCATACTCAGGTTTCCCTCCCATCAATCAATAGCACCTGGGGGGACAGCAGAAAGGAGAAAAGAGCTGGTGGAAAGCTGGGTCTCAGCCCACTGTTTGGATACGTGGCTGCAGCGTGAGGCAGGCTTAGTTTGTTGCTTGAGTTTTGCTGCAACATGAGATGAGGTCAGCCTTGGACATGCCCAGACCCTCGAGGTTGGAAATGCTTCCAGGTCTACTAGCTTAACCATAGCTTCTGTGTGCCTGACATGCAAAGGCAGTGAAGACAGAAATATTTCCTGCAGAGTCCTTGAAATAAACCCCAGCAAAAGCATGGTTGCTTTGTGCTGTAAACAGCTACACAGCACTGATGCTTCTTTTCTCATTCCATCATGATAAAGGCTTAGTTTTATTTATAACTTTCCTCCTAAAACCATTATTTTTCATACCTATGTCTGGAACAGCCAGTGAAACATGGAGTTTGCCAGTGCCCCGCTGGTACAATGCAGAAATGTAGACTTTGTAACATATTTCCTTACAGTGGAGTGGAGGTGGTACCAGTCATCTCAGATCTGACCATCTCAGGCTGAATTAAAGTATACTAAGTGATTTTATGTCAAATTCAAATCTGCACCCCAACTTCTCCTTTTCACCCAGTATTCAAGGAAGGGTTTACTTACACACTGGATTCCTTTAATGTCAACCAAATCTGTGACATATTTGAATCATTTTTAAATGCATTTTTGGCAGGAATTGTTTTCCAGTTTTATTTTACAAGTATTTGCTTAACTGTTGCCAAACAGTTGATTTAGCAACATTTGTGCAAAGCTCTAGGCAGAATTTTCAAACATATATGTACCAATGGATAGTTTAATTTGGTGCATGGTTTACCAGATTACCATGGTAGCAACACCTGAACACCAAAAATTTTAAAGGGAAAGTCCCTGATACAGGATCACAATGATTTGAGACTTAGTCCCACACAGCAATTTACAGCCAGTTCCTCAAGAAGCATTTTAGAGGGCTGCTCCCTCTTGGGTAGTTACCTTCAGTGACTGTCAGGGGAACCTCTGACCTCTGTTAAGGAAGATATGGGCAAGGAAATTAAAAATTTGGATTCTCAGAAATGTTTCATACTTTCTGCCCAAGACATTGACAACACACACTAGAATCTAGAGTTATTATCTTGCAGGCTACAAAAGAAGATGAAGTCTGTTTGTCTGCTGCATCCTCTATATGTGACATTTTAATATCCTCTGTTGTCCACCTATCCATGGACTTTGGTTCTCTAAGCTCTGTGGTGCCAGAGGGGATTTGTTATCATCACATAACTAAACTAATGTTCTTTTTCAGGGTGTCAAAATACTCAACAAAAACTTCTTAGAGCAGAGAAAAGAGCTCATTGACTGAAATAGGCATTTTGGGCATCTTCCACTTTCTTTACCATAGGTGTTGCCAGAAACAGCACTGATTCTCCAGTTTTAACTGACAACACATGGCATACTGATTAGCCAGGACAGTACTGACCTTTAAAAACTCACCCCTCTTTGATAGTATTAATCAATCTTCTTGTTCCTCAAATAAGTTACAGGTGTGGACTTGCACAGGCAGGAATATAACTCAAAAGGCTTAAAGAATGGAGATAACTTGGGGTTTCATGAATGTAAATTATCAAGTTCTAAGCTTAAGTGAGTCTGATGGGCACAGCTCAAAACTGTTAATGTTTCAACTTGTGATGAGGCCTCCCTGTGCCATGCATTTCTGGGGGACATGGCTCCTGGAGCTGCCACTAAAGATTCCTGGATCACAACCTCAGCTGACCACTGCAAAAAGCCCAGCTCTATTTTTCTTCACCTGCCCACATGAACCACTCTTCATTGGTCCCTGCAGAGAAGAGTGAGAAAGGTGGGAGCTGAAGAAAATTTAGCACACAGCTGAACGGTGCAGACAGAAGTAGAAGGTAAGAGATGGCAGGTAGAGAGTAAGATGTAGAGTACAGTTTATCTTAGCTATGAAAAATATTTCTTTCATTAAAGGGTAGAATGACCAACCAAAAGAAGATTCTCTGTCAGACAACTTGTGGAACATACCTTTTAAAAAACCCATGACCTTTTTAATGAACCTTGAAAAATGCTTTAGGGTAGAAACAAACCAGTTTTCCTATTCTATCGCCCTTCTAAAACTTTCTTTCTCTCCCACCTGTACCCAATGTCCCATTCTAATTGGCTGTACAAATGCTAAAAGAAATACAGAACAGAAGAGCAGCTTAACCAGCCACAGGAGATAAAGTACAGCTCGCAGTCCTCTGCATTTCTTACTAGACAAGCCTCTGTAGTCAAATAAGCCATGTAAATGTATGTGAACAAACTGTGTAGTCTCTATCATTTGTTTGTTCATCGTGTGTAAGGAAGAGGATGCCTGATCACTATTGTCACCAACTACTTGTGGCTGGTCAAGTTCAATAATGAGTCACTTGATAGTCCTTTTGGGGAAAACAAAATTCCCTGGATAGCAGCAGCTTTTTGATTTTGTGTTACTTGACTTCTTTGTTGGTAAAAATCAAAGCTCAGCTTTTTACTCTGACAAGCATGGAATGAGGAACTGATAGTTTGTTTTCCATGTGTGAGTTTGATGTTTCTATAAACCTTGCTTCTGTTATACTGGCATCACTACCACAGAACCATTAGTAATTCAAACTCAGGTCTGTATTTGGGGCTTCTCTTAGGCTGAATTCAAAAGCTTAAATCATGAGGAAACATTCTTGTGACAAATCTGTTGCTCCCTATTCCCTACCCCCACGAAGGAGGGGTAAAAGAGAGAGTTAATTTTTAAAATTAAATAAAATATTTGGTCACTTAGTTTCAGTTTTGTCTGGCATTGATATCTTGTGGGTACTATATCTCGCCATGAAAAATAAATAAGAGAGCTGAACTTTTCAAATGCTGCCAATGAACTTTTTTCCAGTTCAGTGAGGTTAATAGGCCTTTTAATTTACAAATTCATAAGAACAGGATTATATTTGCTTAATATATTCTTTATTATACTCGTTGAAGTCTTTCTGCCAGGAATAGAAATTAGTTCCTCATGACATAAAGGGTCAGGATTAGTTGTAATTAACAGAAAAGTCACAGACTTCAGACAGCTACGGCTAATTACAGCAATTAGAATGTACAAGCAGAAGAGCTGTGAGCTTGCAAACCCCTCAACAAATGTTTGGACCTCAGCATGTCAGATGGTCCAGTGAATCCGTTCATGAAAGTTAAAAACATGTACAAGCAATTTACAGGACTGGGAAGGAAAAAATCAATCATTTCATTTGGGAATCACCCTGAATAAATTTCAGATCCTTCATAAATATCTTGCACTGCAGAAAGATGGACTCATACCGTGTTACTCTGTCAGTTGTCTACATCAAATCATCAAGCTACACAGAATTACAAGGCCCAATTTTATTTTTATTCTGCATTTACCATGCCTTGTAAGAAATGTATTACACATGCATCAACTGAAAACACGAAAACAAGTCGGGAGTTTACAAAAAAAAAGTTTGCTTTTTTTTTTTTGGGGGGGCAAGCACAAGATCTGCAATGCCTTATTAAAACATCAAGGCAGGAAACAATAGAAATGTAAAAAAGTAGGAAGTTCCCTATCAAATTTTCTTCTCACGATATGAATCCAGAGGAAGAATTTAACCTGCTGAACATTCCAATTATTTCCTCATGCTAAGAGAAGTATTGCTTAGTGCAGCAAGCTATAGTTCTCTTTTGCACAGCTACTTGTGCAAATGTTTTATTAAAAGAATCTTCAAAGTGACAGGGTCTGTATGGACAACTTCCATTCCTTTTGTATGCCTTTCTAAATGTCAAATCAAAACATGGCAATGTGATTAAATACACTGGTAGCCATAGTTTTATTATAACTGCCTTATAAATCACATTATAACTAATTAATCTAATTAACAGTCCTATGTCCCAGATACATTACAGGAAAAGACCAAATCAATCCAGCCTTGAAGAAACCACTAATATGTCTCAGACACCAATCCTGGATTTGTTGAACATTCATTGAATATCAACCTGCTGTGAAAATATTACTATACCTGCTGCTTTTATGGGACTGGATTTTGCTTGCCTTTTTTTTCCCCTTAAAAAAAATTTAGGAACACAAAAGTCAATTCTATAAACCAAAGATATTTTGCTAGTGGCCTAGCATTTCAAAGATAACTAATTAAGCTGAAACACTTGTGAGTTTTAAGAGTCACAGATTGAAAATTTAGTATTTTTCCGCTATGTATCTTTTTCATCTGTCCAAATTAAAACACTGGTACACAAATAAAACCACTCTAAGTCCCTTGAAACTTGGGTTTAAAAGTATCACATTTTCAGTAGGTAAATAAAGAGCATGTTGAAGCAGAGCAGGGTTTCTAATGAGTTAATGTAAAAAAACCTCATGCAAAAGCAATCCGCATCAAAGCTAGCAGGCAATACCCTGACAGTCATCCATCAAACCAAAAGTCCCCTTAATAAATGCCAATTATAGGGCAAATATGCACAAACGCGGATAGCATAAGCCATGGGATCATTTCCTTCCAAGAAAATTAGTGACCAACAAAACACCCATGCAGCCTGCCCTACAGCAACACTCACTCCTGACCGGAATACTAACTACTATTATTATTTCACTCCTTTTTACTTTATTTTGTACTTTTTTAAGAATTCAGAGCCACACAGAATTTTGTTTGGGGTTATACAAATTCCTTTGCAATTTGTATAGAAGTCTAACATAACTTTTTAAAAGCCATGACATGCCTATAATGTATACAGAGTCTCTGACTTCCGCCGTAAGCGAGCCTTTTTCCTAACTTAATCATACTCAAATTTCACCCCTTTTAAAGATCCTGATTCAAAAATGTTCACTCATTCTCCACAGTCCACAAATTTATACCATCTCTTCCTGTGGTATTACATGTGCATAAATTAAAAAAGAATGGTCTTGTATAAGGACTGAAAACAGAACAGTCCAAGTCCCCCCCAATCTAACTTCAATTTATCAAGTAAAACATTTGATACAAAATATACATTAATATAAAATTATTGTTTTGTATATGGCTAGGATGTTTCAAATTTGAGCAGAATTATGTTTCCCAAACCTAAAAACAATAAGTTTTACAGCATGCAGAAGTCAAACAATATTAAAGGCTTATCTGCTGTCACATGTGTCATATCTCTGACTCATTTCAGCCCTTTTTGCTAACACCTTGTGCATATCACACCTGACCAATGTTTTTGTTCTCCCAAAAGCAGATTTTTTAGATTTATTGTATCTGATATAAACAGAAAAGTAGCATATTTTGTCATATGGAGTGTCAGATGTAACAGTTGAGGGTTAAGAAAAAACATAGTGCTAATAAGACAAAGCAGCTTTGAAATAAATATTTATGCTAGTATCATGTCAGAGAGAATTTTTTTTCTTTTAAAAACACTCACATTTGCTCTATTCATAGAAATGAACTAGAAAATGCTACATTAGTTCTAGTTTAGTGTCTTATCTAATTGACCTCTAAAGTGACATCTTCCATCACACAGACTGGCCTGTGCTATATTCATTTATTTCCATCTTACCTAAAATTATGATGAATGGTTTGAGCTCCATTCAATTATTGAAAATGTGCAAAGAAACAGAAACAATGAAACTGGCAAAGTGCTCTGCATTCTTAGGAACAATTTAGGCTAATTAGCATCAACTTCTCCCCCATTCATCATACCCCTTTAGAAATATAAACAAACTGTCAGCTCTAACCTAACAAACAGATCACTGAGCTACTTAACACAAATTATTCTTACATGAAAAGCTCCTTCTCAGGCAATATTCTCCTCTAGGGCATCTGGGAAGTTGAGCTATTAAAATTGAAGACATATGTTTCAGTCAAACTTAACTCCCAGATTGTACTGATCGCTGTTGTGACAGTTTTCCATCAGCATGCTGCTGCTGGCAAAGTACTACGTTTTAAACAAAGCAATGCAACAATAGACTTCAATGATGCATGTTCACTCAGTATACTATCAATACCACCCAATTAGCACCCTGCACCTAGAAGTGGAGCTACTTCAAATTATTGCTTAGGTACAACCCGAATCTCAGATTTCATTTGGGGTTTCTTTTAGAATTACAAGTTCTGTATGTTCCTGCAAGCTTGCAGAAGGCAGCAGATATGCCACTGTCAGCTGTGACAATAGTTTAAGTCAAACTGCAAAGGCAGTGCCCTGAAGAGGCCGTAGAGGGGAGCACTGCTGTCACTCCCGGGTTTTAACTCAAACTTCTCCACAGATGCCACAAATAAAAGGACAGCTCTAAGCTAAAGGAAAACAGGAAGGTTTCCAGAGCTGAATACTTCCTGAACACAGCAATCCAGGTGCTACTTTGAAAGCCAAAATGATAATGATATGTACTTTCTTCCCTTTCTCCAAAATGCAAAAGGAACTCTATACCTGACTGAGAGGTTTTTGTACTTAAGCTAAGACTTTTTCACCAGTTCATTAAAATACTCATTATCTGGTAAAAGGAAGAAATAAACACTGGCCTGGAGCTTCTTGTCTCACAGGCATTTGAGATTTTGTGCATACATAAGAATAAGCCTTTTCCAATAAGAACTGGAAAACTGGGGAATATCCTCCACTCTATTTTAGAACAAATATACTTTGGAAATTCCAGAAATATCAGAAATAATCAGTGTTGAGGAACTACTTCCTGAGTTGGGTTTTTCTTTTCAATCTATAAGAAAATTCGTACTTATTGCCTTGGTTCCCCTTAAACAGCAAAATGTACAATTAGAACCTCATGAATTAAAGATTAAGACTTTCCCATCCCTTCCTCCTTCGATTTTCAGGAATCAATCTCCTTTGATTTTCTCTCATTTCTCTGCTTATTTCCTTCTGACTCTAAATTTGTCCTGCCAAAAACACTTGTAGTGTATGTTACAACTTGCCTATTTTTCCCCCCTCCACCACTTTCTTTTGAGGAAGGTAATGCAACCAAGAAGTATCAGCTTGGTTGCCTGCTTGCACAGAAAGGTGTATTCTGAATTTAATTTTTTTTCATCCTTAGGTGAGAGGATGAAGGATGATCTTTTAACTTCCTGACTTGGCCCCCACTGCTGGTTGCACACACAGTCGCTTTTTCCCCTTGGATACAGAACTTCCAAGACCTGGAGTATATAACATGGTTGGGAGCCAGAACAATTAGATATAAGGTCCCCAAACACCTCCATGGTGATACCCTTCCTACCAGCAACAGAGATAGACCTTCTGAATGAACACAGCGCAAGTGTTTGTGTCTTCTTGCTTCTGAACAAAAGCACCTTGTAATAAGACATGACAGCCACCTCAAAAAGTGTTTTAAGCATAGTGCTGACGAGAAAGTCTGATCCGAGAAGTGTTATGCAAGCAGACTGGTGAGACTTGAAAGTCAGAATCTAGACAATGGCTCCTGCCCATCTTCCCTGAAATGATCTCACAATCATGGGCTTGACTGACCCACAGAAATGGTGATGTAGTTCATATTTATCAAGAGAGAAAGAGGAGAGGTTCTACAGTGGACAGACTAAAAACCATCATGAATATGAATTGATACTTCAAAGTAACAAAAAAGATTTTAAGCAAGACAAACACTTGAAGTCTGAAGTAGAGAGATACAAGTCACACAGCATAGAAACAATACTTAAATTCAAGTTTGTAGATTAGACTGCTTAAAAGATGCAAATATAAAGAGAAACCTGCATTTGTTCACACTAGAAGACAAAAAAAAATGTCAGAGAAAAATCTGAAAGGTGAACTCACACATACCTGGGGGAATTAAGGATTCAAGACAAGGGTAAATTCTGAGAAATCAAGAAAGACAGACTACTGCTTTAGCAACTTCATTGGAAACAGATATTAAAAACCTTTGGGCTAGAAGAATAAGAAGCCTAAGACAAAGGCTGCCTTAAGGGTAGTCATTCTTTCTTCAGCTAACCAACAACTGAAGTAGCTCAATCTCATCAAATATATTGACCCAAAGAAAATGTATGTTAATGAAAACTGACCTCTAACAACACTGAAGTCTAGTAGTTTAGGATTGTACTCAGCTCCTATACCTTTCTGGTGTTGTTTGCAAAATCCACTTCAAGAAAACATGAATGACTGCTCTTGAAATGGGGGGATGAAATTAGAGTGAAAGGGATGGACCAGCACTGAACATTCCTTGGGTATTAGAGCAGGAACTGGAGGTACACTATAGACACTGCAAGGAGAATGTCCCTGCAAAAGCCAGTAGTTTTCCCTGGGTTATGAAAAAGGATTTCCTTAGGTGTTTGGGGTTTTTGGTACAGGACAGTCTCAAAGGCTGTAAACCACCAGCTCTTTTTGCTACACTATTGAAAAGAACACATGGGATATGGGTATGCTACCTAAATATGAGCTGCATATTTCAGCTGGTCTAATTTTTTTCTTGGTTCAGCCATTAAAAAAGGCATTTGTCATATATGCATCTAAAGAGCATCTAACACACATGAAAACACAGAATTCATCTCAGTTTCAATTGTTCGCTCAACAGCTACAAATCTGTCCTAATTTTTAGGAAGCTATATATATGTGATCATGACTGCCTTAGAGACAAATAAAATAAATATTAATCTACATCTGTGGAAATTACTTCCAAGCTGGCATCAAATGCCATTGAGCTATGCTGAAGGCGAGAGAAAGCCACACACTGTATTTTTACCATTATGTTTTATAGCTCAAATGTGCAACATTCAAGGGCTAGTTTATTATTTACATTGAGCTGCTCTCACATGGCTGTTATTTAATTTTTATTCATATATTTTCAAGTATTTTCTGTTGTTTCAGATATGTTTTCTTCCTGGTTACAGTGTCTTTTTAAGGCAGAGCATCAAGTAATAGAAGCAGACAGGAAATAAGGGTTGTTGCTCTCCAGAGGATGATTAAGCAAGTCAGCACAGATTCCCTGAAGTTCCCACAAACAGGCTCTTATGTAACAACATATGTTCTCCAAGATATTTTCTCTGAGCAGTGAAGAGTCTTCATGGGAAAAATATAAGCAAGCTTTATAATAAACACTGTGGAGCATGAAATAACTATAAAATAAAGAGAACTATAAATGAAGTAAATTATTAGATACTGAAAATTCCACAGCAACTGATTCTCATTTACATTTCTCAAAATTAATATTGGTTAAAAAAGTATCCAGCTGCTTCAGTCTTTTGCTTATGCAAGCAAAACATATTCCTTGTTCCTCACAATATCACCTGTAATGCTCTGGGATGAGTCCAGATGGTGGTTTTAAAGCAAGTATTCCAGATGACTTCTGGAAACTGTTCTGTGAAGAAAGCAGGATCCATCCTTTTCCTCTCGCTTATGCCCAGAGCAGAAATTCTTTTAACTTGAGAAAACTTAAAAAAAAAAAAAAAATCCATAACATTTACCCGGCATTAGACCGTCCCAGTGTATATCATTATTAGATTATTCAGTACAATTGTTGACTGGTTAAAGCCATTCAGTACCGTATACTTTTTATTCTTTAAGAAATACACACACATTAAGACTTTTTTGTCCTTCTCTTTAATTTTAAAGAAAATTGACACATTTTATTACAAGAATTCTAAGCTTATAGAAGTGGCTATTTACCTTCACAGGAAAAAAATATTTTACTAGCTAGCATTAGATATGAGGACAGACTACTATATAGTCTGATTTTTCTACCAATAAATAAAAATTTTGGGACATGAACATCAAAAAAGGTAAACAACACAGCATAATAGATTAAGTTTCCCAGTTACTTACAATTTCAATGCCCATTTACAAAGATTTGTTATTGCAAAGGTAGAAAAGCCAGATCAACCAAAAATAGCGAAGTAACTATGCTCTCTCAAAGCAGACCCTCAAGCTGTGTTGCAGCAGAACATCTAGCTCTGAAAGTCCATTACCAGTTAGTCTGATTCCTATGAACCATACCGTGCATTTTATTTTCACACTATGTGGACAAAAGTTTAGCATTCTCTGTATTAAACACATTGCCCAGATGTACAAAATCACACATATCTTATCCTGCTGTTCCTAAAACCTATAACTTAACTTTTCACATGAAAAGAACATCTAGTCACAAAAGGACTGGATGCTCTTAACTTTTTCTGTGATATTGCTGCCACATACTGATTTTTAAAGCTTTTTTTCATGTGCTGACACAAGACATGGAAGGGCCATATAACACAGGGGCGCTCCCAAACAAAAAGGTTGGTTTTGCCTTTGTAAAACCTATAAGGCCCTGATGGCAAAGTTTGCTTTATCTCACCTTACTCACAATGGCACTGAAGTGAAAAAAGAGAGTTAAAATCCAGTGTCATCTTCTCACACCCATATGCTACATCTTTTCAATATTCAAATATTTTGAATAAATATACTTTTAATCATTTATTATTCCTGTTTAGCTGGTGTTTCATTGTATTGGTGCCTGTATGGTTAAGACTAGGATTTCACTTTGTGTGATACCTTAGTCCTAGAAACTGAACTAGAAGTGACTTAACAGGTAATTTTTCTGGTCAAACAGGATAATTCTTTCTATTCTATGCTAGTCTATTTTCTAATGAGCTGTTAAGGGATACAGGTGATGAAGACCTTTCGTCACTTCCTTCTTTCAGAGCTTGTTGATCTCTCACTGCTTGAAAGTGACATCAGCAGTCATTCTTTCAAGCATGGTGTTTCATTTTCAGCTGCTCTTCCTACACATAAATGTTATTTTTACTCCACAACCAATTATTCAGCACCAAGCAATGGTTAAAACAAATGTGATGAGGATTATCACAAGAACAGATATTAAAAGATACTACAATATATCAATTTCACTCTAAAACTTTGAGCAATATAAAAATCAGTAATCCTTTGAGAGCAGAAACTGACTATTGTTATATCACACTGTTTTGAGTATGATTTTGATCTCAGTTCTTACTCTTATGTGACTTCAAGAAAGTTACACAATGAAACTCATAAGTGAAAAGTGAACACGAAGCAATTATGTTGATTTGAACTCCTAATCATAAGAAGAGTCCAAAAAGGCAAGAATTGTATCTCCAAAACACATATTAAAAAGTAATTGAATTCTAACAGCTTTAAAAAATGAAAAAGGATAAGAAAACAAGGCTTAGAAGTAGCCTAAGGAGGAAAACTGAGAAGACAACTGCTACTGAGTTAAAAACAAAGGTTCAAAAATATATAAATGCTAACAGGCAAAAAATGCCAGGCCTTGGGACAATAATTCTGAAAGTATGGTAAGAGAGACTACTTGTTTCATTCAGTTGTGCACAAGTTTGCTGTGCTTCTTTAATATATGTCTTTTCCAAGAAGAAAAATTGCAAAGGGATCATAAAATAGATAATCCAAGATATTTCCTCACCATATCTTAGATCTGATTTAGTACAGCCCTTAATACTTTTTTCAGAATAAAAATTTAAATGAAAAAAAATTTCTTTTTTCCTCTTAAGCCTAATGAGGCAATCAGACCTGAAAATCTAGGCCTTCCAGATTGCATGAGCCTCTGAGGACAACAGATGGAAGCACTGTAGTTAACAGAAGCATCAGGAAAATCCTAAAAGCTGCCAGAGCATTCCTGCTCTTTGGTCAGGAACTGCAGACCCGCCAAAAGCAGGGGTCAGCAACAGAGAACTGACAACTTCTGCAAATGCTTTCCAGGCTACAAGAGTCCTGATTCTCAGGGCACTTGAGCTCCCTAGTTGGACCTACTTAACTTGAAAAAGTGTCTTTAAGTTTTTTTTTAATTTTATTTTGAAAAAGCCATGCATGGGGAAGCACGTCTTAGGCCAGCTTCCAGACTAAAAATCACTTGATTTTGCATTTTAAAAAGAAAACCTGTAGCTCAATGGGAGCAGGAAAGATGGGCTCAGGCCAAAGCCTATTTACAAATCCACCCCAGCTGATGTTCTTTGAACAAGAGAAATTACTGCTCATGTGTTAAAGGGCTATCTAATGGAC
The DNA here is from genome assembly GCA_013400975.1 of Atrichornis clamosus. NCBI lineage: Eukaryota > Metazoa > Chordata > Aves > Passeriformes > Menuridae > Atrichornis > Atrichornis clamosus. The sequence goes on along the minus strand of WBMZ01002499.1, from coordinate 26,208 downwards.
CTGGAAGCCTTCCTACCAACTTCACCTAAGTGCTGCATCAAACCAAACTGTCAAATGATTCAGTGACTGTTCCAGAAATTTCAGATCCTATACTAGCACCAGTGGATTCTTGCAGCTTTGTTTATCCAAAGGAAGAGTCTGAGTAAATCTACAGGTTTTTCTGGCTATTAACAGATCTTTGCCTGCATGTGGTTGTTAATTTAAGGGTTAATTGAAGCAGTTTAGATAGTGAATGCTGGTTTAAAAATTGGTTAATTTGATAATTTGGTTAAAACCATAGAGTTACCTAGGAACTTTAGATGTTTTTGCCACTAAGCATCAGCAAAAGGAAGATACTGAAATGTGTGTTTTCAGATTAGGTTGACTGATGAATAAAGCAGTAGAGAGAGTCTAAGTAAATGTATCTTATTTTGCCTCAGCATCTTTCTCATTTAAATCCTGCCATATAAGCAGGGGACTTAAAGCTCTAAAGTAAGCCACTAAACAGCCCACTAAAGCCCTGATATCCCTTATTTTCACATGGTCCAATTAAGAAAACAGTTCCCAAAGTCACTGGAATGCAAAATTACAGACCACTGGCAGAAAAAAATAGTCATGAAAAAAGGGACAAGTTCATGGCTTCCAGTAAGCTGTCTTCATTACTTAAGGTTCTAATACTACAAAGACCTAAAGCAGATTGAGCAGAAAACAACACTCTTGAAGTCTTAACTCTGAAATGGAAGTAATTATCAGCCAAAAAAACAGTCAAAGAAGGTCTGAGAACAGCTGGGTCTTCAGTTCTGCTCATCTGTGCATTGTGTACACCCCATCACCAGGACTTAACATATTTTCTTCTGGAATTATCACCTTGGCTAATTTCATGGGCACAGATCCAATTCAAAGTTCTTTCGATTTACGTGTAAATTTGAAATTACAAAGCATAATTTTGAAAATGCCCATCAAAAGGAAAGATGCAATACACTTTACCTTACGTTGCCACACTGCCTATTTTAGTGACTCTGCAGCAAGTCGCCTGTTTCAGGACACGCATCTGAGAACAGGATGAAGTACCACTGAAATGTATGCTACACTGGACTCAGTTTGAGGCTACTGTTCTGTTTGAGCTTTGCTCACTATTAGCAGAGGAATGGGCATTTATCCTGGCCTCAGTATCCCTTTACTCACCAGATTGCCTATGACACTTCCAAGGTCTGAAACTGCAGCTTTGGGTCTAAACCTATAAAGAATATGCTAAGAAATGCTGAATCCTATTGCACTTACATTACATTCTCTGCTTCATTTGTGCAACTCACACAGGATTAGGTAGGATTTAAATCCTAAAGGTCTGTAGCCCTTACACTTCATTTGTTTCAAGACTTTACATGTAGTTTATATTTAGTATTTCGGCCAAACAGTTCTGTTTTGTTTTTAGATGTATGTACTTCTATCGCATCCAGGCAGGTAAGTGTTAAAAGCAATAGGAAAACAATAGGAGGTTAAAGTATGCAATGCAATAAGAATGTTTAGCATGTCCTGACACTCCAGCTTCCCCCCCCCCCACCCTTCAGGCATCTAATTGTTTGCTTTTCCTCCTACATACAATAACGAAGTGAACTACAATCAAAGTGTGATGACAAATGGTCCCAGGGTTTGCATTCTTCGGAATATATTGGCATTCGTAAACCAAAGAAGAAAGATAGATGTAATCAACCAAATCAACCACCCTCTTACAAGAGAAGGATCTGGAAGAACATGTTGGCAAAATCTTCAAACCACATTAAGCACTAATTTGAAAGTATGTTTGAAAGGAAGAAAGCAATGCATCTAATACCAGTTTATTTGTATAACAACAACTAGAGACTGAACTTGCTAGACATATTTTGAAAGATGGAAACAATTAAAATGCATTAGTGATCTAAACAGGCACTGTATTTTAAAAGAAAAGAACTTTAAACAATCAAAGCTACATATATCCACATTTTGTTGACTAATCCTCACCTTCCCTTGATCTCCTAATATTTAGTACTTGAAACATTGCATCTCTGCTTACAGAAATTCACAAGAGTCAAGTCTGTTCAAATAATTTTGCTTATGGAAAAAGAGTGATACAGTATCATGAGAAAAACCCCATCAGCTGCAGGATGGCAATTGTTCTGCCTCCAACATTAAAAACTTGGACCCTTCCACTCAAGAAACCAAGCACAGTGGCCAGGCCTTACCATATTATCAGTGTAATCACTAAATAGTCAGCTCATATCACTAATAAATAAAAATGGACAAAGTACACTGAGAGGATGCATTACTCATATCTTCCTCTTCGTTAATAGTATCTTGAATAGAAGGGAAAAGGACTTAGTATGGGAGAAGTCTTAGCATGGAAATGAATAATCAAATATTATTTTAAATAAAGTAGATTTAAATATTTCATATTTAAGTTCAAATAAGTCATAAATTAGGGATTAACATAACCTGCACTTTTCGCAGTTGTGTTTGAAATGCAGTAATTCAGATTTCTGGATACTGACAACCCCTCCTTAAGAACAAGATCAAGTCATTCCAAAATCCAAAACTGTTAAAATTAAAGACATCTTTAGATACTCACTTTTGACCTGCTGCAGTCTTACCAGGACATCACAGACACATTGAAACTTCAGAAAATGCTGTCATAACTTCAAAACATGAATCTTCCTCTCTTTTTTTGGCATGCTTTGATGAGCAGCAAAATTGTTAGCATTTATAAGCATCATCATTAGCATAACATTAGCACACAATGAAGCACACAGTTCATGCCCACAAGATACCATTTCTAATCTTCTGAAAGCAGACATTGCTACTGTTGCTCTCAGTCTTGAGGATTTTAACTTCAGCAGAAACTTGGCTACAGAGAAGGGTGATACAGAGTTGGAGATTTCCTGATTGATTTTTGATCTCTTTGTTTCACATGAGGCATGGCTCCAATCATGACCTTAAGTGGGAAATTACTTATTGGTATGAAATTTATTTATGTATAAATGTTTTAAGAGGTTGATTAATACTTTAAAAAACCAACCAAAGAAAACCAATGGCGTAATCAGTGCATATCAATTACTATATCAGAGACACAAGAAAGAACCTAAATATCAGAATTTTCAAATAAGGTACAACAAAGGTAATGCTTTTCTAGTACTAGAGCACTTGCATTTTAGGAACAAAATGGTAGTAACTACCCCATGAAACAGTTTCATCAGTTATCAAAAATAAGATTAAATGGTAAAACACTGAAGGAAAAGAATAATAGTCTACTTGATAACTCAAAAAATCACCATTGACACAGCAAATTTAGAAGTGAAAGAGAGTAGGTTTATGTTAGATATTAGGAAGAAATTTTTTACTGTGAGAGTGGTGAGGTGGCACTGGAACAGGTTGTCCAGAGAAGCTGTGGCTTCCCATCACTGGAGGTGTTCAAGGCTAGTTTGGATGGGGCTCTGAGCAACCCAGTCTAGTGAAAGGTGTCCCTGTCCATGGCAGGGTGTTTGGAATTGGTGACCTTTAAGATCTCTTCCAACTCAAACCTATCTATGATTCTATGATTTCAAACACACACAAGCAGCACCATGACACTATATCCTACGATATGTATACTGTAGTACTGGTCTGGAGCCAGTTTTCAAGAAATACCTGCTTCAGAGGAAGAGAAAACAAAGTAGTGAAATCAGATTTCAACAGGCAACAGAGAATCAGGACTCGAAAATCTGAATATCACCTTTAAATTTAAAGAACAAATGTCAAATAGCTCTGCAGTTTTCAGTACTATCTCAGCCATTAGAGAAATAAGTAGACAGTGTACAGAGAACACAAATGTATCATATCTGGCCCCTCTTCCAACCCTGTTTCACGTATTTTTGTGACAGCTCTTCAAACACCTTTAAGTATCAAAGTCTTGACTTGTAGGATAAAATAAGTAAGTTCTGGCAGTAACATAAGCTCTACCACATATTTATTACAGGTTTTGCTTAAAAACTACCACTGTTGACATGAGTTTCAAGAGGAATGACAAACTAGAAATGCATACACCACTAATACATAGTATACTTTTATTTCATACTATATATGCTTCCATATTTCCCCAAACGTTTGTATCTATTCATGATTTAATAGGTGCTCAAAGTTACACAGTTGCCACTGAATTTTACTAAAAACTGTGTGAGCCACTAGGATGTATATTGACAGATGCACATTCTTGTTCAGAGTTGTAAGAAAAGAACTGTAGAGGAAAACCATCCAAGTGTAAAAGTATGACGGGAGAGGGTAGGAAACCTTAAGGAGGAAAACTACAGGATTAAAAGTAAAGGCATGTCAGAATAAAAACGGTGTGTCATCTGCAAGGCTCTTTTAGTAAAAGATTCCAGAAGAATTTGCTTATATAGTTAACATCAAAATACAAAACCAAAAAGCCAAGCCACAGGTAGTCGGTGGCAGCCAGACTACAAACGTCAGTGCACAAGCAGACGCCGTGCAAGGTGACGCTATTGAGTGGGCACCGTGTCTACAGGTGCAGGACCACCGAGGTCAGCTTTTGGCTGCTTTCCAAACACAAAGCTAAAGCTCCAGGTGTTTGGAGGCACTGGTTCAGCTCCGTCAAGAACACACTTACTATGGTCTTCCAAACACAGAACTGGGGCTTTTTTGAAGCCAGAGAATTTGTGCCCAGACAGCTCTAACATTAGTGACAATGTTTGAAAGTAATAGTTTCTATGAGTGCTTATAAAATGTTCATAATCACAATGAAAGCTTGTGACATCCAGACTATGAAAGGCTCAAAAGCCAATTATCTTCCATTTTAATCTAGAACTAACACAGGCAATATTCTATGTGAAAAAGTTGTTCTTAATTTAAATATTTTTAAATCAAGTGTTATATAACAGAACTTTTCAACTAATACCATACTTTCCTGCAACAATTACAGACTCATCTTTAACTACTTCCAGTAGCTTCTTAATTTCAGTACTTTTTATCATAGGGCAAAATTATCTTCCTATAGAAAAGACTGTACACAGCAAATCCCCTGCATGGTTAGACTTCTGTTTGCATACATGTTCTCAGCAAAAAAACAACAGCCTGAGTGTCCCAGTAAGAAATTTGTTTTTGTCTCCAAAATAGACAGCAGAGAAGCACAACACTGCCATCTCCACCTTAAAGGCTGAAGTACAAGTATCCCACACATAACCTAGTGAAAAGGTTATAAAATACAGCAAACAAGAACACATGTAAGGGTTTCTAAAACTTTCATGAGCAAATTAAGAGAACTACTGTCAGGCAGAAAAATTAAGTTTAACCAACCAATGTAGTGTACCAGAAAAACATCAAACTCAACAGCCCCAAAGCCTGAAGGGGAAAGAGTAAGCAAGCTCTCAACCTGTCCAGCCTCAGCCCATGCCATCAAGTGACTGGCATCAGAAAGAAGACATACCTGAAAGTGTTTTATGTCATGTTTTATCTGTCATTGTTCTAGATGTGGTAGGTTTTCTAGCGATGGACTTATGTGCTGGGAAGCAGATTACTCAACTTCCATAGCTGCAATTTGCTGGGGTTTTTCACCACACATACATTAAAGTGGGTTATACTCTCAGCAAAGTACAATATGAAGCCTGAAATACATTCCCCAGACCCTAACTCAATTTAGTATATGTTCAGTAGCATACCAGTAGTACAAAGAAGAGTTTATTTTCTTAAAAAAAAAAAAAGAAAAAAACTCCTCCCAAAAAAAACCAAAACCACAAAAGAAAACAAAGAAAAAAAAAACCCAAGGAGAATGGAGCCTTCCTTCCCTCTTAATCCTCACACAAAGCTGAGCAAAGTCCTTTTTCCTGCAGTGGATTATTTAAATACGCATCTTCCTTTAATGGTATTTGTTAAAGCTTCAGGTTACCTGAGAAGCAGGTCCTACAAGGGAAAATATGGAAGGTGACAAACAGCTTCACTAGCTACCACAATAGAGCAAGCAAATTAAATTGCTGATGTCTGTTAAGCTTTGGGCGAAGTTCAGAAGCAGAAGTGTTCCTGGCACTCACTGCTGCCTGATAAAAAGGTAAGCAATCCAACAAGCCAGCTGCTACCAGAACCATTACCTATTCTTCCACCACTGACTGGGAATCCCTGCCAGCTTACACAGTTCAGGCAAATAAACTGACAGAAAACTACCCTAACAAAAGCAATTAAGTTTCTGTCACTTAAGCTCCTTGGACCAGTTCCCTAAGAGGTCAGCATCATTTCAAACAGTTTGCTTACACAACAAGAACAAGCATAGATAAATAGCACCACCTCTCTTCTTCATAGGTCAGTGAGGAACATTGCAACAGAGGAATATACTGTCAACTTAAATGCACTCAGAATTTGGGCACCAGATAGTGACACAAAATCCACTGAGATGACAGCTATAAGTAAGATGAGAAAAGCATTCTCACAGGTAGGTTTTGGCTAAGGAAAGAAACAGGGCTCATGAGCTTTATTCCCAACAATAACACAAGTTAACTGTAAGAGCAAACAACAAGTGGAAAATCTACAAAATATCAGACTGACAAGCACCCTATTTGGTGTTTCAGTTTTGCAAAGTGCTGATATACAATAAGATAGCACACAAGACTAATCCAACTAAGGAACAGTTTGGACAGGAAATTTCCAGAAAACAAGGAAGTTCAACATACAGAAAATTCATGCTTAGTAAGTAGGGAACTTTCTTCAAGAGACAGTCTACAAAGATGGGAGTTTATTGCTTCAGGCATTAGAATGAGCAGAAGGAACTGAATGAATATATTTACTGACTACAAGAGGTATGGAAAAAGCTCAGAGTCTTCATCTATTAACCTCATTTGTAGATGTGAAAAAAAGGAATATTTTAACTACCTACACAAGGAGATACTTTGAAGGGCACCACTGCTGACAAATATTTTCCCCATCATCAAGCTTGATACCATCAGGGTTCTGGCAAGAACACATGGGAAAACAAAGCACACAATAGTATGGACAGTACATCCTGCCACTTAGATCCTGCTTGGCACAGATCATGTTTTAGAAAAATATCTTCATCACCTGATGTTCTACGTACAAAGTACGGCCATCAAAGTTCTAGAAAAAGCTAGATTTGCTGAACAGAAGCAAAGCAAAATAAACTTAACTTCCATTGAATGGGACAGACCCAGAAGGAAGTCAGGACTGTCAGACCACTGTCAACCTGTATGCTTCAAAAAATGAGGTGAAATAACACAAATATGTGCTGGACACTAAACAATGGAAGGTAAATTGTGTTCAATCCAGCTCCAGAAGACAGACTTCAGCCTCCAACTGGAAGCCAACTGAACATGACCAATATATAGGGGATGTAAATCTCAATAGAAAATACGAGAAATTGAAGTCACAACTATGATTTAAAGAATAACTTCTAAGGCAGCCACTGTCAATTCCCTTATGTCACAGTTTGAAAGTCTAAACTAGAAAGAGGAGAGAAAACAGCAACACTGTTAGTTAAATATAAATAGGCTCAGACAGAAGACTACTTAGGTTTTAGTTCACTTAGTACAATAAAATCAGGAGAGGTGGAGTCAGTAAACTTAATGTCAGTGGAGACTATCACTTGCACACCAATTACAAATAAGAAACTATTTCCAAACACACATCCCAGATCCCTTGGTAAAAGGCCAGTGAAGCCTGGTCCAAAATACAGTGGTGTCAATGTGACTTTACATATATAACCTGGAGTAAGAGAAGTCAAATACTAAAAAGAATTTTGTTTAAGTTTGAGAGTAAAAGTTCTAGGACAGAACAGGAAACATACATTGAGAACACTGCAGTCACAAAAGGACTGATGGAAAAGGATGCCAGTGGTACATCAGAACAGCTCTCCTCCTTTCCTGCAAAGGTTTACATTTGTTGGATGGAAAATTCCTGTATACAAGGCTCCAGGGTTATGAGTTTTCCAGAAGATTTATTATGGTCTTCTGTGCACCATACAGCAGTTATTACTAAACAAAATACATCTGATCCAGGAATACTTGAAAACAGGTTGCACATTTTAGAACAAATTCAGTTTGCTAGATTTTTCAGCTATGAGCTCTACAGCCTGTTACAGAAATAATTTTTTTCCACCACAGATGTAAACAGAGAATGTAAACTGTAACAGAAATATAATTAATTGGGTATCACAAAAGTAATTTCCTCCAGAGATATTTCTTTTAAATGATAGCAAGTTTTCAAACATTTTATCCTAATGTCCAAAGGCAGGTGGGGATACCAATGTAAGTCTTGTGCAGGATTTCATAAAGACGTAATTTAATAGATTGTCTCAGATTTACAAGCAACCTTTAAAAAAGTAGCATTTTAAATAGAATCACTAATTTGGGTGAGATGGGGTCTTTGGTAGCCAACTGGACATCAGCCTAGACACTGCAATACTTAGAAAGTTGCTGCCTGTCTTTAACTGGACACTTCAGAGTGTTCAAGCCCACAGCCAGGGAAACAATTTGACAACAAGTCCACTCCTTCATACGTACAGGGAGTAGGCACCTGGAGGTAGTTCATGTACGAGTATGTCCACATGCTAGACTTCACAGGATACCTGGTACAGATCTAGGACAGTTCAGAAGAGATTCAGGGAGTGAGTAACTGCCATTGATTTCAGTGGACTTGAGATACTGATTAATCTCATGGTTCAGACACCTACAATTCTCCTAGAACTGAGGGATGGCAGTTCCTCTGAAAGTACACATGAAAAGTTATGCATTAGGACCCAGAAAGCAAAACAGTTAAATCCATTATTGCACTTTCCAGAAGACTTAACTGACCACTGGGGCCACTGCATATATGTTTACTCTCTCTCATGTTTTATCTGTACCACTATGCAAAAAATTATTTCAAGATTCAAAGACCTAGGAAGAGAGCAAGAATGAACAAATCAAAACCAAAAACGAACAAGCAAAAAAAACCCCACAAAAAAAACCTCAATGACAACAAAAAGCCAAACAAACTAACAACAAAAAAAAACTCACCAAAAAAAACAAAGGAAAAATCCCCCCAAAACTCTTGGAAAATAGGATTTTCTTAGTTCCTTGGTTTCCTGGGCTAGGCCAAGGAAGTTCCAAATTCTTTCACTGGTCTCAAATCACCTGGGTCTGTTGTGAATTTTTCGATTAGCAAGAGGACCCAGGCTTTGCTTATGCAGAATGCAAGCAGTCTAAACCTCGCCCATAGTCAAAACTATTTATACTACAAACTTGAATACTGAAATGTTTACAAAACTATTAGCAAACATATAAAGCAAGTTCAAATTTTATGAACAGTTCAATCATCATACAAAATGCAATGTGGTGATTTATTCCTCTATCTGAATTTAATTTCTTAACCATAATAGAGTTTGTAGTCAAAACAAAGATTAAAAAGCTATCCCTCATTCCAGTTTCAGTAGATAAGGTTTCAACCCTATGGTTGAAAAGGAATTTGTAGAACACTGTCTCTCCCTAACTTTTTTAATTCTTCACAGGTTTTGCCGTTAAGGTTCTAGGTGCAATTATAAAGATTAATTAAAATGTAGGAGACAAAGATTTAGATGTAAACAAGATTTAGACCGAATAGAAAAAGTCCAGTTTAGGACAAAGCTGGTAATACTTGTGATACCATCTCTACCTGACTGCAGGGGTTTTCCCTCAAGGATATTATTCTTATTCAGCACAGGGAATACAAACCGCTAAGTCTGAGTAACAGAGTAGCATTTATTCTTTAGGGTCCTCATTACTTCTACAGAATACTATAGGCAAGGAGAAAATTTAAAATAATAACTAAAAAGGCACGTTAGGGAAGTTAAAACCATCTCTTCCTCATTGTCCCCAGGATTTTTTCCTTGCTTCTCTACAAATTGCATAAAACATTCATAGCATCCCAATAAAACTGTCTGCTCTCCTTGCAAGTGTCTGTCTCAAGGCACCAGAGAGGTCTAATCATTCCTGCAAATCTCAGCACAACAATTGAAATCTTCAGGGAAAATGCTCGAGTAGCATAAAGAGATTCATGCATAATCAAGAAAAAAACATAGTCTTGTATGTGTAAGTGATAGCACATGAGAAGATAATGAGTACTTAAACAAAGCCATTATTTTTTCCATTCACTGAAAAAAGTATACATTGATACAGGAAAAAAGGGAAAAGCCATTATATAACAAAAGGTAAGATTATACCACACAAGCATAAAAGTTGTTGCCCAAGTTACTTCAGCCCAATTCCAAGTGTTCACTCTAGGGCTGCAAGACTAAGCAAGTGACAAGTCCAATTAAAAGTGTTATGCGTCAACTGATCAACGTTCTCGCACTACTTTTAAAGAACATTTCTGAACTTAGAAAATCTGTGGTTAGACAATACCTAACCATAACACTGTAAAACTGCTTTATCTGCAAAACTTTTAGTTCATTCTGCACGGCTCCTTACCTTCACACCCACAATTTACAAGTGACATTTTCAGAGGATGTTTAAGGGCTATCTGCTCCAATTTTGTGACCACTTGCTGCTTTTCGGGAGTCTTCAGAAGATACTTGTGTTTGCATAAACTTTAGTTTTTAAATCAAATTATTTTTCATTACTCATTTTTAAAAACTACTTTTGTATAGAGTATGTACAATCTTTCTGTTTATTACTTAGATGTCAGAAATATTTGAATTTCAGTAAAGTACAATATTACAGAAAAGGTTACATAAAATGTTAAAGTTCAATACAGGGTAGATAATACATTTTAGAGATTTTCCAGATCTGTAAACAAATTGTGAATCCCTATGCATACAAATATAGAAAATAAGTCCCACTTATATACCACTTCAACAACTGGTCACATTTTATTTTAGTTTTTGTGTGAATTATCAGATGTCATCCTGCTTCATGCAAAACTGCTAATTTTCATTATGTTTTAGAATAATATTTTCCATTTATTTTCCAGAGTTATAATCTGTATCCCAAATCTTAATTCAGGAAGAAAAGCGAAATAATTTCTGCTTACAGTAAAAGGCATCACATAGGTACTACACATTCATTCGTTAGGTTTTGATTAGATCCATGCTGTGCAAAACAGTTACTGCCCATGACTAATGTACATTTGCCTACCAACATTCACCAAATAGCAGAAAGCCCTAGAAGAACAATAAACAATGAAATCTCCTTTTCCAGGAACCGGATGAGATCTCCTTTCATTCCCTTTGTGAAATAGAGATATAATTTTTATGCCACTGTTGACCCAGTATCCAGTCCTACATGAAAGAAGAGGCTTCAAATACTGCAATTTAAGTTTTTCCCAAGAGAGGGCTACTCCAGTTCCAACCCAGAAGACCTCAATGAGAATGCCACTGACAAGAATATATCTTTTAGTACAATATTTCAGTTACAATTAAAAATGACAGAAGTTCAGCAACTCAGGAACTTGTTTATCTAATTAAACACATTAAAAGCCAGTATATATAAACTTCAAAAGACTGAAGACATTTGTTTATCTATAAACCTAAATACCTATATACCTAAATATCTAAATACCTTTTCAGTAAATCAATATTAATAATTATGATGATGAAATACTGAGACTTTTCATAATGTTGTTCACTGCCACATATGAAGCCCTCAGTTATCCACACTATGACATTAAGCACATCTTGAGAGAAACTATTACTTGTTCAAAACCAGAAAGTATTAAAAATACTAGCTACTGTTATGCCCTATTATGCAGTTTTCAACTGATGCTACATTTTAAGGTCTTTACCAAGATTTGGGGGAAGGTATAAATAGCATGGTAAATTTGGTTTTGAAATCAATGAGCTTTTAAAGAAGTCTGTTTCGCATTTAGCTCTGCAACAAGACACAGCATTTTCATTTGTAAACTTACTGGTTTATAATTAAATATTTTGTGCCTTTGACGGCCACCTGAAATAAAATCTACTGAATTTTAATAACTTACTTTAAAAATAAAGCACTACCTTTTCAACATAAGTCTTTCAATACTTTCTGCACTGCTCCACAATCTAACATATAAGGAAAGATTCTAAGGAAAATTTAATCTAGTGTCCAAATATAAGTTTACTTTAAACATGAGGTCATCTAAACATCTGTCTCCAATATATCCCTAGGGATTTAAATCAAAAGTCTGCTAAACATGTACAATCATTTTGAAAATAAATAACAGAACAAATTTAGTCTTGATTATGATTATCATGCTTTTTAAAAGGAGACATTTATTCTACTAAGAAAAGTCTGAACAAATTTAAACTTTACGGACATTACCTTAGAAGAGTTTCTTACTCTAAAGAAGACATTTCTTTCCTTTTAGTCTAGTCTCTAATTCATCATTTTATATTTGCAGAATCCTACATGTTTTCTCCCTTTTAGAAATGCCTGATCAATAAGCTGTATTTCTCATCATATTTAAAAGTGTAATTTTGCAGAAAGGAGAAAAGTTTGCTAAAAATCAGCAGAAAAGATTGATTTGTTTCCTTTTTGTCATCTGAGATAGCCATCATCATATTTCACGATAAGGAAGAATATGTCAGTCAAAGCATGTAGCATCTTGATACTTATTTTCTACACTGCTTAGAAAAAAACACAATGAAGACTGTTTTAAGCAAGGACTGTCTTATTATCCAGTCAGCATTACAGCTTTGCTTCATAAAATTTTTATTCAGAAGTATCATAAATAAGTGGCAGCCATGTTGCCCCTGCTTAAGGCAATAGCCCCAATCCCCTTCAGAATCTTAATCCCATTTAGGAGAAGAGAATTAAGATCTTGTCCGCAAACACAGTACTTTTTCAAAGTCCCATTCCTTTGGCTCTGTAATAACCACAGACTTGGAGATGAATGAAGAGCAGAACTATGAGGACTCTCAGAGCTCTCATGTTCTTCCAGGAGTCTTTTATTCTCAGAATACTGCCAATTCCTTTACATAACTCCTCTTTTTGATGAGGAACTGTTCCCAGGGTGAGTTGTACAGCAGCCCAGAGACAACAGAGGCTACCAAGATGATCACAGAAGCACCTAAAATGGGCACTGGACACAATGTTTTGAATGTGCAGCATGAACAAAGCAAACACTCTTGTTCACACTATCATGCAATTCTGACAAAATTAAGGCATATACACAAGATTGTGCTGCCACTGGTCAGCATCTATAGTAAGGCAAATGTTTTGGTAAATAAATTCTTCTAGTAAGCTCTAAGCACCCTGATGCTTTGTTTTCTACTTCTTGCCACGAGGTTCACACCTGCATACACCATCGCATGCAAGGCAGCATTGCAAACCTGCCTGTAGGGAACATACACGTAACCAACCTAAAACAACTCCAGTGCATCATCACCAAGGTCAGGCATTCATAACCTCATGGCTCAGATCCAAAAATTCATCTAACGATCAGGAGCACCATCTTTAATGTTTGTTTTAGTTTCAGGTTCTTAAAACATCTACAATTCATCATTTCAAGTTTTAATCAAACTTTCAAGTTCTGAAATTAATCACATAGCTCCACAAACTGGAAGAGACACCAAGAATCCATAATAAAGAGTTAAATTTTGTTTCTGTGTCTCTGATTATGGCAGTTAGAACCATTTTTTTTTTACCATGCCCTTCATGTTTTACCAAGTTCAGTATGCTATCTGGAGCCAGCTGAGAAAACAAAATTGAGTGATATTTACTACACATTCAAAATATATATGAATTTGAAAATCAACCCTCTAATTAAATATTAAGAAACAAGTGTTGGTAATAGAAAAATAAGTAAAACTTAGCCCTGTTGCAAAGCCACTCAGAATTGGCTCTAAGAGGGAGTGAAATAAAGAGTGCAAAGAATTTTCTCAAACTGAAAAGGCTACAAAGACTCTCCTTTGCTTTTGGGAGTGTTGCTGTTTGGGGACACCAGTCACACATCTGCACACTTCAGTATAATAAAAACAGCAAAAAGCCCAGGAAACTAGGATAACACACTGCTGGGAAATGATTCATTGACTAAAGACTAAAAGATGACCCATAAACTGTGTTTCCTGACAAAAATTGACAGATTGAAAATGATCCAAAGAGAAAAAAAAAGCAGCTGATAACAGTGTAGTTCTGTGACTGAAGAGCAGATCTAAGGACTGATTATTTCCGTGTTTCCTTTCCCACTGTATGGGTGGGACTTCTCAACAACATTCAGACTCTCTCAGCTATAACATTATTTTCTCATCAGAAAACAACCACTGTAGACAACAGAAGCGTTAATTACCTGTTTCAGATGTTGGTGGAATTACACCTAATTGTAATGACTCCCCAGGACAAGACAAGCTGCAGGAAAAATGGCAGGTACTTATCCTGCAACTATTCAACTTTCAACACAACCAAAGCAGTTGACCTCTACTACAGATTTTCAATAGAGAAAATGCTGTCTTAAAATGACTGATATTTAACATTTTCTTGCACAAATAATAATTAGGTATCAGACAGTGACAGTTTCTCATTATAAAAACCATTATTGATTTACTTTATCCAACAACAGGACCAGCAATGGTTTCCACAGACAGCAACTATTAATTCATCTCCTACAAGGGTAAAAAAATTAATTTCGTATTTTCAACTCCTATTGAAGCAGAACAGATTTAAAGCCTTTATAATCAAGATTCAGATACTTGAAAGTACTAAGAGGCATCCCTATTATCCATTCATTGCAAAACTTCCAGGTTCTAGGAGCCACATCACTATCTGAAAAGGGAGGGCTTCTCCTACTTGTCTTTAGCCCTTTTAGATATTTTCATTCATACCAACCCGAACCCTAATACTTAGGCCAGTCTGAAAAGTTTAGGTTAATAGAATCATTTTGCAGAGAGAATTTCAGAGTCAATCTTTTAACAGATGAGTTCCTCCAGTCTTGTGGGTATGATTTTGAGTGTCTCCCACCCTGATAGCTTCAAATAGAAAAGTAGCAATCATAAGGACATCCAAGGTAATGTCACAGAAGGTAAGCAACAGATAAAGGAAAATTTGTAATATCATCACTTCACAGGTTAAAATGCCATATTTTACACACGGAAATAACCAGAATCAGTTTTCATTTTCCCTTCTAGAACACTGCCACAGAAACACATCTATTGCTATCAAAAGACATGTTTTGTTGTTATACATTAGAAGTTGATTCTTACTAATAATAAACTTTAGCGTTATGACAATTTAACATGGTTTTGAATAAGAACAGCAGCCACTAAGCACAACTGATGAAACAATAAACAGTAATGAAAAATTGTTATTTATGCCACACTTCTTTATGCCAAACTTATTGGCTGACAGAAGTTGTAACAGCTTCAGAATTGCCTCTGCAGACAAAGCATTTTTTTGCCTATAAACTTTACAATAGGCATGTTCCAGTATTAATTATTTTTAGTACCTACTTGCTATTACATGTATATTACATACTATTCTACAATATTATTTAAATTGAAAATCTGACAACAACATTTTATAGTTTGTTTTGAAGAAGTGTGTATCTTTAAGGTTTTATGCTTTGCTGTAGGTCTCATTCCTGCAAATACTTGGAGGAAGTTAACTGCTTACAGCAGTGTGTAACACAGAAGTCTTTACTTTGGTTATAGATGGGCATTGAGAGCTTGATGAGATTTCTGCAGTATCGCATAAAATTTATGGTAAAATTAAAGCAATCAAGGCTCAAATTCATCACTGTGGAATTCAGTAGCTATTAGCTTATTGATTTACTGGGACAGGAATTTATCCCAAGTTTTTTTATTTATATGTGGGATCTTAGCTTTACAACCATCTACTGACCTTTACCACTGATATGTCGCCATTTACAACTCTTGTGGTTAATTCAACGAAAGTCGAATTCAGTGCCATTGGTTTTGCAGTACACATATGAAATCAGCATTTATTGATCATTATTTGTTTTGTAACTTTAAGCTTTGATTTCACATATTATCTTCCAAAATTACATTTGCTAATCTTCGTATGTGCAACAGCTTCACCATACATTTTTATCCATCTGACAACCACAGGATGCATATTTGCATCTTATTGTAGTGTTGCACTGCCACCTTGTGGGCAGTAGAAGGAATCAGGGTAAATAAATCGTTTTCTAGGTTAGAGGTTGGTCTTTTTGACAGGCTTGGGGCTTTTTTGGTGGAGGGTAGGAGAGGAGGAGTGGATTGAGGGTTTTTTTGAGAAAAGACTTGTTACACTAAAAACAATAGAAAATTTATAACCTTTCTTAAAACCCTCAGGCTTACTATATATACACTATCTGAAGGATAAGTGCCTTATTGCACACCCAGAGAGGATTCTGTGCACAAGAAATTTCGTCCCCATTGGCTAACATGCCAGACTAAATAAAGCTCAGTCAACTACTTATTTTCCCCAGTGTTTCTTTAGGAACAAAGACACACTGGGACTGATGAGGTTACTGCAGCATTCTCAAACCAAAAGTGAGTACCAGAGCAAGGCAACACTACTCTGAAATTTAACCCCCAGGCTCAATAAGCAGTTTGCTATGAGCAATTTCTGAGTCCTCAGACCAAAAATTCTTCTTTTCAAGGTCCCAGTTTTAACAGAAAGTACTAAGCATGCTACAGGTGTCACGACACATTAGAAATTATGAACATTTTTAGTTTGTTCCTGTCACTGTTACATAAACACACAAAAATTACTTCATATCTTAACCCCCACATAAAAGATTATATTTTTTTTAAAAACCCCGTAGCTTGAAACACATTTAAGAGCTCCAAATGGATGTTCATAACTTGCTAGTATACTGCAAAGATTTGATTAACAAGCTCAGTTCCCCCTAAACACTCTGTGGACACAGCCAGAGAGCTGAGGTCGATGGCTCTATGTTTAAGTGGAGGCCAGTGATGTGTGGTGTGCCTCAGGGCTCTGTCTTGGGACCAGTGCTCTTTAATGTCTTCATCAATGACACAGATGGTGAGATAAGTGTGTCTTCAGCACATTTGCAGATGACGTGAAGCTGAGCAGCGCAGCGGACACAAAAGAGGGATGTGATCCCATCCAGGGGAACCTGGACAAATTTGAGAAGTAGGCCTACAGGTACCTCATGAAGTTCAAGAAATCCAGGTGCAAGGTGCTGCATCTGAGTCAGGTGAGTAGAGACATGAGTAGAGACTGGGACAAGAAGTCATAGAGAGCAGCCTTGCAGAGAAGGACTAGGGGATTCTTGGGGATGGAAAGCTGGACAAGGCATACTTGCAAGCCAGAAGGACAACCATATCCTGGGCTCCATCAAAAGCAGCAGGGGCAGGTCAAAGGAGGTGATTCTGCCCCTCTGCTCTTGTGAGACCTCACCTGGAATGCTGCATCCATGGCTGGAGACTTCAGCATAAGAAAGGCGTGGACCTGTAGAGCAGCCCCAGAGGAGGCCACGAAGAGGACAGTGAGCTGAAGTACCTCTCCTACAAAGACAGGTTGAGACACTTGGAGTTGTTCAGCATGCAAAAGGGAAAGATCCAGGGAGACCTTATTGTGGCCTTCCAGTACCGTAAGGGGCTTATAAAGAGGAGGGAGAGGGACTTTTTATACAGACAGTGATGGGACAAGGGACAATGGCTTCAAATTGAAAGGGATTAAATGTTTTTTAGAAATTCTTTACTCAGAGGATGGTGAAGTGCTAGAATAGGTTGCCCAGAGAGGTTGTGGATGCCCCATACCTGGAACTGTTCAAAGCCAGGCTGGATGGAGCCCTGAGCAATCTGATCTAGTGAGTGGCATCCCTCTCCGTGGCAGGGGGATTGGGAATAAATGATCTTTAAGGTCCCTGTCAACCCAAATTATTCTATGATTCCATGATTCTACATAGAAATTTCCATTTGCTCCTTTTAAACTAAAACTATATTGCAAGGATATTGTTTCTTCAAATTACTCAACTGTCTGAAAACTGAAGAGGAAATTTGCTAGCTGCCAGCTTTGCATATTCAGCACAGTGTATGAAAGCTCCTGAGGAGTTCATTAGTTTCCACTAAAATTAAACAAGGTTTCATGCGGCAACCCAATAACATTTAATTAAGTTAGAAGTATACAAAGCAAACAGTCCAATCTGTCTTTCAGATTTGGAGGTGTATTTTTAGTATTATCAGCTGGTAGAAAAGGGAAGACTCAGAGATTGAAAAATGCCACAGAATTACAGTTTGCAATGCTATAGTAGGTGGGAAAATATTCTTAGAAAATTTTACTGGGGACTGGTTCACAAGGTAACTTCAGCTGGTTCATTCCATGGCATTCTGCACACCCTCATCTGCTGGTCACTGCATTGGTCTGCAGCATGCAGCTATATTCCACGAGGTTGAAAAGTATCACCTTACATGGTTCTTAAGTGCCTAGGAGACCGAAGCCAGCAATTCGACCATACTGACTTCAAAACTAGCATCAGTTTCTCTGAACTTCCCTAGTGGCTGTTCCTTATTTCCAGAGACCCATTGAAGTCAAACTGTCCTGAATATTCTAATTCCTCTTCGAACTGTATAGTGATGAAAGCAATAGGGGTTGCATAGGCCTTGTAAAGGTATTATTTCACATTTCCTTTTCAGTATGTTTCATAAAGCACAGTGTGGATGAGTGGTTGGTTGATGAAAAAACAGATAGAAGTCCAAGTCTTAACCTCCTGCCTGTTCCTATGTCCTCCTGATTTCTATAAGCTTACTGGAGGAGGTCCAGGATATCTGATATCTCAGTTTACACACACTTAACCTTCTTGTAGGTCTTCTCTTACCCAAAGTTCTTCTCACCATATTGCCAAGCAAGCAACTCTCCTCCAAACCACCAAGTCCAACAGTAGGTTGGCACACTAATTCCTCAGACTAGCAGAGAAAATTGGCTTCATTGGTTGCACCTAGTGCACTCACTTGGAGTACTTTAAGTTGTAGAATGTTTCCTTGAAACTAATAGTATTTGACTGCTTCCCATCCTTAGCTTTTTAATATAAACTCTTTGTTAACATCCGAAACACCAAATCAAGGCAGCTAAAGACACTGAGCATGTACTGTGGCCTCAGATAATATTTCAGCCTTAAGAGACTTAAGAGAAAGGGAGAAAGGAAAGTTTAAGCACTTTAAAATATTATGGTCTCAAGTCAAGATAGTTACAAGGTTTGGCTAAGTACTTAGCAAGTTGAAATTACCTCTGAGCATTAACTAATTCTTTTAGTAACATGGGAATGCCAATTGCATGGCTTAAAAGGAAGAAAAAAGCACCCAAGAAAACACAGAATACTCCACCTAACTTTAACTCCACCTAACTTTAACTGTCAGAAAAATAAAAACAAATTAGTTAAACACAGGGAGGGGAGAGTGGGATAACTAGGCAATTTTCTTTCACGTGCTTCCTGTACGTCTATTATACTCCCTTTCCCATTCATAGGGACCAAATAACCTAAGGTGTTTCACAGAATATCCTGGCTAGTGTACCTTGTAGTGATTTTTCTCTGCCTAATGCATCTAGCAATAGGAAGATCAAACACTGGTTTTAATACTATATTTGCATTTGACAGTCTCACTTTGACAAGTGGCTTTCCTGCTTATAGAACTGGTTCAAAGGAGTTGCTACTATCCATTTCTCCAATCAACTTTGTCTACTCCTGAAATAAAACACCTCTCAAAAGAAAACGTTTGCACTTTCCAAGGAGCTTAAGAGAATTAGACTCCCAAATCCTATTAGGTTTCAATGCAGCTCTTTCCAATAAAAATTTTAAAAAATTTAAAAATTGAGCTGAGAGGTAGTCAGGCAGAAACCCTGCTGTTTCATGAAAATGTGAAGAATAGGGGAAAAAAGAGATCAGCTTTAATTATTCTTATGAAGTAATTATTTTATTTTAATGCTCATTTTGTTCTGACTTTTCCATATTGATTTTACAGTAATTAATTTTGCAGTTCATCTTCATTTATTAAATGGAATTAGGCAAAGAAATAGACTGAATTTTCAGCAGAAAAGTATTTAAAGATCAGTTACATCTGTCAGATTTGAAAAACATGTAATCTTTGTATTTATCACTTACTACATATATTAAATATATTAAATAAATTATTCAAATTTTTAACTTCGAAATTTAAAATGTTTATAGGTTATTTGTACATGTATGGAAGAAAGAGAGGTGATCATACAACTAAATATAAATTAAATTTTATTTATGTTACCTGTGGTTTTAGCTAATTTTCTCCACCTGCAGTCTTTTGTTATTAAAAAACAAGAACACACCTATACAAAGTAGCAACATCCTAAAACCTTCAGGGTAACTATATCCAGCCATTTTCCTTCACTGTGCCAAGGGTATCTGTGCAATTGTTTATGACGCTTGCATTCAAACTGACTCAACGCTCTGTTACAAGGATGTCTTGACAAATTAACCAAGGTATCACATAACATACTTGGCACTATTCAGTTTCTCTCCATGAGGAAAGAAATACCCATTGACTTTGTATGCAACAGTATTTTAATTTCTGCCTTTTCCACGCAGGCAGGTAAAACAAGGATTTTTTTTTAATCTTTGTATATTAGACAAATAATTCTTCTTGTGACTTGAACCCTGCATTGACTGAACTTCTCAAATAACTTTTGAAGAATTTCTGTAAATCTAAGGAAATCAGAAACTCCCAAGCTGTTCTTTTCAAAATGATCCTTCCAGTCTAGAGTTTATTTTCTGGTTTGATTTTTTTTTTTTTGCTATAAATTCCACACATGCTTTAGCTCACTAATTAACTACTAGAGAAAAGGAGTATGCCTGCAGTTCAATGTACTAGAACGGCCTGAACTTACCAACGATGTGTCCCAATTACATTTCAATTGAAGTCCTGCTCCTCACTATTGCCATACAGCCAGGCAAGCAAACAAAACCACGTATTTTCAATTATGCTATTAGCCTTTATTCAGGAATCTGAAAGACGGAAGCAAACAATGCCAGTAGAAGAAACATAAGCCAAGACTAAGATTGTTCATATTTAATATTTAGTCCACTCTCAGGAAGCAGAGCTTTCCATTTCACATGAAGTCAGATCACGAGCCACATGAAAGCAGATGCACCCCTTACTACTGACAAAGTATGCATGAGATCTGTCATGCTTGAGTTTTACAGTTCAATTACAGCAGAGAGTTGTTCAAGTTTAACTTAGCAATGCCTCTGACAGCCAAGAGTATGTTTAAATATTTTCTCTTAAAACATTGAATTCTTTCCTTTCTCCTTCCCTCAGCATGCCAGTATCTTCCATTTTATCAGTCCTCTAGACTAGGGGTCATGCTTGATTTCTTTCTTTCCTCTTCCCCTGTCTATATTAAGTACATGAACGAGTTCTGTCATCTTCCATAAAGCATCAAAAAATCCCTTTCTTCCTGTTCTGCCTGCTAAGACTTATCTCTAATAATTTTCCACTTGACCTAGCAGAATTACTTCTTGTCAGATTCTTTTGCATCAGACACACAGATGCTAAATAACTTCTCATTTTACTTAGGCAGACAATATTTCTGACCCTTCAATTACACCTATTGGCCTGTGCCATTCATTCCGAACCACCTCAGTACTTTCCCATTATTGCTTTGACCGAGTTCAACTCACAGCATCTTTCTTAGAAACAGCTTAACTAAGAATAATTTTTGTTTGTTTGTGTTTTTTGGATTTTGTTGTTGTTGTGGTTTTGGTTTGGGGGAGGTTGTTTGGTTTTGGGGGTTTTTGGGGGGGTACTGTTGTTGTTTGGTTGGTTTTGTTTCCTTCTAAACACCAGGCTGTGGTACAGACTGGAAAGCCACTCTAGGATGTCTGTGACATTCACATGAGGCCAGGATATATAACAAAGCACCTAAAAGAGTCCTATGTCCTTCTGCAGAGGCAGACAAAAGCAACACAGGGTGATCAAAGTAATACTGGGAAACCACGGCCAGGAAACCAAATCCCTCACTAGGATGAAATACTAAGTACACTATCAACAACTCATGCCCTCAATCCCCTTCTTTCTGCTTTCACCTTTTCCATGTTGGATCCACACTTGCCTGAGAAATTTAACCTTTACACTGAAGACCTCAAAGCTAGAGCCTTCTATTTTCTCTATAAATTAGCAGGAAAAAACACCACTGAGTATTAAGCATCTCTCAAGCAAGTTTTCAAGTTTGAGCCATTTCCCTCTAACACCTTACAGACCCTATTCGAACCATTTGTCTAACAATCCCCCAGTAAATGTCAGTGTTGTTCAGACTTAGGGAACAGTCGTTACTGGTTTATTTCAAAACCAATGCGTAGAAATTTCTGCACAAATTTAAGGCTAGTGATGGAGCTAAGGAAGCTGCCTGCCTGACAGGAGATTAAGCAAAAGGTTGCAAACATCTTTAACATCGTGCCTCTGGACTAGATACAACAGGCCTCTTACATTATACATTTTAAAAAGTGTTAACCGTGGATCAGTTGTCTCCTTGAAAATCCTCTCACCCTAACACTTATGCCTACTGGATCATCAAATATTTTACACGCTGTCTTTTCTCTACACCCTCAAACACACTCCTTTTCCAATTCTAGTCTTTCTGTAAAACTTTTCATTTATCTAAATGACAATTGTCTTTCTGGTGTGTTAGGCAGTCTGTTCTTCTAAGAAAAAAGAGAGCCTGTAATGACAACAGGCTCCTGCCAGGGGATGGTAAGATAGATAGCGCATTAGATCAATCTGGATCGCTAAGGCACAGGCCCACTGCTATGGGCAGATAAATCTGTCATCTTGTAAAACATCTGGTGGCAAAAACACCTCAGTATCCACTCAGGTATGAAGGGCCTTCAGCAGTCTAGGACAGACTACACCTTTCCTAAAAAAGCTTTAGGATTTTCAAGGCTGCAGAAAAGCTACATAAACAGTCATACAATACACTGAAATAGCTGAGACAGCAGACCTCCACTTTTGCTATGACATCTCTCTCTGTCATAGCAGAAGGCTGACAACAAAGGGCACACAGAGTCACTAGCGTGAAAAGAAAGTGTTCAAATGTGTGTTGGTGGCAGGAATGCATAGAAGTGGATTTAGGGATAGCAGGAGAGTTAGAGGGAATGGAAGACCAGTTCACATGTAGCGTCACAGCCACACAGGACTCAATCACAGGAGAATTTTCCTTGCACACATTACACTGAAGCATTACATAAAACATAGCAACAGTACCATGTAGCTTTTCTCTTTCATGTAAAACATAATACAACAAACAGCATTTAGACCTCAGAAGAGACACTAAAGACCACTTAAATACACACTACGTATTTGAAATATTAACAGGATTTACATATATACACTGAAAGCAGGATATTGTGTTAAAATCCCCTACATAGCAGGCTTACTTCAGTATTTCAGTTTCAGTGATTAGGTAAGAAACTGAAGAAATTGACCAGCAATGCCTTCATTACTAAACACGTGTATGGTTTTGACATTTGTAGTTTGAAGTACAAAGAGTGATAAATTAGTAACTTCGACATTCCTAAAAGTATTAAACCCCCCCCACAGAACTACATTTCCATTGTATCCCTGCAGTGGTTTCTCTATAATGCAGTGACAAAGAGTGCCACGGGGAAGGCGTCTGAGCAGGGGAGGCACGTTTCCTGTCCCGCATCCAGGCGCCGGAGGCGGATCCCCGCTGTGAACTCCCCTGAGCGCGGCTCAAGCCCTTCGGACCGCTGCAGCCACGGAGCCGCGCATGGGGACACCGTCGGCTGCTGCCGTTGAAGGGGCCCGCCTGCCACCCTTATCGCCGAGGGGCTGCAGGGCGTGTGTAGCGCAGATACACCGCGGAGCCAGCGAGCGCCCCTTCACCCACGTCTCCCCACCGGCGGGCCGCGCACTGTTACAGGAAATGCCCCCGGGACCCCCGTTCCGTGGGTCGCCTCCAGGGCCCATCCGCGCCGCCCGGAGGGGAGGAGCCGCTGCTGAGCCGGGCCGTTCCCCGCCGCTGCCTCAGCAAGGCGAGGGGGCGGCGGCGCGGCTGCCTGTGCCTCAACTTGGCGAAGCGCCGGCGGGGGACGGGCAGACCCTTCCCGCCTAGGAGGAACGCGCCCACTCACCCGCCGAGCCTCCGGCGACGACTTGGTGAGAGGCCTCCTGCAGAAAGCCCGGGGGCTGCCGAGCCATCCTTGCCCGCGCCGCGGCGACGACGAGAGGCAGCCGGCGCCTGGAGAGTCCACGCTGGGCGTGGGGCGAAGAGCCGGGGGGTGGTGGATCCGCGGTTATCTGCGAGCGGGAGGGGGGGCCGCGAATGCCGGGGGCGGGGGCGCCGGGCTCCGCGGCGGCCTTTGGCAGGCGGCCCCGGGCAGAGGGCGGCCCCGGGCTGGGCACGGACTAGCAGCTAGTGGCGATCGCAGCGGATAAAGAGGACTCCGATCGCTTCCAGCCGGGAAACCAGCAGGCTCTCTCTCTTAGGGCAGAGCCGGGGCGGCCGGAGCTGGGATGGCCCAGGCTGGGGCGGGGAGCGAGGTTCTGGCTGTTGTCAGCGAGCCAGCGGGGGAAGGCAGCCGGCGGCCTCCTCAGGCCCGGGCCGTGCACTCCCGTCTCGGGGCTGGTGCCATACAGCGCACACTTCCAGTCCTGCTCCCCACCGCTGCTGGGACTCAGCTAACACCCGCAGATCCCCTGCTGCTCAAATGCTAGGAAGGGTCGATGGTGCCGTATGGCACACAGGCTCAAGCTGTCTTTCTGAAGCGTATTGTTCTCTTAAAACTTTTAGTCTAAAGGTTGGTTCCAGCTCTTCGTTGTTCAAACGGCACAGGTATTTTGTGACTTGGAGAGTAACCATTACACGTGTTACATGGACCTGTTGGCCCATCTTAGTAAAATAAAACGGTGCCAGGGCACGGGCTTGAAGTGCAGAGACAGCGCTATTGCTGACAGCCCGCAACATCACCTTCAGCAAGGCCAGTCTGCTTTTCCGGAAGGTACCAGAGTACAACGTGAGGGACGAACATGGGCTCCTCCCAGAGGCAGCACCATCGAAGGGCAAGAGAGTTCCTAGAGGTATTCTGATACATTAGTTTGCAGAGCGCCTGCGAGTGTTTTCTGATAGTTTAGCAACAAATGTTGCTAACTGAATAGAGATTCCAAGCTTGAAAGGAAATGTAGTCTTTTGTTATGTAGAACAAAGATTAGAGAAAAACAACGGGTTTGTTGCTGGTGAAAAGGATGGGAACATAGGAAATATACAGAGAAGTGTTAATAAAATGTTAAAAGACTAAGACCCTAATTGCGAAAAGGAATAATATTCAGGTATAGCATTCTGTTATATAATTTGCATGCATCGGCAAATAAAAAGTAGCATGATTTTTTTGATCCATGTAAAAGCTGAGTGGGGATTGCTGTGGGAATACAGAATAACTCAATTAAATTAATAAACCTTGAATGTGCTGACCTTTAAGTGATTAAAATCTCAACTTCAATGTTTCATTACCATTTGCCTTAGTTCGCTTGGTTTGACTCTATGAGACTGCTGCTCAGTAAATATTCCAGGATGATCAAGTCTCCAGTGTTCCCTATCATCAAAAAGCAAATTTGAAGCGTCACTACTTTTTTGTTCCAGAGGTGTAGGTCTCCGTGCACAATGTTCCCTTTGGTACAAATAGCAAATCTAGTATTAAGGTGGACTTGCTGCAGTATTTCCGCAGCAAAGACGATTTGGAGTTGATCAGAAGGTGCAGAAACTGATCAGATAGATTTGTTTTCTGCAGAAGGGGTCACTGCAACGAACAGAAGGTTTGTATGAAGGAATTGAAGAATAATGGTCAGAGTGCATGTAAATTACATACATGGTTACACAATAGCATAACACCTGCTCCTTAAGCAAAAACAAACTCTGCTCTTGTTAGGAAACTATTAAGTTTGTCTCACAGTATTCAAACTCCAGATCTAAGTACCTCGACACAATTAAATTCTCCAGCTGGAAGTCTCTTTTATATGTGGCACATCTCCCTGATTTTCCCTCCACCCCTCCCTCCTCCCCCGCAAAGGGCAATCTTCCTACTGTGCAGGTTTCCTAAAGCACTTCTAGGCTTAATCCTATTTCCATATGGCCTCTTCCCAAACCACAACATGAGCGCCACTCTCATTCTTTTCCTCAACAGCTCTGGCAGGGGCTGTCTCCCCATTTGTGGTTACTGTGTCCCGTAGTAGGGAATTCCGTCCAGCCTGGGCAGCACTCCAGCGCTAACACCCCGAGAAGGAAACCCCCGCAATCCAGCCCCTCGCCCCCGGCCCGGCCCGGCCCC
>WBMZ01002497.1:0-86942 GCA_013400975.1 Atrichornis clamosus | reverse complement strand
CGCGGCCAATCGCCGCCAGGAGCCCTCCGGCCGCGCCCCTCCGCGCCCCCCGCCCCCCGTTCCGGGCCGCGGATTGGCGGAGGGAGCCCAGCCGCCCTCTGAGCGTCACGGCCCGGGCCGTCCCAGAGCCGCCCCGCGGCGGCCGCGAGAGCGGCACGTGGGGCTCGGGGGCGGGGTTTGTTTTTCCGCTCCCGCTCGGGATCGGCCGCGAGGGCGGTGGGGTGTCACGTGAGGCGCGCGATGGCGGCTCCAGCGGACGGTGAGGCGGGAGGGCCGGGCGGCAGCGCTGCTCCCCCCGCGCCGCTCCCCGCCCGTCTTTTCCTCACCCCCTCTCTGTTGCAGGCGCCGACCTGGAGGCCTCGCTGCTGAGCTTCGAGAAGCTGGACCGCGCCTCCCCGGACCTGTGGCCTGAGCAGCGTAAGTCCGGCGGGCCCGCGGCCCCGAGTCTGACAGCTCGGGGTGGGGTGGAGAGAGCTCGGCCCGGGCCCCGTCTCCCTGGGGCAGCTGCACGGGCCGGGCTGGGCCCGCCAGGGGTGGGCGGGGTTGCGGTGCCTCCCGCACAGGCGCTCACCCCCCGCCAACCTCCACTTTCTCTTCCCAGTGCCCGGGGTTGCCGAGTTCGCCGCCTCCTTCAAAAGCGTGAGTGAGCCCTGCTTTGCCTTTCGCGTTTCCCCATTCCGTGTGATGGTGGATCTGCAGGTTCTCTTTGCGGGCTTTACGCCTTGTTTCTGTGAACCGTATCTCTGTTATAACTCCAGTATATGCTACAATAAACCTTTCGGGTTTAATGTATCTTTTATATATGTGTATCTTTTTTATACCTTACGCAGCTTACTGTGAATGAGAATTACACTTTGGAAGAAATAAAAGGTTTTAAACTTAAGAAAATCCTATTTTTCATACTGATTTTTGGTTTGTGGATGGTAGTATGCCATTTTTTAGTCTAAAATGTCTAGAAAAAAAACATGATTAAACATAAAAGTATCTTTATGAAGCACACAGAACTCTCAGATTTTTGCTGTCAGTGTAACTAGTTTTCAATACAGATTTGGCTTCAATGTATGATTCTAAAAATGGACTTTCCTGAATATGAACTTTTCTTTTTTTTCAAAACAGCCCATTACAAATTCTCCTCCCAAGTGGATGGCTGAATTAGAAAATGATGATATCGATATGTTGAAGGGTGAGTATGGATATTGTGGGCAGGAAGTGAGGTTGCCAGAGCAGATGGGAATTCAGTACTTACCTACGAGGCTTAATACACTTGTTCTTTAAATGTTCTGGAGGTAGCCCTATGGCCTCAGACCTCCAGCAATCATTTTTGCAGAATCTCCAGCTCAGGAGTCTCTTTATCTTGTTAATGATACACGTTTTTCATTAAACTAGTTATTTCCAAGAGCCTATCCAGATGTCAATGGCAGGCTGATTTTTCAAAATCAGCAGTGTAACGTCATGTATATTTCAGTTACCTCACTTAGCCATTGTTATCACTGCATAAGTGTAGTGAGTGTCTCCTGTGTTTTGAGAAGTAGCATGAATTTTTTGGAGGGGCTCAGCTGATCACTTGGTGAGTAGCTTGGACTTGTCAGTTGTCACGTTCCGAGATGCCCTACCTGTGTGCCTCCTCTCACAGATCCAAGACCTCTCATGGAATGGTGAGGCTGTACAAGCAAGTTGCAGAAGGATTAGCTGGCATGTAGATTTGCTGCATGTTGCAGCTGTTAGTTTGCAGTTTTCTTGAGCGTGCTCTGCCTGTTGTGAATTCTAGATGGTGATGTATGATTATGTCACAGTGACATGTCACATTACAAAGTTAAAGTGTGATGAATTAACTTTGACTTGCTGCAAGAAATGTGCTTAAACTCACATTATTAATGTAAAATAAGTCCATTCCCTTGTCTACTTCTTTGTAGCTTGTTCATGTAGCAATGCAAACTTACAGGAACTTCCCAAGTATGGGTTAAAAATTACTCTTTACAATGGTGGCAGATTAAAGCATGAACTGGAGCCATGGCAGTCTTTCTCAGTATGTTACAATTAGGAGTGGAGTCAACTTGAATTCTGAACATACGCTGTACACCGAAATAGATCCTGTCAGAAGTATGGCTTGAAAGTGGTCTGTGAAGTATTGAACAGGTGAACTGTCACTAGAGGGCCATAGAGAGTGTTGAAATTCACCCTTTTCTCTTTTCTTAAGAGTTGGGGAGCCTCACTACAGCAAATTTGATGGAAAAAGTTCGTGGCCTGCAGAACCTGGCTTATCAGCTAGGACTGGATGAATGTAAGTGCTGTACACATACATGACTGACTGCATTTCAAATCTTTCCACTAAAGCATGTGCTTGTACATTTGTAGCTGGAAAAGTGTGTTGGCAGATTTGGCAAGTGGTTGACAGTTAGTGACATTCCACAACAGGATGAGAGAATGAGCTTACATCTCCAACGTAACAGCCTACCTGTATGGGGGAAACAGAAACAAGTGGTTGTATGTCAGTCTGGTGTTAGCTAGTGGCACACAGACTTCTGTTCCTGACTTAATGTTGTCTTATATAAATCAGGTCACTTTGCTTAATTTCCCACTCAGATACTAAAGCTATTTCTCAGAATACTTGTGGCAGTACTTCTCTCAAATTTCATGCACTGCCTCCACAGTGAAACTTGCACTTGCGTATAGGATTCTCCTGCAACTTTATGTTCATACTGTCTTCTGCTTCTTGTAGCTGTCACTTTTTTCTACACTGAATTGTGGCAGGAGGTGATGTCATTTAGTAATAAAGTTGACCTTCATCCCAGTTATAAACAGCCAACTCTTACTGTGGTTTTTTGAAGAAAGAGCTGCTTTCATGGTCTCATTTAGGACTCTTGTTAGCAGGTTGATTCAGCTTTGGGGATTTCAGGAGTATTGTGGAGGTTTTTTTAATGCTATCTGTACATACCGACACATTTACTCTTTTTCTGTTTAATTTTGCTCTAACATAGACTTTAGTTGAAATTACTCTTGGGCTACACAAAGCACCAAAAGTTTTAAGTCTTTCACCTTTCTTTCAGTGGATAACACAACTTAGTAATAAACCTTTAGAGTCTTTCTGACTGCAAACCTAGGATAGCCTAATACATTCTTAATAATAAATCATTAAGCTTGTTTTAACATACTTCCTTCAAGTTTCTTCTACTTTCAATGCTAACATCTGTTAAGACTGTGTAAAGCATTTGGTGGAGTAAAAGTTAAAGTATAACAATGTAAAACTGAGTTAAATGCAAAGATTGGCTGACAATTGACTTTCTCAGTTAAGCTGTAAGCTCTGATGTCAGACAGGGTTGTTCTGCTAAATGGACTTTAAGCAGAGCCTGAGTTACAGTAAAGCCAGTGAGGTTGTTGTTTCCTTATTGCATATGTAATATTTGTTGCATGCGTTTCCATTATTTTTACTGAGGACTAATGCATACGTAAAGAAGACAAAGTGAGTCAAAACTGAAATATATGAGGCTCAACAGTTAAAACCTTTAGTCCATAGTAACTGAAATCTTGAATTTTCAAGCTTTATGAAAGGTTTCCATGCTTGTAACTTCTTGTCACTTAAGTCAGTTTTACTTTACACTATAATACTTTGAATGCTTTCTTTGTCATAATATACATTTATCTTCAGAAATTTTTTACCAAAAATTAGTTGCAGAGTTTGAGCAGAGCCGGTCAGGACTATTTTTCCTAATACTGCCTTTAGGTTATTTAAGTCTGTGAGAGAACAAGAAGAAAAATCCAAAAGATCAGTTCACTAATGTTAAGGGACTTGTACTTTTGTGTCTGAGGTATTGGATTTGGTTATATCTTTGTGTGTTGAAGTTTAGTAGTTCCCCCTTGACTTGGCCGGTTAATTGAAACTGGCTGTCAAAAGCAGGACTAAACCCGCTGGTGAGCAGTCTCCTCTAGATGGCAGCATTAGGCCTCCTGGAGAAGTCTTTGCTTCTTTTCCTTTTACAAAACTCTGCCATTTCAGTCATAGTTTGACGTTGTTCTTCCTAAGATTGTTTTTTGTGACATATATTCTCGTTGGAATGTGCATTATCTTTTTTTACAGTATTTTTAAGTGTTTCATCAGCATTGAGTGTGAGAGACAATTCTGCTTGGTTGTATTAGCAGCCTATTTTTCCATTCAGCTCTTCTCTTCTACATCCCACCTTAAATCCTTTATATTTTCAAAGACTTTTATTTTCATCCGAGTTATTAATAAAATGCTCTGCAGGACCAGGGTGATTCCTGCAGCACTCCATGAAAAATGTATCTATTGAGTGACACTACAATTATTTTGTGAGATATGTTATTGTTATACCCAGTTCACAGCATACTTTATGTCAATTTTGCATTAGAATTCATTAGGCAAAGTGATGTGGGATGGGGTATCTTTCGAAAAGTTTATTCATCGAGGTATTATTGCAACATTAACATTGAAATCTGAATAATTGATTTGATAGTTTGATAATAATTACTGAATTACATGCCTTGTTTCTTGAATTCGTATGAAATCTCTTACTATTTTGTCTACATAAGTGGGCTTTCTTGACAAGTTTGGAACAAATGTATTGGATGTTTTGTCCATCTTCATGGGACGTCTTGATGGCTTTCATCTGGGAATGGTTGAGTACTATTATATGAATTCCACATTCTTATTATCTATAATTCCAGCAGTTCCTAACTTTTTGGCCATGGATTTCTCAGTTCCTCTTTTGGTTGCATGCTTTTCACAGATTTCTTTTATCTTCAACTAACTTCCTCCCCTCTTTTTCCTATAGGGTTATCTTTACTTTCTGTAATCCTGGCTAGTTTGTTGACTGTCCCATGGCTTCTGTGAATCAAATTAACTTGTTAACATATAATTTAGCTTTTCTTTCCAGCTTGTTCTTCCACTGTCCTCCTGGCATGCTAGTAGGTGGATTCTTGTTCAGAATATTCCTTGCAGAATATTCTTCCCTCCCTCAGCACAGAATTCACATCAAAGGATAGCTTCCCTGGAATGAAGCAATGATTTAAAAAAAATTTTTATTTTATTTATTATTTTAAAAAATTTTTACTTTCCTCTTAAAGGACAGGCTATCCTTGGGTCTCTTTTGTGTATTTATGCTTTGCTACAAGGTGGTTCTGGAGTTCTCCAGCAGGTTCCAGGCTCAGGACCTTGTATCCTTAATAATAAAGTCTTTAAAAAATAAATTATTTGTCAACACCTCTTCTGAGGTCTCAGCTTGTGTTTCTTCGCCTCCTTTTTAAGCTGTGTAAAATTTTACCTTGTCCTTTTGCTTGTTGCTGCTTTTGTCTTTTTGCTTTCATTCTTAGAATCACAGAATGATTTAGGTTGGAAAAAAACCTCCAAGATCATAAAGTCCAATCTTCTTGCATTAGAGCTTCTATTTTCGTTCTGTTATTGAATTATTTTATTGGTTAGAATACATTGAAACCATTTTCAGTATTTAAAATCCTGGTTTAGGTCAATTTTGCTGTCCCTGTTAATGTGGGTAAGAGTGGAAGAAGGAGTTGGGCTCAATGAACACACTGACTTTTAGTTGCTTGTGCAGTTAGGGTGACTTTGGGAGGCATAGTGGCTCTTCTGAATGTGAGCTGCAGCCAGTCAGTGAGTCTCGTTTCTGAGTCTGGGAAATAAAAGGTATAGGTGTATTGCCTAGTTATGGGCTTTTTTCCTCCCCTTTGTGTCCCTCAATTTTTCCATTTCCAAGCTTTGCTTGGAGTGGAGTAATGAGCTCTGCAGAATAATGAGACCCCAACTAATGTGACAAGGAAGAAGGAGATTGTTCTTATTTGGGAACCCAGTCACAGATCCCTTAGAAGAGTTTGAAGTCTAGATTTCATGAACTAGCAACTCTGGAAGGTCCATGCATTTAAAGATATATACCCTGTCATGCTTTGGAATATACCTATACAGAGAGATGTATCTGAGAACTACATACATAGAGAAAAATGTTTTTCTTATAAAAAAATTAAAAGTCTGGTTTTTTCCAAAGTTTGGAACAAACCCTATTTATAAAAGTAACAGATATGTAAAATGGGGAAGTGGGAAAAGCACTCTTGTCACTGAAGGAATGTGGTTATCCAGGGTCTTTCTGAAGGTCCTGCTATTGCTTTCTTGTGAATCTCTGATATATTCCAGGTAACACCGCCTATACAGGTTCAGAAGTCCTGAAATGTAAATATAATAGATACCTGGTATCACAGCCATGTTTATAAAATCTCACTGATGGCAGAGAGGTTATGTGGCTGCTCTGCCATCACAGTACAGCTTCAGTGATACTGTCAGTGCAAGACTTCCTGCAAAGCCTATTCTTTATAAGCCTCAGTGTCTTTGTGAAGGTAATGGTGCCTTGGTGCTGTCTATGCCTTAAATATTAGAAAATATGGGATAACTGACCTAACAGATATGAATACCATCTATAATTCCCCTGTCAGTGGTTTTTGCTAGTCTCATCTCTCGGGTTAGATTAAATTCTTATTTGGAGTTGAAGCTAGTTTTTGATGTTTTCGCTGTAAAATTAGGAATGACTGTATTATCTACTGCCAAATCCTCATACTCATTCAAGAACAATGAGACAGTTCCCAGACATGCTCAACCAAGCCTCCCTATTTATAGTTTCCTGTGCTTCTGTGCACCCTGGCTTTCACTAGATTCTAGCAACTTTGCTCCTATTTTATTTGTAACACTGATTTATTTTCCTTATACGTTCAACCAAATTAAATACCAAGGATGCAGTGGAAGAGCTGTTTGATCAAGGGCCCAGAAATTAGATGTGGATGACCTGGGATATTGCAGGTGAACAGCAAAAAGTTGGTCATCTTGTAGCACCAGACTGATAGATGAAAAGTCAACCATGGTTTAGTCAGTCAATGATGGTTTTCCTTAATATGAAGGGAAAGTAAATGACTAGGAGTTTTTAGCCTGGAGAGATACAGCTGATGTAGTATGTGGAAAAGATCTCTAAAACATTAATACAGAGAATGTGTGAATAGGGAATGGCTCTTCACTTTTTCTCACAGTACGGACGCCAGAGAGAGTAAAAGAGTGTGGCAGGACAGACCTGAGGAGATGCTTGTGTTGCCTCACTGGAGCTTGTGGGCATGAAGTTTATCTCAATAATGAGATAAATTATTGGAAGATAAATCCATCAAGGGCATCTGACTACTGAAGTCAGCAGTGGCTTGGACATCTTGGAGATGTAGGAAGCAGGGAGAGATTACTAGCCAGGTACAGCTGTGTGCCTCCCCGCTCTTACACTCTCCACTTGGTGTTTGCCATTGGCATGTCGGAGTGCTGGGTTGGAAGGACCTTTTGTTTGACAATGGATATTTTTGTTTATTTATTTTAGTGATAGTCTAGACTGCCTAGTAGTTAAGCAACCACTACCAGAAATCACTGAGGTATCCCTGTAATGGAGGGACCCTTCTAGAGACAGCAAGAGATGGATGGGCACATGAATGAGGAACATCTACCTTGTTCCCAAGTTAAGCTGTCCTTGGTTGTGAATTGTAGTCCTCTGCAGCCTCATCAGCCTCTGAAATTTCTGGAAAATCATAAAGGAGTCCTTCTGAACTCCAGGCTATGTACAGATTGCCACTTTTCCTTAGATTGGTAATCTTCAGTTTTTCATTTTTCACAGATAAATGCTGTCTGTTGTGACCTCTTGCCTGCAAGTTCAGCTTTTTTCTAGGTTTGTAGGGGCAGAGCAGTTCCATCGTCTTCCTTCATCAGGATTTAACTGTAGCATATTTTGAACATATACCCTTAGTTCTCCTGGTGATCCTAGCAGGCTACTGTCGTCACTGAGGTTTTGGGTGGGATTTATTCTTTTTTTTAACCTCATTTTGATGCTGGTCATAGGTTTAATACGTTTAAATATGTTTAAATTGGGCTCCATTTTGGTGGACTGAACTTTTATTATCCACTAAACTGCAAAACACAGCATGACAGCTAGTACACTTGAACTTTCTATACATAAAGTTGTTGAATTAGAATCAAAATGAGTAAAGGAGGGAAGACAATGTATCCTCTTCCTGAAACATCTTTTTCCTTTTGTGTAAATTACTGTCTTTCCTAAGAGTGTCTACATGTAGCACCAACATGTGGCCTTTCTAGGCTCCATGCAAAACACCTGGCCTTTGTACCCAAACAGGCCTCTCTCAATTATGTAATTGATCAGATAAAAATATCTTCTGATCTTAACCACTTTTTCTTTAATTCTGGCAACATGGGGGCTTTTTAAGCTTGGAAGCCAAACTTTAAATTTGTGAATGTGCTTTCACTTCCTGCATTACAGTTTTCTGGTGCTCTTTCTGGTCTGTATTTACAACTGGTGGTAACACAATGTATCCGTTTCTTATACTTGTAGAAAGCCAACATATGAACAGATGTGTAAGTAAAAAGCGGTTTAGTATGTGTCATGACATCTTCTGAAATCTCTTGTTGGTCTGTTTTAGTAAAAGCTGTATGTCCACTGTCTGCAGTCTGGGAAGTTGCATGGAAAAGTGAATTGGACTCTTATGGTTTCTTACTAACCAAAATGAGGTTTTAGAATCTGTGTAGAAGAGCAGACTCTTTCTTTAATATGAACTCTTTCCCTATTTCCCTGGAGAAGTAAGACTACCCAAGTGTTGTGGTGGAGCTGGAGAAGAGAACTGTCTTTTGGAGAAGGAAGAAGGAAATAAAGTGAAAGAGGACCATGTGATTTGGATCTACATCCCACAGCATAAGTCTCAGTGCCAGTTATTAGAAAGAGACAGCAGTGTTCTTACCATTTTGACTGCTGACAAAAGAGTGAGGAAGAGCCTCACTTTTTCTTTAAGAGCTGGCACCTCCAGAAGTATAGTGCTTCTAGCACTAGTGTGTCTGTATTACTCTGAGACACGATGGAAGAAAATACGTTTTGGAATTGCCTACATTATTCTAAATATGTTGGACTTAGAAGAGAACATTGTCTGCCAAGACTAGTGCTTGTTATGTACTTAAAATATACAATTTGTTTACATGGAAGATGAGCTGTCCTGCATAAGAGGAAGCAGTTTGAGGTGTGTGTGCTTCAGTTGTTTCTGCTCTGCTTTGAATTTTCTTTGTAGCCACTATTTTTTTTTCTGGGTTAGTTTTCTACATTCCCTGCCTTGCTGAATGAATCTTCATCATGTTTCAGTTTTGCTTGAAAGCATATTTCTCACTTATTTTTTATTTAGTACTGTGTTTGGCAAGGACTTTACGTGAAATAGTATACTTCATGTGCTTCAAAGCTCAAAGGCAGAGTTTTATAGCTGGACAACAAAATTATGCTCTTTGGACACTGAATTTCTTTAATACGCAGTTAGCTTGAGGAGTTACTTGCAGACTTAGTAGACTTCTCCCAGAGAATGTGTCACATTTTGGATGGTTCATTTCTGGGTTAGGAGATGATCACAGAGATTTTCAGGAGCTCACAATCAGCTGAAATGGTTGGTTTAGTTTTTCTTAGCAAGAAAAAATATGGAGGCTTTTTTCAGTTTACATTTATAGTAATTCTTAGTCCTTATTTGATTGTTTCAGAGAGGTGAAAAGAATGCTTAAATTGTCTGTTGTTTATATGGCCCTGTCACCATAATACCCAGGGTACTATGATTTCCATGTGAAACCTTGGCCTTTCTCCCAATTCTTTTTATACTCTCCTCCCACGCTGTAGATCTACTGCTTCATTTTAAGGCACAATGCTGTGGTAAGAGATACTCTGCATCTGCACAGGGACAAGGAAATCACCTTTCCTTATACTGTTTGCTGGGTGGCTTATTTACAGGCAGGATTTTTCTGGGGCACCTCCTGTTGGAAGAGTGAGACATCAGAATGCCAGCTTGAAATTGCCATTCATATGTGATCTGTGAAGTGGCTAATTCTGACATGTAGGTAGTTAAGAAATGATTACAGTCAGAGGAGTCATGACCTCAACTTTTCATCATCTCCATTGGCTTGTGCCCCAGTTTAGAAGTGAAGAAGGTATAGGAAGTTTTAATTGTACCTGTGTGATTTATCCTCAGTCAGCTCTTTAATTTCTTCTGGCTGTCTGAGGTTTCCGACACGCTGTAAATTTCTCCAACTTTTTCATTATCTGCAATTTCTTTATGACTCATGAATCGGAGTGGAGAGAGAGTGTGGATTTACAGCAGAGATAAACATGTCCATAAAGTCTGTATCTGTGTCAGTAATTGTACTGCTGTCAGTGACTGTCCTGTTTTACAGGTCTCTCTTGGGAGAGGAACACACTTTGCTACCAGTGTCAGAGAAGTGTTTGCTTTGATTTGCATTAACCTGCAAGGAGATTAGGTTGCAATGGTGAGGATGGAAATTGAGTTTGGACCATGGCTGCTATTGTTTTTTTAAAATAAATGGGTATGTGGTTGAGTTGCCCTCTGTGTGCAAAAAAAAAAGAAGTCAGGTTCATGTTGTTCTTATATATAAAATCAGGGAGATAGTCTGCTGATGATATCAGATGTGATTCTACCCATATGCATAAATTGTGCATTCTTACCATAAAACAAATGCTGTGTCTAGGTAACTGTCATATATGGAAAAAATACTGCATGGATCCTTAGAGTGTTCTCTGTCTGCTGGTAAAGTAGAATGAATATTTCTGTAAGTTTCAAAAAATTTCAGCATCTTTGCCTTCTTGCCCTTCCCTTACTCTTGGGAAAGATGCTATTGTCAACATTGATGGTGAGTACTAATGCAGCATCTTAGTCTCCAGGCACTGATGATTCTGCTTGCTGCAGAAGGAGGTGTATAGTGTTGAAGTTTGAGAAAAGGAAAAAAATCCCTAAAACTCTCCTAAATGTGTCAAAAGTTCAAACTTCTGCAGTTTCTCTGTGCTTTTATTTTATGTTTGATGCCTGTTGTAGATACTTGTCTATGTGGAATCTTCTTCTGTTAGGTTCTACAGTTTGGGTTGGATTTTTTTGTCTGTGACTTACTAATTTTTTGTCATAGTAAGGTAATTCTTTTATCAGAGGATTATTTTTAAATATCCAAAGTGACTGTAAAACCCCAAATTTCCATTATGTCAAGTATGTGTTGAGACTCTCAAATACAGCTGGTAGAATTTTTCTGATTCTGGTGGACACCTCTTACCAAAGGGAGATTATCGTAAACAATGTAAACTTTGTGATTGAGTAGATAGCTTTAAAATGGGGTTAGGTGTAGAAATGTAAGAAATGCTAAAATAACACCTCCCATTGCATGGTTAATTCTGGAACCTGAAGTTGGAACGACAAAGGGAAGCTTTTCCATTGGTAGACAGTGTCCCATCTAGCTCTGATAATTGAGTTTTCCAAAGCTATATATATAAGGATCACATGCTAAGTGGCACAAAAGCTGGCAGATAACTGCTGTTGGAGTGAGTGGTGCTCAATGCAACAGTAAAATTCTAAAGAAAAGCTGAGTTGATGAGATGTTTTTTACCTGATCGTTATTGAAATGTCTTTTTTCCTTTTCTCTCATCCTCCTCCTCACCTTATCTACACCCCCATTCCTAATTTGTGGACCTGATTTTGTTAAAAGTCACCTCTGAAAAGTACTTCAACCAGGATGTATTGCTTTATTAAAACAACCCCCCCCTGCCCCCCTCAAAAAAGAAACCCCAAATAACAAATACCAACAAACAAGAACAATAAAATAAAACCTCCAAACCAGTAGAAATCCCGCACAAAATATTTGTTATACCCTGGTATTCATTTCTAAAAATGTCTCTTCTGAAAGTCCCCTTTGACTCCTATAGTTCATTCAATAGTAGGAAGAAATTCTGCAGTAGTTTGGTCCTTTCTGAAAACACTTTTTGAATTTGTGTTGATTGACAGAAGGTTGATCTAGATACTTCCTGTGGTTAAGAGAAGGGAACCTTTACAGTGCTAGTGGGGAAGAAAAGGAAGAAATCTGATTAATCTGAAGACTGACCAGACTACTCTGAAAGCTGTGAAACCATTCGTCGGATCCATCACCATTAACTTTTGCAGGATTTTTGGTATGCTATGCAAGGCACCCATTTATGCTTTGTGAAGACATATAAGCATTGATCAGTCAAGTAGTGGAACACATTGTGCAGTCACCAGTTGTGCACTTTATGTACTTGGAGGTCTTCCAGCCCTGACTCAATAAAGCCTTAAGCAACATGATCTGACCTCATAATCAACCCTACTTTGACTAGGAGACCTCCTGAGCTCTTGTAACCCAAATCATCCAGTGATTCCATGTTTCTGTGATCTAAGATCCTTTCTAGAACTAAGTTGATTTAAAGCCTGCATTCCCCACAGCACCAAATGGTTCCGCTTATGAGCTTTATGCAGGTGAAACTATATGACCTGCCTTTTTGTGAGCAGCTGATTAGGAACAAGAAACCTAAGAATTCCTCTATCACAGTGATGGCTTTTAGGCTTTGGAGGGATGATGAATGGACTATCAAATACTTCCACCCACAGAGCTGATAACGAGTCTGTGCAACGAGGGTTCAGAGCCCATTTCTCTGCATTGGGAGATACAGTCCATTCAGTTTAATTCTTTAAGCAGAAGAGGAGAATGGTCCTCAGCATACACAGAGGCTCTTGTGTGTCTTGGCTGAAAGGAACAGTGAAGCCACCTTCATCTGTCTAGACAAGTGGAGGGTCAGTGGGGCTTGACTGAAGAGTTTTAGCCACAAAAGTAAAGGAATGGGCTGTCACATTAAAGCATTTCTACCTGCCACATGCTTGGCACAGAAAGAAACATGACTACAAACAAAATGTTCTTACATTATACTGTCAGAAGCCTATTTTTTGCTACTCTCATTCTGACAGGATAACTTGTAGACTACTGTCAGTGGAGGAATTGAGGATGGGGAAAAGTTTGATCAAGCATAAGGTTATGTGCATTTTTCCATTATCGTTTAAAAACACAAAAATGCCAGGCAAATCTCAGGAGTGGCTCTAGCAGGGACTCTCAAACCTTTACAACTGGTCTGTATTTATTATTTAAAAATCTTTGGTAGTCTATGCCTTTATCCAATTAAAAGTTTCCTTGTTCTTCTGTGTTAATAGAACATTTACTCTATTTACAAATATTAGAACGATTATCCCTGTATCATCTCTCTTGGAAATGTTTTCCCGTAAATTTTGGCATCTGGCAGGAGTGAAGAGAGAGTTTTCTTCCACAGTATGTGTTGCTGGACTTATTTGCAGAGTAGCAGCTGATCCTAGTGAAGAATATCACTCGAGTGTGACTTTGAAGACTTGGTTCAGTTTCTGGCACTATCCCTGTTCTGCTTGGTTGGTCGATTTGCCTTCTTATATGCCCCTTCCTATCTTCCCAGCTGTATGGTGGCGCTCATGTTAACTTTCTTCTGCAAGGCATTGGAAAAACCACAAATTTTAAAAACAGCATATAAAACTTTTATTGTTAAGTATTCTTTCCTGTGTGCTGTTTGTTGTTTCCCCCTGCTTGCTGCTATTATACGCCACAGGAAGGCATCATTAGAATATTGTGTCAGTCATCAGTAGAAGTAAAATGAGAATATGACAACAAAACAGATCCCAATATCAAGTGCTCTTTATCCTGGAGCCCAAACAGGGTAACTAATAAAAGCGAGGCTATTCTCAGCCATTTACAGACATTACATATATATATATGTAAGGATTTCTATTTCCAGGCAGCATAAAGGTTAAAAATTATTCATATGTATCCATTTTAATGCTAGAGATTATTTACCTGTTTTTGTTTGCTATATTCCTGTTCAGTTTTCTCCATTTTGGATCCGGGGATAATGCATACAAAGCTATGTGAAAATTTGCCAAGCATTTTGTCACTTTATTGAGTGGTTTCAGTTGTTCTGAGCATGAAGTTTTCTGTAAGATCAATAATGAACTTACCACCTTACCTCTTGCATCTGCAGTAAATGCAGCTTTGAACATCCCGTCTGTATAATATTGCTAGACCAAGTCTGATAGTATCTGTCTCTTATTGCCTCATTAACTTGTGAGCATTAGAACAAGATAAAAATGCCCTAAAGCCTCTTATCTGATGATTGTTGTAACCTTCTGAGTGCCATTAGTTTAAGTTTGCAATCAAATGCTTCCCCTGAGTATAAGGAGCACTGATTAAACCTGAAGTGTCCCCAGAGGCTTTTACAGCTGTCATGGGGGCGGTGGCTGCCCTGTCCAAAAGGAAAAGGGGGGCTGGAGGTCCCGGTGGTGGGGGGCTCTCTGCAGACATCCACGTGGCTGCCCCAGCTGTTCCGCTTTGCCTAATGAATTGTTTTACAAGGAGAGGCTGGATATTGTCATCACAAGCTGCCTTCCCCAGGGACTGAAGCCAGCCTGATAATGACTAATGTTAGTGATAGTAATTGAAGTGTGATGGCTCTCCAGGGACTTGCACACGCGCCGAGCTGTCAGGCACTTGTGGCTGGTACAGTCCCATGAATACCTCAGAAATGCTTTTTAATTGCTTGACTTTCATAACTAGTTCCCATACATCTCCTGCAGAAATGCACATTCTGAGGTGGTAGGGAGAAGGAGCTGAGGACTCTGCTGTGACTCGTGCTGTACACCTGTAGTTTATTGTCCTGACATGTTTCTGATGAGGATGGCTGTGTGTTCTTGCTCCCCCTAGTTCTGGTGTGCACCTGCTTGGTGTCTGCACAGGCATGTACATCAGATCTCACCTGAGTGTACCTTTTCTGTCTAAGTCTTGTGTTCTTGATGCATGAAGATTGTACTTCATTCTAAAATACAACAATAACTTTATTTAAGAATATCAAAGGATCACTGCTGTTAATAGTGTAGAAGCAATGACAGCTATTTGCATTATGTTAGGCATTGAATTTTGAATGTAAGATAAAATAAAAATCTTGTAAAAAGGTAGCATATCCATGTGTCCCAACATGAGTGGAGTTTATGGCCATGAGCTTTTGGGAGTTCAGGGCAGAGAAGTAACCAATTTATGTAAAACTGAGGGATTTTTGTTCTGAAAATGTTTTTATCTAGAAGTGTGTTGTTGAATATAGCAGTGGGCCTGAGATAAAAATAGCCCCAATGGGGTAGTGTACCCTTGACTTCCAGGATCCTAACATGAATTTTTCAGGGTGCTGAGATATTTTGAATTGCCTCTGTCTGAACAGGAAGGTTTTGGTGTGACTTTTTGAGTTCTAGCTGGAGATCAAAAAAGGGTGCTTAATGCTGTTGCCAGCAGAGTAGACATACTACCTCTTCTCATCATATTCATTGCAAGTTTGTTCTTCACCTCCCCCCTCCAGTGAAGTGTTGGCTCTTAGAAATTTATTTTGGTAATAAAACATTACTTTATACTTGCCCATGAAAGCATGTTTGAAGGCTGTTTGTGAATTCTTTAAAGTGTTCAAGAGATTGTTGTTCCCTAAGCACACTGCAAACTCATATCATCATTAAGTCTGATGAATTAACATGTAGAAAGTTAAGCTCATAACTTTAAGTAGTTAACTTAGGCTCTTAAAACATGGAACCAAACTTGTGGTTGATGTGCTATAATTCAGTTGTCAATCCCAAAATTATATGTTTCAATGGGTTTTGGTTCTGAGAAAATGGGTGTGTTTATTCTTGCTATTTTTGTCACAATGAGGAGATAATAAAGTTGTACTTACTGCTTTTCACAGTTGTAAGTCTTGACAGTAAAGCTAAAGGATATAGTTTAGCTATTTTCTTGTAATTTATCTTACAACTTTTACTGTAATCGAGGAGGTGGGAATAGGAAACTCCATGCTGAGTACTTTCTCAAGTAGAGATTTTCCATTTGTAATTTAATTTTACTGATTGGTTGCTACAGCACAAGCACAAGAGTGGAGGTAATTGAAAGACATCTAATAACCGATTAAGTAGATTTTGCTTATGTGTTATTTTGAGCACTGTTTTAGTGAAAGCTTGTAAATCTTATTATAATAAGTTCAGCAGAATATATTTTCTGTGTAGAAATTATTTTGCATTGATAGGGCATTTTCCTATGGAGAGCTTTTTGTGCTATAAGGCATATATCCACATATTGTTTAAATTTTACAGAGTGGCAATTCTTTTGGTGTCACTATGCAGTCAGGTAAAATTTGGCTTTTCAGGTATTTGGTGATGTTTTACAAATATATGTATTATAAATAAGTATCTCTAAGTCCTTGCACAACGTTCCCCAAACCTATTATTACATTTTAAAGCTTTTCAAGATTATTGGCAATTCAATAAATATTAGCTCCATATTCTTCAAATTAAAATGTGACTTCTGTTTTCTCACTGTGAGGTTTGATCTCTGTTCTGCTGAACCAGGTAAAATCAGGTTTGGTCAGTAGCTGGAGGGGAATCCACGAAGAGCCCAGGTGTGGCAATAAGCAGCATTGGTGCCCTTCTCCTGGAGGGCCACTACACTGTTATTCCATGGTAGCTCTAGAGGGCTCTCTGCTGTTGGAAATGTCACATTTCTAATGAGTTATATGACAAAGGTCTTAATAACCTGTTGGTCGTTAAGGAACTCATAACACTTTTTTCACAAATGCTAACCTCATTGTCATCAGCAAAATATAGCATATGCAATTAGAATCTAATTTTCTCCAGTGTCAATTAGAGAGTCTCATTTTTATTCCAAACTGTGTTGTACTCTGCATGTAAATATCTGTCACTTAAGTTACAGCATTTAAGTAGTGTAGGGAATAGTTCTTGTGTGTGCAGTTTGTGATGTTCCTTGTGTAAGTCAGTAGAAGTATGATGTTACTGGCACTGACTGCGCAAGGAAGACAGAAAATAATTATCCTGGACTTTATTGTAATCAAGCGGTTTATTACTGTGGTAGCCTTAGAAGTGTATGGACATTATTTCAGGAGAATTGGAAATAAATGTATAAGATGGAGGACTTGATGGGACAGAATGAAAGTATGAAGAGTAATTTTCAGCAGAGTAATAGGTGTTTGTCATCAAGTTCTATCAAGTGGCATTTAGAAAGAAGTATCTATCTAATACTTCTGGTTTTTATTTTAAAACCCTCTGGGTGTTATACAGGGACATGAATTCCAATTCTGCCTTGGTGGGTGGGCGGTAGCATGCTGGGTTTCACTGGGTATCTATATCAGACTTGGTTGCATTAAAATGGACTCTTAAATGGTTAGTTTGTAAATGAGTCAAGCAGTTAAAGATTGTAATGTTTTTCTCTGTTGTAATACTAAATTCCATTCTCTTGTAGTTTTGTAGGTTCTTTTTCACATACATGGTATTGTACTGACATACATGTTGCATAAGGGAATCTAATGGCTTGGGAAGCCAGCTGGTGGTGTCTGAGGGGGTTGACATGGGGGGACTAGAATTCAAGGCGGTGAAGTAGATAACCCAGCCTTGCATTGGGTGTATGTGACATAAGCAGCAGTGTGTAATAATTTCAGTGCAAATGCTAGTGTCTTAAACAAAGTCAAGGAAGAAGCATGAATTTCAACAGTTTGCTTCTCCTGGAGCAGTTGTCTTTTGCTTCAGAAAGCCAGTGCTACATTGTTTTCACTCAGTTGTGTTTTGAAAGCAGTGAAAACTAGAAATAACTAGAAGTAACATCTGCGAAAACTACAGGACTAGAAATAATTGCAACATGATTACATTCTTCAGCACCTTTGGGTATTATGGGTTGGACGTTTGTTATGGACACTGCTGCTGTGTTGTGTATCATAAGGAGCTTACATATTGAGAGAGTGAAAATAACATCGAGTTTGATGCTCAGTGAGCTTCCCAGTGAAAACATGCGTGATTGCCCTATTTTACCTGCTCTGTTGTGAGTTGTCTTGTGTATTCTGCAAAGCCCTCAGTTGAAATCACTGTTGTGAATTTACTGCTGAAGGGGGAGAAGGTGAAGTATGGCTAGACTCAGGAAAGGAAGAGGTTGTTTTATTTTCATTGGTAGCATTTGCAGTTCCCCAAGCAATGAGGACTGGAGAAACTGCCTGTTGAGAGCCACATCTTGATTAGATGTTTGGGTCTGTTGTAAAATCCTATTATGTCTGCCTCTCATGCCAGTGTGGAAATCCTCCTTATACAGTGGAGGAAAGGTATTGAGAAATCTTTCATGTAAATTCTGGATTTTCTCCTTCTTCTAGGAATTATTTCATAATAGGAAAGATACACTGAATCACCCTTATCTGCATAAAACACAAATTAATAACAATTAAGCTAGTGATTACCTTTTCAGGCAGTGAAAAGATGCTTCTTCCAGGATTTGTTTCCCTGCGCCATCCTTGACTTCCAACACCTGCAACAGACAAGTTTTGGTTGTAGATGAATTGAAACGCTCAGTCCTCCTAGCATTT
This sequence comes from Atrichornis clamosus, assembly GCA_013400975.1. NCBI lineage: Eukaryota > Metazoa > Chordata > Aves > Passeriformes > Menuridae > Atrichornis > Atrichornis clamosus. Next base: position 68,619 of record WBMZ01002497.1, on the reverse strand, counting down.
TGGATGTATTTATTGCATGTACTACATCTTTTCATGTATGACCACTGTAATTTGAGAGGAAATAATATATTTTGTATTTAAGGTTATGGGTTGTACTAGTTCAGTTGAAGTGGGGATTTTATATCTGTTTTAATGTACTAGTGCAATTTTTGTGTACTGAAATCTTAAGCAAATTAAAACCTTTTATGTAACTATTGAGCTTGTGCTTGTAAATTCAGAGGATATAGAGATAGCTAGTTTTAAACTACACAGGATTTTGGATTGTTTTTTGAAATACACGTTCAAGTAATTGTGATTGAACTGAAATAATTTTTGTGAGATACAATATTGTAGAGTGGCATCTGCATCTTCTTTATTTATGCTTTGACTTGTTATTTTGAATACTTTAGTAGTCAGTTAATAATCAGATCAGAATATTGAAATGATAAAATGTCTCATAAGTGTCTCAGAATTAGTGTTAATAGAAATGCTCTCAGTATGTTTAAATATGCCTCTGTATTTCATATAACACTGTACATTGTTAAATCCTGTCAGTTTTGAGAGCTAAATATTCTAGTTAAAAAAGAATCAAAAATACCCTTTTGGCTACTGCATCTGTCTGAGGGACATCCCCCTCATTCAGAGGATTTGAAAATATAATCCCTATGTTTACTATGTTTACCTATGTTTACTTTCCTGTAGAGCTGTTCAGGGAAGTGACTAAGGCACAAGGGGACACATTGAAAGTTATTTGACAAAAATTTGTATTGAAAAGAAAAAGGAAATATTTTCTATAGTCTTCCATTCCTAGTTATTTTCTGTTTAAGTAACTGTGGTGGGTAAAATTCAGGTGAATGAGTCACTACACAGCTTACAGGGATAAAAAGAGTTTTTCACCAGTGGTAGCCTTGAACCTTCAGAGGCCTGTGTATATAAGCTTTATGTTATATGAAGCTGTATTCTAATTACCTTAGGAGATATCAAGTGCATGTGTCAGTCTTTTCACTTCAAGGTCTGCTTTTTACTGAGTACTCCATGTCTCTGTTTAAAACAATAGAGAAGTGACTTTTAAAATTTTTTTTAGCCATTTTCATTTTCTGGTAATCAGCAGCATCACTGACCTTCTGTGTCTGAGTTTGAAGGTACAGTAGTGGTGTTCCATTTTAAAACCAATTCAGTTGAAATGATTATAGCAGAAATAATGTAAAGGTTGTAACAGACTGCAGTTTTCAAAAAGCTGAACTTCATGTACAAATGCATGTATTAACGTTACCTGACAGTTGTTTTCAGCACTGTTCTGAATGCTTTATTGAAACTTTTAAAAATGCTTCTATTTTTTTCTTTATTATTTTGACCTAGTTTTGTTGCATTGATGGCTCTGTTTAGTGAACTTTTTCCAGCCATTCCACACACTGAGCCATCAGGATAGTAATTACCTAGTTGCAGTGGGTGGCAATGCCTACTCTCTGAAGAGCTGGTTTGTGAATCCTTGTCTGAGATTCTGGTCGAAATCTCTTGGTCACGCTGGGGTCACAGTAGTGTGTTTAACGGGCTGAAGTTGCAAAGTCCTCGGCATCCAGGTTGCCTGGTGGTTCCGTGTTAGAATTCAGCGTGTCAGACCCACAGCACCCCTGTCTTTCATGAATGGAATTCAAAAAGACACTTACATTTCCATAAATAAATTAGGAATTCAGTGGCTTCTTCCGGCTAATCAGGGCAGGCTGATAAACCTTGCTAGCTGTTTAATAAATGAATTGTGACTGATTACCTATTAATATGGACGCCTCAGGAATTCACCCTGGGGGAAGCAGAGCAGTGAAATAGAGAGGGGCATGGCCCCCTGGGAAATCAGGGCTTCATGTTTGCAGCTTAAATATCTCTGTGAAGTATCAATAAGGAGGTAATTGAATTTTGAACACAAACATGAGCGCCGGATGGATGAAGGAGAGGGGGGTTCTGATCATCTCTTCATGCCCCTTCATACTCCCCTCCCCTTTCCCTTAGAGACCACTCTAGTGAAGATAGATGCTAAATCCATTAAATAAAGATTAGACTCTGTCGTGGTAGAAAATGGCAGCTTAGCTAGATCCCTGGGCAAATTGGGACCTTTAGCAATACAGAAAATTAAAATATACATTTTTAACAAGTGTGCTGTCGACACAGTAATAATGACTGTGTGGCTTGTGGGGTTTGCTCACCTTTCAGATCTGCTTTTGTTTGGTTATATCACTTGCTCTTGTTTTGAAACCAACCTGTTTGGTCTCTGAAGCAGGGAAGACATAGGGGCAGGAAGGTTATTTTCCAACCTTGCTTTCTGTCTTAGGCACTTTTAATTGGCTCTTACACTTGTAATAGTACAGAAGATCAGTACTCTTGTATTTGAGTATGGAAATAATTAACTTTGGCTCCTGTACACTCACTCGCATGTTCTGAAAAGTAGTTGGAAATAGTCTAGAGGAAGCACGGAGATGTAAATGTGATTGAGCTTTTTTAAAATGGGTTTTATTTTCTAAGCAAATGGGTTTGTTTTTTATTTACTCCAGATCAATTTTTCTGAATTCTGCTCTTACAGAAAAGATTGGTATAGGGGTGTGCATTGTAAAAGATCAGTATTCTTTTTTGTCATGCAGTGAATTGTAGAAACACAGGTGAAATGGCATTTAAGGGGTGACAGTCTTTCTTTATAATACTGTGTCAGATGTAGAACACAACCAGACCTTCTTCACAACCTTGCATGCCCCATCACCTGTTGCAGAAAGCCAGCAGATCCTCTTGGGTTTTGTAGGCAGAACCTCATCTGCCTGTACAAGTAGAGGACCAATTGCCATACTGAAGAGACTACTCCTGTTTTTCCAAGTTGATCATTCTACAGAACAAAATCCAAAATTGTTTCTGTTTAATGGTTTGGAACTAGAAATGAGCCTAAAACAATGTATTGCTGGGGATAACTGCTGTTCTCTCCATCTAGAATTTTTTTCTTTACTCTAGATAGTTTTGAGAATGGAAAGAGAAAAAAAAAGGGTTTATGCTTTGCTGAATTACAGTGGACTGAGACATTAGTAACGTGAGGACTCCTATCTGTTCTTCCATAACATATCCCTGATAACACCACTTTCCCTTTTTCAGGCTCCTCTCAAATATTAGCAGTTGTGCCCAGAAAACCCTTGATGCTGCATGCTCAGCTTTAACTGCTAAGAAGTGAACCCAGCATCTTCATTTTTTTTTAGGAAGAACAAAAGTAGATATTATTAAATATTTAAAAAGTATTAGCATACATGGGTCATTCCAGAGACAGTAGTGAGCATACTGGGAATGTTTTCCATTAACTCCTGTGTTCCATTAACTCAGACCTGCATTCAGACATGGTTTTCTTTGTGTTTTCCAGACTATAATCTGCTTCCACATCCCAGCAGTTTACTCATCTTTTGTAACCATTTTTTTGCATTGGGAATATCTGTATTCTTTCATCCAGCAATGCTTCTAGGAAGAAAAAAATTTTCTAAGCTGGCTTAGCCTTAAGGATTCTCTTTCGTGGTGTTGACATCAAATTGAAAATGAACAGGTACCACCCCTTAGCTAAACTGCAGTAATTGATTATGTATGTGCTGTAGCCTCTCTCAATTGAAGAAGTCAGATCTCAAGCTTCCCTTGGTAAGGGCAGATTACACCATTGGACTTCTCTTTGGCTAGGCATTGGATTTGTCTTTGGCTAGGATCATGGGCTTCTTTCTTGGGACTTCCTGGCCTTTGTTCTCCTTGCAGGGGTACACTTCCACTCCTGAACCCCATCCCTCTCTCTCGATTTCTCAGTCTGCTATTTATAACACATCGAATTTCCTTTAACCTTAGCTGGCCCCTTTCAAAGAAGTCACCAGTACCTTGACAGCATGTGTTCTTTTTTTTCTTATGCTATGGGCATCCTTAGCCTTATTGTATCACTTGTTCCTCTGCCTGTTTTGGAGATTTTTCTGCTCTCTTCTTCCTGCATATACACTTAGATTGATTTTCTACCTCAGGCATCTTCCTTTGTGTATCTCCAATTTAAAAGGAGACTCTTGCTAATTTGTTCTGTAGCTTCTTCTGAAGGCAGGCATGTGCCAGGAACCTCACAAGCTTATGGCTTTCCACATATTAAGGCACTTAGTGATGCAGCATTTTAATTAAATTAACCAGAATTCGTAAATTGTAGATAGACAGATTTTCCAGATCATCTCAATATGAGCTTTTAGAGTGATCAACACTCTGCTGGTGTTTAATCCATCAGACTGCCATATGGAGTGTTGAAGAGTAGAATATCTGTTTATTAACAATTGTTGTTTTTTTCACGTCAGCAAGTACAATTTTTGTATTTGAGGACCTAGGAGAGCAATCTGTTCCTGCATCTCTTACATGAGTTATATCAACCTCATGCCAGACCTCATTTCATGCCAATCCCTCTATTTTTACTGAATTTAGGTGATCTAGTAGGCTGTCTAAATGATAGAGCAAAAGGGTCATTCCACCAGAGTCTTCAGAAGTTCTTTGGTAACACTATCGCAAGAGGACTGTGCTCAGATGTCCTTTATGAGAAATTACAGATATTCACAGTGTCATGTTTCTGTGAACAGTTAAGACATGTTTAACAAAGCTTTGCAATTTGATTGACCATAATATAAGTTATAATTCACAAAAGTCAGAAAGTTGTCAAGATGAAGGCAACATTTTATTCACTCTGAATTAATAAATACCCATTCTCAAATATTAAGATATGTTGTGTTAGACTTCTTTAGGAATAGAATTTACCCGTCCCTTTAGAGTAGTTGTCTGTTCCATTTTATTGTGAAATACAAGTCTGTTTCTACTTGTTTAGCTGAGTGAATGTTTCCCATTGTTGGTCTTTGCAATGGGAAAACTACTCTTCAGGCAAGAGGAAAAAACCATCTTGTCTTGTGACTTTTTCATTGCTCTCTTCAGAAAGAAGTATTAGCCCTTCTAGAATGGGAGATGATATTAGTGCAGTGCAGGAATATGTTTTGCAGCACAGGCAGCAGGTCTTCTCATCAAATCTAGTTTAAGATATTTTTCGCTATTAGAACCCCCTGAATTCTCAGCTGAAGTAACATGCAGTCATTTTTCCACATCCAAACATTTTCATAAATATTGGTTTATTTGCTTTCTTGGATGCATTAACAATGTGGGGAATAAGACGTGCTTATTAAGACAACTTCAAATTTGATCTTTGTTTAGGTAAGGTACAAAGAGGAGGCAGCTGTTGGTATTATGATGATAGAAGGAAAACAGCGGGGTTTTGCCTTTATTAATAAGAGTTGTCCATCTTATCCAGCAGATGGCATTGAAAATGTACCTGCTGCTCTCTCTTCTTGCTAAGCACTGCCTTATATGAAATCCAAAATCCTACAGGCTGGACTCTTCTCTTTGGTGCATAGCTGCAGATCACTTCCTAATGATGATTTTGCGTGACCCCTGCCTACTGGATAAAACAAAAGACCTGCTGCTGGATTCTCAGAGAGGGCACAAGTTCTTCAAGCCAGTGGCAATATCTGTCCCAGCAAAAGGCTTTTTTTAGCCTGGTGACAGTAGGAGTTTATAGGCCCTTTGCATGTGGGTCACTGAGAGAAGGATAAATGGTGAATGTTGACGATTTTTAGAGTGGGTATCAGCTGCAAATTAAATGATGAGGACAGTAGGATGTAGATGTAGTGTAATGATTCAAATGGTAAACGGTTATGGCAGTGAAACTGAGAAGTGAAAAATCTGTACTATGAATGAAGAGACTGTCGGTTCCGTTACACTTTTTGTTTCCTGTCTTTTCAGTATTCTTTTATCTTTATTCTCTTTTCAGTAAATAATTCTGATAATATAATTTCTGTGCAAGCATTACAGAACTCATGCAAGGTAGTGTTTTATTACTCCTGAGCAGCCAGGTAATTTGAAAAAAATTATAAAATTTATGTACGTGAAACACAACTATCTTGTAGAATTAGTGTGAATGCGTGTGTCAGAACTATGTACCATGGCTTTGTTTGCCACATATTGTTTGTATATTGTTCTATATTATGACTGTAAGTTAGCAACATACATATTTCAGAGTATTTAGAGCACACTGGGAGCTAATGAACGTTGCTACCTTTCTAGAACCTATGGGATTAAAAATGCTTCCTAGCAGCCCCTTAATTCCCCTTATATCTGAGGGATCTGAGTACATGTTGAAACTGGAGCTTTTTACTCTTCTCCTCCTGTGCCAAACAAATTGTCTGTGATCCCTCTTTCGATGACTGTGAACACTGCTGCTGTTCTGTTGCTCATTTAACCTTGTGACCAAGTATAATGTTTGACTCTCCAGTAAATCCAGGCATCCAAGCTATAATCTAAATCTACTTCCATTTTTTTGATATAACATCTGTGGAATAAAACCTTTCCTATCTATCCACACAGCGCTTATCCAAGTTCCTGTAATATTATACCTTTTCCAGAATCTTTTACTCTGATCTTAACAAACCTTGTTCCACTTGCAAAGATGAGCTCATTATTTTGACTGTGATCAAGATCTCCATACATTTCTACACACGCTTCGGTATTGTATCAAACCATTTCTCCATTGTTGTGGGGTTTTTTGTTATTTTTGTGTTTCTGAATTAAAAACTTGCTATTTGGCAGAATTTTCATTATAAATCTGTCTGAACTTGCTGGAAAATTTACTCAAAGTAATTGGAGTTTGTGTGAAGTTGGTGAGTGTGGCAGCATGTAACCATGTTTTGCATGTGCCTTTCAAACCTCCTGAGCTCCTGGGATGGTCCGGAACAGCCAGGTCCCCAGCATGGTGAAACGGAGCAGATTGTTCTATCCCTGTACGTCTTCAGGCTTGAGTGAAGCAAAGCAAATTATTATGCTATTTCCTACCTCTTCTGCTTGAATTTAATAATTGTTTGTGCTTTACAACCTATGTTTCTGCATGAGGTCTCATAATCTTTTTCCAGAAAGGAAGGAAGTCTCATTCTCTATTTTGTAACTTCGGATACTCTGTCACTTCAGGTAGACTTTTGGTAGGAATAATTTCAAGATAGTGTGAAATACACCATTCACGTCTAGAGAACTGCTTATAAATCAAGAGTTTTCTTCACGAAAATTTGGGGGAAAAAAGAGGATCTCTTTGATTTTGAAAGGTAGTGCAGTTGTTATTTTACATCTCTGCAATTGAGAAGATAAATTGAAAATTCCTTTTGACTCCCAACCCTGAAAAGAATGAGCAGAGGGAAATTCAGAAAACAAGTAATGGAAGCTGGTCAGACTAAAATTAGGAAAAAGAAATGCTTTTTACATAATTAATAACTTGATGTGGAACTTTCTGCCACACTGGGATTTTTTTTTTTTAGACCAAGTACTTAGCAGCAATTGAAAAGGAATCAGGCAATTAAATGGATGATGAGAACATTTCTAGTTAGAGCAGAATAAAATTTAAAATGAAGTAGGAAATATCAGCTGCTTCAGGATATAAAACAAGCACTTAAGAAGAGAAGGAATCTTTCAGTAATAATTATTCCATATGTCTTCATAATGTGGTTCCTTAATCTTTTGCTGTGATGCTTCTGATATTGGGTGCAGTCAGACAGGATACCTGACTGGGTAGATTACTGCTCTGCCCTGCTCTGTCAATTCCTGTGCTCATTTACAGTTTTTATGACTACAGAACAGACAGATTCTTGTTTAATAGGAAATAACATTTCTACAATCTTTTTTAGCAACTAGTCCTAGATCCTATTTATATATAGGATTTTATATACAAGATTTTAGTCAGCAGTATAGAATGTAAATTCTGAGCAGGCTCTGAGTTACATCTCTGGAGAGAATATCATTATTAAATCTTTTTGAGGGTGTCCCCAGTGGCAGCTCCGTAGAGCAGGTGGCCTGCATGGCGCAAGCAGACAGAGAGTCGGGAGCTTGTGTCTTATCAGAGCATATAATCTAAAAATCACTCAGCCTGTTTCTGTCTCCTGGGGAGATGACAACGATGACACAGGACTTTTATGCTAAAAACTAATTGTTAACCTGCAGAGGACGTCATTCAACACAAATCCCGACAGGAAAGGGCTGGGTGATGGATGTTTCTTGGTAGCAGGCTAAGGTCTTACTTGGTTTTCAGCAGATAGTTCTCTGAGTTGCCTCAAGATTTTCTTCCTTAGTACCTGGCTTTCTTTAAAATATAGAGCACATTAATTAAAAAAAAAAAGCTTACAGTTTATATTTACTAACATATGCATCTAAAACTGGAAGAAGCAAACAGTTCCTCCCCTGTCTCACAGCATAAAATGCCCTCACTGTTGACTATGGTGCTGGGGTTTCCTGGAACATTAGGCAAAGCAGTGGGGAAGCAGAAGGTTAAAGGCTAGGAAACGGTGTTGAAAAGGAATACAGCAAGTAAGTAATGTATGGGAAAGGAATGTGGGATTGCAGATACATCTATTGATTGGAACATAGTAGATCCAGGGAAGTGATGTGTATGCATGTGCAATGCCACATCCAGTGGTGTCCTCCTTCCCCAGCATGAAGAAGTACATTGGTCAACTGGAGTGAGATCAGTGGAAGGCCACCAAGATGATCAGGGGCTAGAGCACTTGCCCTGTGAACAGAGGCCAAGGGAATGGGGCCCATTCAGCATGGAGAAGAGGTGACCTCACAGGGACCTGATAGCTGCCTGCTAGGACCTGCAGGGAGGTGATTTGAGAAGGTGGAGTCTGTGCACAGTGCTGTGTGGTGGGAGGACAGAGAAAACAATTGTAAATTGAAGCAAAAAGGTTTCTGACTGGACTCAAGAGAAAACTTTTCCTGTGTGGAGCAGTCAAGTATTGGAAGGATTGCCAAGAGAGGTTGTGCAGTCTCCATCCATGGATGTTTTTATGACTTGACTGGATAAAGCCCTGAGCAGCCTGTCTATTCTGAGCAGAAGGTTAACTGGAGACCCGGCAAGGTTCTATCAAATCTGAATTATTCTCTGATTCTGTACAATTTTCTTCATATGATATTGTACTGTATACCCTATTTGATCTGTTGTCTTCTGGGAGATTAAATTTTCTATTCTAACCACTTTCTCCTTGTATCCTCCTTTTACTTATACCTCTTCTACTCTGCTGTGCATTTCTACCTCTGAGTATGTATGATAGTCCCATTTTCACTGGATCTTGGAGTCTTCAGAGTTCTCCTGACTTCCAAAGTTTCTTCAGTACCCCTCAACCCTCAGAGCAGTCTTCCCAGTCACCAAATCTATGGAGACTTCTCATGGCCATCACCACCTTCTGCTTTACTTTCTGAGCTGTCTTGTAGATGGCTTCCCATCTCCTTTGCTGCAGTGCCTCTATTCTTTTTTTCTAGTAATAGATGAAGAACACTTCTCTGCTCATTAAAAGATAGCAGTGTCACTGTGTTCTGCTTTCATGAGAGAAGTAATGGTAGACATGGCCTCAGACCAGTGGTATGCATGGACTCTGAACAAACATGAAGGGAGTTTTGGAAAAAAAGAGTACAAAAGCTTACTGGGCTACTCTCAGTAGACCTCCTGGAGCAAAAAATAATGTTGTTTTGTTTGTTTTGGTTTTATTTCTGGGTTTCAAAAAGCTGGAGTTTCTTCTGGCCTCTACTCTCCAGAGATATCTTCAGACTCCAATACCGTCATATTTCTTGTATTCTTAATCTTTTCTTCAAAACTCATCGATACTAGAAGTGTGAGGGTGTTCCTGAAAAATGTTCTCACATTTCCTTGTGGGTCTGGGAGGGTATATTTTTGGGTTCATCTTTCCCATCTGCTTTTACAGCTGAGCCTTGCCTAGTTGCCTTTAAGCTCATTAACAGTTAAATTGTAATAGTTGTAGCAGAACCTACATTGTTTGTATTTTAATACCAATTCCAAATAGCCTTGAGTGTTACTACAGTTTTGTTATCAAGTAGGTCAGATTAATACCAGTCATAGTTTCTCTGAGTAACAACAGTTTTTCCCTATTTGTTCAAACTTGACTGCAGTAGCACTTGGATGCTGTAAAAGCTGTAACATTTCTAAATCAGTGCATTTCATCAGATGTCTTGTTAACAACTTGGAGTTGGTAAAGATGGGTTTGAATTCCCTGAATCCTCTTCTGGTTTCTCAAATACTCCTCAGCTCAGGCTATTCTTGCTGGGACAGGATTGTGGTGGGCAGAACACATGGAACTAATCAGTAGTATAACTTAATATGCTGGAATAAAGCAAGCAGTGAATATACTGGGAAGGATAAGGATAAGGGTAGTCATTTTGTAAAGTACCTTTAATTCATGCGGAGGAAAGAATGAAATGATGGAGGCAGTTGTGAAGGTTTTCTTCTGCAGCAACTGCATATTGCTGCTCTTCCATAATTCTGTGTTAACTAAGCCTGAGACTTTGACCTTGGAACACTGGGATTTCAATTATTTGCATGTATTCGGTCATACAGAGTTTTATACTTGGATTTTTGGAAATTATGGAAGTCCTCTATGTAATTTCATGTGTTGTATCATACTAATTGCAAAAGGAATCTTGGTTTAATTCATGTGTAAATCAAATAATACTTTTCAGTCAAAACCCATGAATCTTCTTTTCATAGAGGCCTTTAATATTGATAATTCATTGTTGTGTCAAGGGCTGCAGTCATCTAAATGGAAAAATGTTTCTATAAGGAATCTTGGGATTAGAAAACATTTTAAAGATTTAGTCTGCTTTTTAAGGTAAAGACATACTTCTCGACAAATAAATACAGACTACCATATTATGAGCTTCTTTCATCTAGATATCTTTTCCCATTAAGTTTGTTGACAGAAGTTAAATTCAAAAATTCAGTTCTTCTTCACAGCTCAGGCTATTAGCTAACCTATTGACAGGGGCTAGTTTCTGCCTTTTGCTGGTCAAGAAAACTATACTGTTCTTGATCCAGCACTGCAAGCCTTCCTGTAAACAAGCCTTGATGTCTTCTGATTGGATTTGTGTGCCCTGGCTTGCATAACCATACAGCTTGTATCCTAATGTTATTAGCCAAAGGGAATATAGGGACTTACATAATCATTACACGATTATTTTTCAGTAACTGTACTGTAAATATGTAATTCTCTCTACTCCTAATAACTCTTAATCCCTTTGTTTCTATTGGCTCCTGGGCTCAGATTTGGCCATGGCCTCCGTGTCCCGGCCACTGATAAAACTTGAAAAAAATGTTCCTTCCAGGGTTCACCTGTTTTGCTCCCAGCCGGTAAATACCTGCTCCGCAGTGTGGGCAGGGGCACCGCATCCTGGTGCGCTGTGTTATGGGAGTGCGGGCAGTGCTGCTGCCCGTGTGCCTTCTGAGAAGGGCCCAGTCACCTCCAGACACCTTTCATACCTGGCTCTGTGTGTATGTTCAGCGCAGACCTCTCTGCTGAGCTTCTTTGTGTGTTTTATACCTGAGGGTTCTTGGGCAAACAGTTTTAATCTAATTTCTCCGTGTTGTTTGATAAAGAAGATTCTTCTTTGAGACCCTGTGGAGAGAAAACCTAAATTATCAAGAACTCTTGATCCACTGCAGGTGTTGGAAGCCAGGAAGAGATTATTTTCATGTTGGTACAAGCAAGTAGAAAAAGGCCCTTTAGAATGCTTCTTGTAAAAACATGCCACTATTCAGCTGTTTGGCTGTGTCACCTGTGGGGTTTGGTGGTCAGAGCTCTCCCAAGTTGCAGCTGTTCAGTGGTAACTTATGCTAGTAAAGTATCTTTCAGATATACTTGAAAATTTCCTCAACTTTGATATAAAATTGCCTTCCTTACTGCTTTTAATATTAGAAGTATAACTCGATTTTTTTTTTTTAATTTCAGTCTTACAAAATACTTGACATCATTTTTCTGTGCTTAATTAGCTTCACGAGTCAGTGCCTGGTCTTAGGTCTTGACATTTTTGGCGTGTGAAATTTTCTTGTGTATTTGACCTTGGCTTTATTCCAGAATAAATATTTTAAGCTGCTAGTTGTGTGTAGTTTTTTTGTCTTTGGTCTGTGACTAGGGGGCAGACATAAGGAGCACTGAGAGAAGTGAACTGTATAAACCACAATTAGAATTGCAGTGCACAGGTGTCTGTGGATCTTACACAATTGCCAAGCTATTTGTTTCTCAAATCAGAGGGGCTTTGGGAGTGTATTTTGGAGAATAAAGGGAGCAGAAGGCCTTCCGTTTGCATATTAGGGTTGTGGGTTTGGTTGGTTTGGGTTTTTTGGTTTGCCTTTTTTTCAAATGCAGCTTTAAATTCTTCCAGACTTGTAACATTTGATATCTTTACAGAACCAGCATATTGAATGGTTGAAAGTGATCTACTGTGGCTGGGGATGCAATTTATAACTGCCTTCAGAGAGGAATCTGCATTTAAGAATAAAAAATTCTTGCATGAAAGCTTTTCTTTAGGCATCAAATTAGGTCTTGTGGTTTAAAAATCTGAATGCCAGAATTGAAAATAAGATGACTTGCAATGGTATTAATGAAGAAATGACTTTAGCATCAAGGTTATGGGTGAGTTCTGCTGCAGGCCCTTGAGGATCTTTTTGGGAAGGGAGGCATCTTAAATCTCTATGCTAGTCATACTCAAAATATTATTGCAATGGAAAAATAGTGAAGTGAATAAACAGCAGGTCACAGTACAGGATGTTTGGTGTATCTGCAGTCCTAGTGCTCACTGTATTTTGCAATTTAACGCACAATAATTTTGTAGTTCTGTATTTCTGTACTCTCCACTGTGTTGGATCTGTATTCTTGGGATGTGAGATTCCATTAAAAAATAAATAATAATCGCAGCCCCCGCTCCCCCCACGTACACTCATTTTCTATAATATGGTAATGATATCACCGTAGCAGTAATTACGGGTCATCTTCATTTCTTTCATCTCTGCTGGTTCTGATGGCTTCATTCCTTTGACGGAGAAGATTTGGCTCTGGGTGCTGTGATTATTTTGTTAAGCATTATTCGAATAGACAGGAGTGAGAGAAATTAATCAATCCAAATGCAATTAGCATCATGTTTAACCCAGTGATGGACGTCTCAAGGTGAAACAGCCAGGGGAGTTTCAGACATTATTATTCAATCCAGTGGCTCTTATCTAAATTATAATCAAGAGGTTTTTATTGGCTTTGCAGAGAGAAGATGTAACTCTTTCCCTGCTTTGGGGGTCAAAGGGATCAGGTCTTTAGCCCCACAGGACATTGGCTGCAGGCAGCTCCTAGAATTGGGAGGTACTGTAAGAGTTTACTATAATATGGGGGTCATTCAGGACAAAATACCTGCACATTCTAATATCCGTGGCCTGGAACATAAGTTTAGTAGCTCCCTGGGCATTGGCAGGGTTGTCTTTGCCCCTTGCTTTGGCGTTTTCATTGACTGACTTTGCCCGTCTGTATGTGAATGAATACTGTGTGTAGTTTCTGCATTCAAAGCTCTGCGAACATCATTGTTTGCATCTGAATGCAAACAGAATGGTAACCTCTTTGCAAGGTAGGGAAATCTGGTTAGGAGAACAAGGTAAATTACTCTGCAGAGGAGGAATCTAATTTTTCTTAGAGCAGATATAATTTTAGTATTTATTGATAGCAACAATAACATTTTTGAGGATATATTAATCTGGAGCAGATCTGTTATCATTGTGCTGGATAATCCTCAACGATCTCTGAGATTTCTTATCAGGTATAAGATAAAGCATGACTGCTGTGTGTGGAGAAAACCAAGGTGGAAAGAGGTCACGTGAGGATTTCATAATTCAGAAGAGCATTAGGTATTTTATTCCCATTCTTAAGGGTCTAGATAACACTCACTAAACTGTTTGAGTGGTGTAAAACTTTATCAGTCTCAGCTATTTACCGCTTCTCTGTCAGAGAGGACTGTTTTCATAGGACACTGGAGGAGCAGTCCATGTGCCTCACCTGCTTCGATTCACAGCTGGGCTTTGTGCAAGCTTTCACCTTCTTTGGCATTTCAAAACACGTCATGACAGACTGTGAACTACAGCTGACATATGGGCACATTCTGCTGTCTCATTCACCAAGGGGAGGATGGTGATGTTTTGTACCAAGGGGGTGTTAATATTTAAAAATGCTGCAGCAAGTTAACAGAGCTCACCTTGCAGAGCTTGAATTCTAGCCCAGTTGCCTACTCCTTTAGTATTAATCTTGTGCTGGTTTCGGCTGGAGTAGAGTTAATTTATTTCACAGTGGCTGGTACAGGGCTGTGTTTCAAATCTGTGCTGAACACAGGGTTAATAATACAGAGATGTTTTTGTTATTGCTGAGCAGGGCTTACATAGAGCCAAGGCCTTTCATGCTTTTTGTACTGCCACACTGGCAAGGAGGCTGGGGGTGCATGGGAGATTGGGAGGAGACACAGCTGGGACAAGTGATCCAAACTGACCAGAGGGGTATTCTATACCACACGACATCATGCTCAGTATAGAACGTGGGGGATGTTTGGAGTAATAGCATTTGTCTTCCCAAGTCACTGTTTGATATGATGGGGCCCTGCTCTCCTGGAGATGGCTGAACACCTGCCTGCCTGTAGGAAGCAGTGAATCAATTCCTTGTTTTGCTTTGCTTGAGTGCATGACTTTTGCTTTCCCTGTTAAACTGTCTTTATCTCAACCCACAAGTTTCTTAGCTTTTACCCTTCTGATTCTTTCCCCTGTTCTGCTGGAGGGGAAGTGAGCGAGCGGCTGCGTGGGGCTTGGTTGCTGGCTGGGGTGAAAGCACAACAATCTGTGCATCACTCCTTACTGAGGCTGTGATCCCATCTGTAAGGTGGGAATTAAATCACTGTATGTCTCAAGAATATTGTAAGGCTTGATAAACTTTGCAAGTGCTTTGATACTGATTGCTGAGAGATGCCATGGTAATGCAGGGTTATTCCACCTGCAGGTTTATGCTGGTTCAGTTGTTTTACATGAGGAGTGTGTTTCAGGAGTGTTAGGTGATTGCAGTGGTCTTCAGTGTCAGTGTAACAGTTCCTGAAGCACAGCTTGGAGTATCTGCATGTACCAGTTGTGCCTCCAGTGAAGGTGACTGACATTGTTTTCATTAACCACTGCTTCCCGAGATGGCAGCTCAGCTCTTTATGAAATTGGGCTAGGGATAGCATTCACTACCAAGTATTTGTCAAAGGTCCACAGTCTTTCAAATAGCAGCTCATTTGATGCTTACATTAGGAAGTACACAGTTAGCAGATAGCAGAGTAACTGGAGCTCTTTCTGTGAAGAAAGAGGAGCCAGCAGGCATCCAGGTGGTGATAGAGTTTGGAGGTCTGTTTTGAGGTAGAAAGTGGTCTATACAGATCTCTCTCTCTGACAGAAGTTCAGATTATATTGTCTGAGTAATAATATTCTCTTGGTCTTGTCTGTCATTTGCCTCTTTTTTTTTTGAGGGCTGTTAAGTAATAATATCAGTCTTAAATGTTTTTGCTGATTTTAAATTACCTTTTTGCCTTCAACCCTCATTGTCTGACTTATTTTTTTATTTTCCTTCCACATGCAATATTAGTTGAGCCCAGCTAAAAGATGTGACTTTACAATTGGCTTTCACAAGTGCAGTCAAGCAAAACTCCCACAGTCACTCACAAGCAGATTCCTCTAGGCCTTTTTTATGCCCTGCCAACCAGGAAAAAGAATGGTTGTGTCTTCTTATCCTCACATTGTATCTCAGCACATAAGAAATAATTTCTGATGCAACAGATTCTTTTGATAGAAGGTTAAAAACCAGAGAAGTGTTCTGTTGTCTCTCTGCAATTCATGTTTTTTGCCCTACAATGGTAATTTCAGTTGATAGTGCTTCAGAAATAAACCTTTCTAGTTTTGTTTTCTGTGTAGTCCTAAGACACAGCAGTAGTTTGAGAGTGCATTATTAGTACTTTAAAGGAATCCTTCCACATTGAAAAACAAGTTCTTTAGTTACCATAAATACAACTGAACAGGAGGAATAACTGATAAACTAACAAACTATAACAGTGCCTAAGATAACCTTTTTGTAGTAAAGAATGTAACATTCAAAATGTGACACTGCAAGACATTTCAGACCTAAAAATATTAATTGTATTTCAGGTTTTTATGAGTAGGGAGACCTTTAGATTTCAGCAAGGCTACATTTTCAGGTCAGAGGAGGATCACAAATTTGTCCCATAAATTGTATATCTGGGAGGGAGGCAAAGATATGCTTTGTTAGCAAGTGACTTCATTTTAAAGTATCTGTAATTTGAAGATACTTGCAAGCTTAGTTTTGAGATTTTTAGATAAACCCAGAAGTAGTAAGCATTGAAGGTATAATGTTCATTATGAATGTGTGATAAATACAGTTTGTCACATATATCCTTTACATAGACTTCATCCCCAAGTGTGTTGTGTATATTTAAGTGTATATTATCTTTAAAAAGTGTGCACGTATGTGTGTTGCTTAGGGATTCTCCTGGATGAAAGTTGCTTATGTAAGTATAAATCACTGTTTTCCTTGCTGATTTTAAAGCAGTAAATCCTTCCATTATTTCCTGGCTATCCAGACCTTATGACACAGTATGTTCTGTGCTGTCGTATGTGTGAGAAGGCTTTTTATGGGGAGCAATCAGGCTGGACCCCAATCTTCAGTGCAGTGGTTTTTTCTAATTAAATTGTCACTGGAAGGAATATCCGGAACAGCAGTTTTCATTTTCAGTCAAGAAAAAAACATTATGAGTCTTTGTCATTTGATTAAAAGTTACTTAACCTTTAAATTGCTACAGATGTAAAGATAGCTCTGAGTTTCCAATGTAATCGCCTCCAAGTTAAAATCAGGAAAATCTTTGTGTAATGAAACCCATATGTCATAGTGAAAGGATGCAAAGCACTGGCAGAGTGGGCTGCTCTAGCAGGAGATTCTGCACCCAATCTTGTTAACCAGGACTGCTTTTGGTAATCCCTCATCTCCTCACTTGTAGGAAATCAATCTGTACTACTGAATCTTTTTAACCATCAACTACAAAATTTACTGCAGAGAGGCAGCTTGGGGACAATTGTAGTAAAAAAGGAGCCTGAGGCAACAAGGCTAAATGTGGGATTGAGGGATTGAAGTTCTAAAGAGGAGATTACGTTAAACCTTATTCTACTCCCCTATCAAGTAGAAATGTCTCCTCCTCCTTTCAGCCCCAGCCTTTCCTGCCCAGTACCTGTTCTTGAGATCTGTTTGGCTGATCTTGCCAGGCAGCAAATTTAATTCCTACAGTACAGCATTCTCTGTTAATTATAATAGCCTGATACCATTTTTCAATACATTTATCTGAAAGAGTCTATACAAGCACTACTTCCCTTGTAACGTGTTGATACCATCTTAAAGTGGGTTTTTTCTCTGGAGGTCAGTGTCTCCCTCCTCCCTAGTAGCTGAAGTTAATTTGTATCCAAGCTATTGCAATCCTGTCCATTGTTGATTTTTCTATTGTAGTAAATGCACAGCATAGGCAAGGTTGTAAATCGTGACTTGTCATGCAGATTCATGTTTCTGTTTTGTGCTGCGCAGCCTCTGTAGTGTGTGTTTGCTGGTACAATGAAACCTGTGCTCAAGCCCTCTCTTTGCTTGAAGTCCATGGTTTAAACAACCATTGTAAAGAAAAAATCCCTGAGGTTTTCACTATAGTTTTGTCCAACCTTTTAATTGAAAAATCCACCTCTGTCTACTATTCAAATGGTTTCTGCTGGTCCCTTGGGTAGTTGCTTAAAGCTGGTTTTACCATCTCTCTTAGCCTGCAATCATATTTGGAAGGGTGATAGTGGGTGATAGTTTCTTCATTCACAAGCTCTTCCCTCACTCCAGCAAGCTCCATAAGACCCCAATGGAAATGATATTATTAAGAATTCATTTATCAGAAGCAATATTGAGCAGAGAAGTCAGTTTAATATTAGAGCCTTTTACTGTGCAAAATCCAAGCTCAAATCATACTCCAGTGCAAATTAAAAAGAAACAAAGGGGAAGGAATAGCCAAGATGTTTGAACACAGTACCACGTAATAAAAATTTGGCCTGTGTTTACCAGGAATACATTGAACTGTGGTTTTTGGGCACATAAGGGAAGCAGCTGAAGCATGGACAACAAGATAGTTAATGTTTGTGGAAACTTGCCCTTACTTTGGCTGTGATTTTTTTTGTCAATGAGGATGTTACTTCCTGGCCATTTTCATACATATACAAAGATGTAAGGTCCTTTTTTTTTTCAGTTTGGCATCATATCTTTAAAAATAAAGCCCTGGTGCAAGCCTGAGTCTGTGAGGAGACAAGGAATACAGAATAGCAGAAGGCTGTCTCCTGCTCCTAATGGGATTTTGTAGCAGCATGTGCGAGTTTGTTTCAGAAGTCAGAAATGAACAGATGTTGGTATAAATTACCTCTGTGTCTGATGTCTTGCAAATTAAAAGCGCGGTTGGCATCACTAAACAATTTCACCAGGTTGGGGGGGGAAGCGGGTGGTGATTATTGTATCAGGTCGGTAAGAATCTTTAAGCTGCAGCAGAACAGGATAGCAAGGATAAAGGAATGAAGAATAAAATGAGAGGTCTGTGAATTAATCAGAAATGTTAACATCTCCGATGACAAGTGAACAGGCGGGCACGTGCTCTGGAGCAACCTCCAACCCACAGTAATTTCACTCAGTGCACAGAAGGAGTCTATGCTCTCTCTCTGATTTATAGGGTGCAGCCCTCTTTGGGGGAACAGAATTGTCATGCATTCGTATATCTCCTATATGGGACTTGCACTCTGGAAAACTTTCCACTCTATCAACTACAGTTCGGCTTTGTGCTTTCTCTGTTAAGAGTGTTTTAAAACCATGCACTGTTGGAGCAAGGTAGAGAGGTGCCAAAGAAGTGGTACTGAGAAATCTATTCCAAGCTGAAATTTTTTAAATCTTGCAGCTTTATTTAGTCATGTTCTTTGTGCATAACAAGTTAGTTCCTGACAAAATACCAATCCACTCTGCTCTTCTGCAGCACCTTCTATCCCTGTGTCACTTCAGCAGCACTTAAAACATACAAATTACCTTGCAGCTGGGGAGGTAGAGGTACAAATGAGTACTTTTGTGGTAGTTCATGCTGTGGATCAGAACCAGGATCCCAGGTGTTATAACTCACAGCTGGAGGTGTGAACCAAGTGAATAGTGCAGTGATCTGCTTGAACCTGCAGCCAGTCTGAAGCGTGTTCCACTCAGGACAGTGGACTTCGCAGCCTATAAGTATGTAACAGACAGGTTGAATACTTTTACATACATACATATCATTAATTGTTTTACAGAGGTTTTATTGATGACAATACCTTGTGATAAAATTTTCTGTAAACAAATGAGAATGTAATAATTTAAAGAAGAGGCCTTAAGACAGAAATTGTAACTTTTATGTAACCAATAACAAAATATCTTTACCTGAGTGCACATTGAGTATTGTAAGCTGAACATTTTTATTATATTTTAGTTCTGTTCTGACAGATAATCAATAATGTCAAAACAAAACCCAACATCAAAACCAAACCCACCTCCAGTTTTTATGCTAATTGTAATTTCTGTTGTTGTCTCAGTAGAGAGGTCAGGAATTGAATGGATAAAACAGAAAATTAATTCCCATCTCCTTCTAGCCTGTCTTTAGCTAGGTGTGTAAAACATGCATGCTTTCACCATTCCAGTGAATAAAAACCTGCATGTTCTGATGCCTGCCAGTCCAGAACAAAGCTTACACCTTTATTGAAAAGAAATGGAGAGGCAACAGTGGGAAGATTGTCTTCCTCCAGGCCTCAATTGCTAAAGCTTTCAAGTCAGAAATGTCTCATGCAGAAAAGTGGCTGTGTAAACCCTGCTGTAGTACAGCTACCAGAGATTGATGGTACCAAGAGTGAGGGAAAGACATATAAGCCCTGCCTTGCTGTATTAAACATAGAAGGACTGACAATGCAGAGAGAAAGAGAAGACCAAAGCTCTATAAACTTTACTTTATTACACTATCCGTAGATGAACTGCATTGAAGGAATATAAACCCCATTATATTACAGCATCCAGGGACTGACACTGCTGAGAGAGAAAATGCTGTCTAATTTCTGCTGAAGACCATAGCATCCAGGGACCAATAATCCTGAAATGGAGAGAGTTCCATAATCTCTGACAGATTATAACATCCAGGAACAATTGTGCTGAGATAGAGTGATGGAGATCTGGATTTCACCATTCAGAGATGGATAGTACAGAGAAAAAGAGGTGCTACAAGACCATAATACAGTAGGAATAGAAAACATAGATTGTACGTAATGAGACAGCCTGTGGGAATTATTGCTGAGTTTAGAAGATTCCAAACCCTGCTTGCATTTCTCAGGAATTCAAGATGGAATGCAGTTTTATTTATTTTCCACTTTAACAGATTAATAGAATAATCCTTACTTTTGGTACAAGCACAAATCTAAATGAATTTCTTATCCTATGGTGGCTAGAATATGTAAATTATACAATGGTTTGAGTTTCTTGGCTTTAAAAAAATACTGATTTCTTTTTCCTCTCTTGTGATTTCAGCTAGAGAAATGACTCGAGGGAAATTCCTGAACATCCTAGAGAAACCCAAAAAGTAGCTGCATTTAGCGTTTGGATGGAAGTACCCCAACTAGGTCATTTTATGCACTGTGGATCCGGATGAAGCCCAGAACTTCTAAGAAGAACAGAGCTCTTGCTCTAGACTTTCAGAAGCAAACATCTCTTTGTGCTTCCACAGCTCTTGTCTTTATGGGGGAAAATGTACAGCATACACAGGTCACAAGGACTGTAGTTGGTTGCACTGGAATTTGGACTTCATCTGACCATAGGATGTCCAACAGGAGGACTTGGCCCTGACATGCTGTGACACAGTTACCCAATCAGGTGTTCAAAGTGAACAGCCAGTGTCCTTATTCAGCTGCTCTCAGGAGCGGCCTGTTTGAGGTACACAGCAGATCTGACACTGACCAGTGTGCATCACGAGGCCTTGACCCTTTTGTGTGTCTTTTGTCTTAGATGCATTGATTTCCTATGTGTGACTTCTGTGCTATAGGACTTGAACATAGTTTGGGATGTGGACTGACCAAGAGCACTGGTTCAGCAGGAGCTTATGCTTTTAGTGTAGAAGCCAAGTGCAGTCTCTGCATTAGATGCCAGTTGCTCACTGCCTTCAGAGAAGCACATCTGGTACTCCGAGGAAGACCTCCAGACCTTCGATGTGCCAGGAGCTTCATTTCACTGCTAAATGGTTCTTTAGTGAAATCGAAACTAACAGACCACAGGGAGTAAGAAGCGTTACTGTGTCCTGAAGGAAGAGACCCTCACAGAAGCTTTGGACAGTACACAAAGAAACAGCTTTGTCAGTCCACTGCAATTCTCTGCTTCTTACAGAGGTAAAAACTGGAAAGAGTTATAAAGTTGAAAGATGGTAATATTTTCAGTTAGCCCTCCAAGAAGTGGCAACAGGATTGTTAGCCACATTGTGAGGATGGTCTGCCTATACAGGATCTCTACATTTCTGAAAATAACATTTTGTGGTATTTTTAGTTACTTCTAAACCAGTGCCTCAAAATTTTCTTCCCCTACAAAACCAGAATTTTTAAGATAGAAATTTCTGTGACCTGCTCACTTTCAGCACACTGGTTTGGGGTTTATCCATTTTACAGTTTAATGCTTTTTAATTCTTTTTTTCTTCTGTTCATGCACTTCTACATATTCACCCCTTGGAAGAGGTATAGAGCATGTTCAGATTTTTTGTTTCATTTAAGAGAATATTTTCATTCCATCCTCCTTCCTTTTCCTAGAAATCAACATTTTAAGCATTAGTAAGTATTTTCTTTTTAGATACAACATAATGTTGAATCATGGGATGAAGAGTGTGGGATCATTGGATGAAATGTTATTTTTACCATGCAGGTTTTTCAAAACTTGTTATTTCTCAGACTGTACTCACACATGAGAGGAGAAATGACTTGGAAATACTACATGTAACAGGCTGTCCTTAGAGCACTGCATTTTTTTGGCTTTGCAGAGAGAGGAGACTCTTTTCAGGTGCATGTGCAATAAAGAGAGGAAGACTTTTTTCATCAAGTAAAAAACTTCTGAATTTTTACTAAATTGCTAGTTACCCTTCAGTTTGCAGTCTGTGGTCTTGGTTATTTCCAGTCAGAACTAGGCTTGTTTTGGACAGCTCCTGTCAACTAAGTTTAAGTAGTTAAATCCCACATCCTGGAAAGACTCTGCACAAGTTTAGAAATGTCAGAAGTCTGATTTTAAATGTAACAGAGTTATTTCTGTACTTCACAGTTTATGTAAGGCTGAGCTTAACAGGAACTCCATCCCTTGAGAACATGAGAATTAAGACAGATGAATGAGAAGAGAAGCTGAAAGTGGTAGTTCAGGAACAGAAAAAAACCTGATGATGCAAATTGATGTTGATGTAGCTTTAAGCATTGAATTATACATTTTGAATGCAAGTTTAAGTTTTTATACTATATATGTAATATATGTACACATATACAACATAATGGGATACTTCACCTGTATCACCAGTATGAGTTTGTGCATTTTATAGAGGTTTGTTGGTCCAACATATTAAGGAATTGAGATTTGAAAGGAGGATATAGGAAAATATATGAAAGCCTGTCATGGAAGTGTATGTATATTTGCTGGTATGTAAGGAATTTTGAACTTTAGGTAGTTTTCAGTAAAATACATATGTTTTAAAAGAAAACAACAAAGAAAAATCTCCTTTTATCATATGCAGTACTTATCTTCTATAGGGCAGCCATTAACATATTCTTTAGAATTGTGGTATTTCTTGGTTTTGTACTTATCTGTAGAGATGAGCCAGTGACGTCATTTTTTTATTTGCAATATTTATATATATTTTTGTGTGTTAGCCATAGACATTTTTTCTGTTTCTTGTTGCTTTGTGGTTTGATAATAAACAAATGCAAAGCTCAGAGGTTTGTCTGGATTCCCAAAATAGCCCTCTGAGATGCAAAAGCTTTTGCCTGGCCACCTAGGCAGTACTGTTCCTCAGGCTCTTCTTCACTCATCTACGTGGCACCATCTCAGCGTTTGGCCTGTGGATGTTCCATTCCCATCAGCAAATAAATATTTGTCAATATCCAAATGGTACTAAGGGTTTTCATACCCTGTTGAACCCTATGTTTTCCTTCAGTGGTATCCTTCCTGACATCCATGCAGTTACCTCTCTATACAAGAAAATCTGAGTGACTTTTGTTACTGATGGGAATGAAGAGAGTAAGAAAATCAAGATTCGGCAATATTAATCAAGCTGATGCATAGCTTTATAAAGTGTTTTCATGTATTGGTATGTTAGATGTTACTGTGAGTTTCCTGGAAGTAAACACAATATTTATTTGGTTCCTTTTAAATGCCAGTCTTAACACATTCAGTTATAAAGGCCATTTACTTCAGTCTTGGACTGTCAAATGCTTTGCTGTCTAATCCAATTGAGACGAAATTCTTGTTTGTTATGTTAATCATTATCAAAATAAAAGTCTACATGCACTGGCAATTGAAAAACATGATAACTCCATTTAACTCAGTGTTTTGCTATTACAAAATTAACAATTTTGTAACAGTCCTATAATCCACCATTCTCACCTTTGCTTCATATTTCCCTCAATGAGTCACCTAGAAATGACAGATTAGTGAAAATTGACTAATCCGGTTTGGAGGTAATATTTGAGACTTATTCTGGTTTGTTTTACTGATTTTTAATGTTACATAAAAATGTAAGGTGCTATTACAAGTCAAATTACAAGCCCATCTTATCTGTAATCTTCTCTTTGCTTATAAACAGTTGTAGAATGAGAGGGAAGGATATAAACAAAAGGCTAACACAGTGATTTTGCTTTAGGGTAAATTACACAGCATCCAGCAATCTATTTTAGTTGAGTCTGGTCCACAGTAGACCCTACCCTTCATAAATTTGTCTTAGTTCTAATTTGTCTGTACTTCTGGCCTCAAAAATGCCCCAGGACAGTGAGTACCATAATTCAGTTATACATAGAAAGGTAAAAATAAAAAGGGGTAGGGGAGGAAGTTCTAAACCTACTTACCTAATAATTCTGTTTTGAGCCTTTCATTTCTTTTATTGTCAGAAACAGTTGTTTGGATTTTTTCTTCTTCGTTGTCTGTGCACTACTTATGATTTTTCAGGTTCTCCTATAGTTTTGGTTCCATAGTTGTGTTCGCCTTCCTTATGTTCACAATGTTCAACTGTCTGTCTTCTATTACAGCCTAAGTTGGCATAATCAAAATTGCAGAGTATTCAGAGTGCAAGCGTACTGTAGAAACATGTACGTTCTAATTACAGTTTGTATTTTGTTACTCTGCTGTTTTCTTCCACCACATCGGGGGCTAAGTCCTGTTTTTAGTATCTCTAAGAACCGGATCATCAGTTAAATTTGCAGCTGATCTCATCCACTTCATCTTCACCTACAATACCTTGTGCTGGGCAAACAAGAGTTTTTCCAAATCACAATGACAGTGGTGCCAACCACTCCATGCTGATGAATTGACACCTGGCAATTCCATCATCAGCCTATGCAGAACATGAAAAAGATAAATAACATCTTTGTCACATGGTCTGAAATCCTGGACTCCTGGCCTCCCATAAGTTCCATTCTAAACCAATACACTCATCACTTCTAATACAAATTTTTAGCTATATACAATTGAAAGAAGAAGACAACTTGCAATTTATTATTGCAGAAAATCCACGGTAATATATACATTCCCCTAGAGCTAGCAGTCATTCAGAAACACCAGAGATATGATCTTGATAGAGGCATTTCGAGCATCCTTGCATTTGAGTTTCTCCTAAGGAAGAACCTCAGGCAACAAGGGTACTTTTAATGGGGAAACGTGTCACATCTTTGAGTGGACTATCTGAACATGGCATGTAAACTTGATACAGCATGAAAATAATTGTCGCTTCTCAGTGTTGTGCTCCCATCTTCATATGCCATTCTGTACTGCCACTTTTTAAGAAGTCACTAAATAATCTTCAGTAGAAGATGATAATTCATTGGAAGACAATTTTCTAGAAGGTTGTATCTTCAGCCCAGCAAAATGATAGTTGGACAGAAACTTCCCATGGACCAACAAACTCTGAGCTGAATGAAAAAGATTAGAAGAACAAATGCAAACGTTGTAAACACATTTCTGTAACCACTACAGCAAAACCTTCCCACCACAGAAATACCAAAACCCATGGCTCCTACGTGCACTTCCCAGCATATACATCAGCCAGGATGCCAGATGCATCCAAAAGGTATTGCATGTGTGATGCCAAATATGCATTGCCCTGAGAAGAGATGGATCTCAATATTTTTAGAAGGCAAGAAAAGAGAAAAAAAAATTTAAAAAGAGATAAAAAGGAAATCAAGAAAGAGGAAGTGAAAAAGACTGGATCCTTTCGGTTTTATGTAAAGCTGTTATTCTTGGAATCAAACCTATTCTAGAGACATATTATCTCTGCAAGCCCATCTTTACATCAGTGCTTTGAGTTCCTTTCAGGAGGATGTGAAATGCAAAATCCTAAAGTCAATCATTGTAGCCAATCATAAAGTTCACATATGGATAGCTAGAAGGTTAAATGGCCAGAGATCCAGACTGATCCAGTTGCTATAGAGTGTAATCCACATTCTGCATAGAATATGTGCAACAATGCCAGTTTTATTTAGATTGTGCTAGATTTTCAGCATGGCAGGATCTCTTCACATTTTGACTCCATCCACTGAAACTGCCGATTTTTAGACTTGACCTTTTCCGTCGTGTCTCTTTGAGGGGGATGACTGACTCCAGGCAGCTGATGAGTGTACAGAATAGGCGTTTTCTTGTTGGGTTTGTGTGGTTGACCTCTGGCCTGCCTGCTGATTCCTATAATACAGATCAGTGACCAGTGAAGCCAGAATGCTCCCTGCCTGTCTCTGTTATAGACACCTCAGTAAGGAACAGAAAAGAGGAAGAGGGCTGAGCTTGAAAGCCCTTACTTAATTGCTAGTGGAAAAAATGGGTAATAAGAATGACCTTGCACCTTATTTATTGACCAGATCTCTGTGAGGACAAAGTACTTGACTTGGTTCTGTATCACTTGAAAGGGTGGCTCTGTGGCCTATAGTTGATGAGTAGGCATAATAATATAGGGTAATTAAATTTTGTGCTTGCAGGCACTTACATGTCAGGGAGGATTTCCCTCCCAAAAATACCAGGCACATCAAACCGCTTTCTTCATAATCACAGAATTTTAAAGCTAATTCTGAAGTCGCAGCAATTTGTCATTTGCCATCTTCCATTTACTACAATAGCCCAAAATGCAGCAGGTTATGTTTGAAAAGACAAGAAGAGAGTTCACCAGCTCCATGAGAATGGGGGACAAGAGACCAGCAGAGCAACCCAAGTGGCCACAGATGCCTGGGCTGTCTGGTTCTGTGGCCTTCAGTTTGTTTTCCTGGCTCCGTATTAGAGTAACTTATTAGTTATAGCTAGTTTTGATTTTTATATACATATATGTATATTGATTATCCCAAATTGCCTTTCAGGGTAAGCAGTGGCACCTGTCTTACTCTTGTACTCTGCATGGAGCAGCTTGTCAACCTATCTTAGGTTTCTCCCCCTGCTTTGCACACTGAAGCCAAATAGCACATGTGAAAACAGGGGACAAATTGCTTCTGTTGAGGCCCGTTGGGGGAGGAATCAGGGTGAGCCTTGATTTGCAGGAGGGATCAGTTTGTAATCAGCTCTCACAGGAGGCAAAGGGATCTCTGCAGACCACCAGTATGCTTAACAGGATCAGCTGTGATACTCTGCTCAGTATGAGCTTGTAACCAAAAATTAGGGAAAATGCAGAAAAAGATTTGGTTGATGATGGTTTCTGAAGAAAGTGTCAGGTTGGAAGTTAGAGGGAGTATGTGTCTTTCTTTGCCTTGTTTTGATAAGGGAGCTTGAGCTGGGATTTTCTACCCACCTCAAAACTCAGGTTTTTAATAATTTTGTGGGAATCTTCAGAAACCTGTCCTTTGAGACCAAGCAGGTATTCCCTTCCATGAGAACTGACAGGGTCTTGTTTACACACATGCTCCTTCCCAGCCTGAACTCAAGGGCAGACCAATGGCATGCCCTCACTGGAGAAAAGCAGGTGCCAGGTGCAGCATTTCTGTAAGGGCAGCCGCCAGCAAGCCTTAGCAGAGACTTAAGGCAAGTCTTTGCAGTCAGATGTTTGGTTTTGATGGTGCATTTCTGTGTGGAAGTGCAAGTACCTGTGTACTGCTGGAGACAACAGAGCATAATGCAGAGAAAGGATGAAGAGGGCCCATGTCCCCAGCACCTTGGGGCTGCTGCCCAGCCACCTGCCCTGTGCCACGTAGCTGGGCCTCAGTGCCTGTACTGCTTTTCTGGCTGTTCCTCCCCGTCCCCCTTCTCCTCCCGGTGCCCGAGAGGCGGCTCCCTGTCCGTCTGCGGCACAGGGAGTGCTGGCTGCCGCTCGTTAGAAGAATTCCCCCAAGTCAGACCTATGGTACGGGCCGTGTGAAGCGGAAGACAATTAGGGGCTTATTAGTGTCCTGGGGAGACGTGTAACTTGTGTTGCTGGGACTTACCAAAACAGCGAGAGTCTTACCGGCAAGCTCCAGCCGAGAAAAGACTGAGGGATTGTCTCACCTAATTACGGGGAATGGGCCTCTTTGTGTTTGTGATTCGGTACGGTTGTCCGATCGCTTTTCTCTGGCTGCTGGCTCAGGCCGAGCTGGAAGTGTGCTAATTAGAAGAGAAATGGACGTAGTGATCCTGTCAGCTCTCGTTACCGGCGTGGACAAAGCCGAATATTATTCTGAGGCAGTGTTTTGTGAGTGTCCCCCTTCCAGCTCTCATTAAGGGCAAGGTTGGTGGACGGAGAGGGGACTTGACCACATGGGTTGGCTAATGGAGCACAGTTACCGTTACTGTGCTAATTAACGGGCTCAGGAGGCAAATGTTTCTCCAACCAGCGGTCCCAGCAGCTGCACCTGGTGCTTCCAAAACCTAGCCATCTCACTGGGCAATCCAGGCAAACGCTGTGTGTACAAGCAGAAAGGAGGTTACATGTGACACATCCATCAGCCATCCAGAAGTGCATAAGAACCAGTAAAATGGTCAACAGAGAGACAGAAAGGACACAGTGCTGCAGTAGCAGCAGGTTGAGCTCCAGCAGTCCCTTCCCCCCAGGGACCCTTCACACAGAGGACAATGTGTCAGCTTCTGCCCCTGGAAAGTGGGTAGCAGGGAAAGACTTGAGGAATTGCCAAGGCCTCCAGGTGCCATCAAGAAATTTATCTCCTGCAGTTGTTGTGATCATCACAGGTCTCAGCACGGCCTGGAAGGGGAAAGCTGGAAAGATGAGAGGTGACATGGAGGTCAATCAGACTATCTCTCTATGCTGATGATGGAATGCTTATGGAAAGCAAGGTGTACACACATATCAGGATGATTCTTTTGCTCCAAAGGGCAGTTACGCAACACTGAAATGATGCACAAAGGTTAAGACAGGTGAAGATGATGACCAAAGGAGCCATAGAAAATGCTAAAACCAAAATGGGTATTTTCATGCCATTAGCCTAAAACTACTACAGTGAGAGCAGAGAGAGTGACAGCAGAGAGTGACCTACTACAGAGGGAGTAGGCTGAGACAGAAGACAAAACAGGAACCAGAGCAGTCTGTAGTGTCACAGCAACTGAGATGGCAGCAGCAGAAGGGAAGAACAGTGTGTGCTGAGGAGTCTCAATGGAAGTGACTAGTTTTATTAACTTGTCACAAAGACTTTAATTTTAATGCATAGGTGTTTTGTAAACAGTAACTTGCACAAGTAATTGCTGGTTGATGTTTCCAAAGTTATGGGAATGCATTAGTAATTAAGTCTGATTTGGATGTTATGGTCATTCTAAAGGTGTCTTTGGGCTAAATGTAGTAAAACATAACCATGTCCTAAAGCTTTTAATTTGCTTTCTCTGTTTTAACAATGTACTCATTGCATGCACTCATGCATGCTTGTGTGCTGTTTTCAGACATATTTGGTTAAAGGTTAAAGTTACAAGAGGTTCCCTGTTTTGTTTCTTGGGTTATTTGTCCCTGGCAGTGAAGCTGTTCCAGCAGGAGGGTTTGTGTCTTCCCAAGTTTCCAGCAACAGTCTCCTGTCATCTTGGATGGAGCTTGAACTCTGCTCTGTGCTTGTGTCTCCTTGTTTTTCTGTCTCCAATAGCTGTGAACTAAACAAGGATCCATTTACCATGGCAGCAAGTACACTATGTCCAAGCCCTGCAGTCCTGCAGAGCTGTATAAGCCTTTCCCTTTTAACTGGGGTTCATTTCATACTGGCTGCTATGATGACTTGAATCTCCGGAGTCTGGATGCAGAGCCTGATCTCCAAAGAGGGCTTGAGAAGTATCTTCTCTGCAAAGAGGTTTATTCTAGAAGGAGGAGATATGTAATCCTCTTACTAAAACCCAGAGAGGAAAGGAGAAAAGCTTTATTGCTCCTGCCTTACCCCAGTGAGCTGGCAGCTTTTATGCTGCCTCATGAATAGAAAGAGACGAGAAAGATCTGAACACAAGCACTCTACCTGACCTGAGACTCTCTGGTGGATGCTCAGTGAAACCCACATCTGTACTGCTTTCAAGTGTCCCAGCAGATCTGTCTCTGAAAAGGAAGAACTACTGCCTGTTACATCACATGGCCACTTACCTTGTCTTCCAGATGCTTCAGTCTCGGTCTAAGGAGGAGTCCCAAATCAGCAGCAGAAAACTAAAGACCCTCACACCCATCTCCGTTTTCATGCTCTGGAAGTTCACAAGTCGAACCCTCCCTGAGTAAGGGTTGG
Organism: Atrichornis clamosus; assembly: GCA_013400975.1. Lineage (NCBI taxonomy): Eukaryota > Metazoa > Chordata > Aves > Passeriformes > Menuridae > Atrichornis > Atrichornis clamosus. The sequence continues at coordinate 38,744 of WBMZ01002497.1, read as the reverse complement.
TGACATTTCCCATGTCAAGCCTTCCTTGAGAGGCAGTAGGGCCTTCCTTAGTGGCAGACACCACGAGAAAAGACACATTGCTGGTTTTGCCAATTTATCTCCGTGTCCTTGCCCAAGTACTGCTGTCCTTGCTTGTTACACCTCTATTTTACTGGCCTGCCACCTTGCTGTAGTGATAATACCATGTCAAATTTCTGACTTCCAAATGCAGATAAGGATTGACTGAGCATAAAAAAGTGTTGGTTTTGTGTCCTTGTGAGGAGGACATTCTAATGAAGAACATCCTTCATACAGATTAGCAGCACTCAAGAACATTGTGAAGACAGGTGAAAAACATACAGATGGAGGGAAAAGATGCAGTGGCTTCTTGTGGCCTTCACTTAGACCTCTTGGTAATTCATGTAACACTTACTAGTTGTACAGCACCTGGCCCATGGGCTGGAGTGGTGTTTGGAGGACATCTCTAGCAGTTTGTGTTATCAAGCGCAATACTACAGTCATTGAAGTCATGGTGACCCCAGCAAGTATCAAAACTTTAGTGTGCTGTGAATCACAGAAACACATAATTAGGTGATGGTCTCTGTCCTCAAGGAGTTACAAGCAGATGAAACAGTAGAAGAGTGGGAGGAGAAAAGGAGACATCAAGATGTAAAGAGACTTTGTTAGAGGTTATTCAGCACAGTTCAAACCCTGTAACTTCTTAGCTGCAGTCAAGTGGCCCTTTCACTGCTTCCCATCTGCCTTGTTGTTTCATTAAGTAGATATGGGTTTTAAAGTAAATAAATAAATAAAAATGCAACCTAAGCAACTGACAGGCATTAGAAATTTAAATAATAAATTACAGTGCAATACCAAACATTTTAATCTTTTTTTAAAGACCTGTAAGAACTATTCTATGAATTTAATTTTTAAGTCACTTTATGCAGTGTTCAAGACTGCGTTTAAAAATAGAACACTAAAAAGGAAGGTTTCTCACTGTGCTGTTAACTGCCACAGTGTGCACAGTGTACACACGCATTTAGGAGACAGCTATGAGCATCACAGAGATCCTAATAATAATTATAACATCGACACTGATGTAGAACACTTATTCTGACCTTGTTGAGCCTTTTACACTCATGCACAGAGGGTGTAAGGGCTACTTTCCATATTTCATGTAATTCCACACTTGCTCAGTCTAAATGTTTGCTGACAGGCTAGGACAGGGAAAATGTAATTTTCCTAGTTCTGCCATGTTGAAAACCTTGCTATTGCTCTAATGATCTGGGGGTCTGATCCTGCCTTAACAGAGAACACTATTAAAATGATCACTGTTGCTCTCTAGGGAGCTTAAAACTATTTTCTCTAGCAAAAGAGAGATCATTTCTCTCATTCACTTCAATAGTTTGGAGAGGAAGGAACTTGCTGCAATAAATAGTAGCGTACCCCATTTGTGTAATGCATCTGGGTAAGGTTTACAGGTGTTTTACTAGCAAGTATCAAAATATTATTAGCAAGTTTTTTTGGTGAGAGAGTACTGTGGAAATAGAGTGATATGAAAAACTGAAAGAAAAATACAGGTAAGAAGAATTTAAAGATAGGGACTTAGAGGACTGGAGACCAAGAGAGGTAAAAAAGTACAGTTTGAAAGACAGCAAGGCATGGACAGGAGGTTGGGGCAAATGCAAAGGAGTGAAGGAGTGCTGTTACAAATGCAGCATAAGAAAAATAGTGAAAAAAATCAAAACACGAGGGGAGCAAATAGGAATAGGTGGTGGTTTCCATCAAGAAAGAGGTCAAGAAAAGCAGAAGTTTTGTGAGCAGTGCAACAGGGCAGGGAAGCATAGTTTTCCTTGTGGATGTGTCTCTCTAGACTGCATCATGTGTGGATTTTCTGATGCCTTACAGGAGGTATGCTCACACTTCAGTGACAGCGGTCATTGGATTTCTTTCTTAGTCAGTTAATGTAACAAAATGTACAGAAATGTATTACCTACCTGGCAAGTTGTCTGAAATTGGCCAACAAGTTCAAAAGTCATTGGGACACCCATGTACACCTGTGGACAGATGCTAAGATTAGACGATTAATAGCTGAAGTTGCAAATGGACAGAGTAAGTGATAGAGAATGGGAAAACATTATGAAAATGGGGATTTATGTCTGCTATTAAGGCATTTAATTTGCTTTACTGTCATTTCCTTTCCTGGTTTTACAATTGCTAAAAAATGAATGAGGATCTGTTTAAAGCCCTCCTCCCAGATCAGGCTAACTTCACCGTGTCCACACTGGTTGTTTCTGGGGAGAAAAATCTCTTGCAGCAGTTTTGTCTCCAGCATGCAACAAGAGAGGCTCCAGGAGCTGCCCTAACAACTACACCATCAAAACCTGCCTGGGACCTCACTGAGAGTATATGTGGGACACATGCTGCAAAAGCCTTCTGGTCTTTCCATACTGGGGTAAATTGCAGCTCTATTACTCAAACTCTTTAGCTGTTTTTCCTGCTGTCCTACGCTGCAAATTCCCCTCTCTTTGGTTCCTGCTACACCGATTCTCATCTGTTTTTTTCTAAGGACCTCCTCATGACTGTATCTTGCGGTTTGGACAATACTTGTATTTTTACTGGGATGCCATTTTATTTTCAGCTGGTCTATCCCACATGCCCTTCCATATTTCACTCCCTTAACCAAATTTCCTGATTTTCAGGCAGAAGGTGTCATGTCAAGAGGTGTTAAATAGGACAGAGCTGACTGCTGATCTCTGGGAGGGAGGGGGATCTCTCCCTCTAACACAATACCTTTTTATGCATCATTATCCTTTATTTGTGGGTCTCCAGCCAATTTTTCATTCCATCTAGTGGTGTAGCCAAACCCATTTGCATTTATTTGGAGTAGGATTTATGTATCAAATCTTTACTAAAATCCAAATGTATCAAATCCATTGTGTTCCCTTCATCCACTAATTTTGTAATTGTATTTTTAAAAGCAATCAGGTTTCTCTAGCACAATTTGTTCTTTAGAAATCCCTAGTGCTGATGCTTGCTTTCTTACCTCTAGGTGTTTAGTGATTTTTTCCCCATTTTTAAAAATTCTGTTCTTTTACTGGCAATGGATATTCCTGAGAACTCCAAATTTGCTTCTTTTTTTTTGGTTTTGTTTTGTTTAATGATCAATAGCACAATTCCTTTTCTCTAGGCAGCTTCCTAGTTTTTGTAACTTAACAAAATTATTGTCCATGACAAAAAAGTAATGTTTGTCATTTTACTTGTAGCAAGAGGATAGACATCTCTTTGTCACAACCTCTGTCCTGAACACTTGAGTGTACAGGCAGGATGCTTTATAGCTGATGAGTCAAATGTGCTGTCGGTGAAACAAACGTGTGGAATCACTGACTTCTTAAGTGAATCCAGTCAGGCTTTTTGCCTGGTAATATCCATTCTGGTCAATTGTTATTGCCTACTGAAGAAGGATCAGAAGCGCATTTGTACATGTTTTTTATTACAATGTTCATAAAAGTCTTAAACTAAGATGAAATAAAAATAGCATCCAAATAAGCTACATACACATTTGTATAACAAAAAGAACACTGTATTATCAGAGCAGTAAATTAATTTTGTCTCAGCACTGGATTAAAGATTTGTCATCAAAATAATGTGAAAATAGTCAGCCCCTATACATTCTGAGAAGCTGCCCTACCACATTGGTTATAAATCCCAGCTTGGAGCTATACCAAGATAAAGAGAGTCCATACTTTGTAGGGGGGAGTATCTGTTGTGTTTTAATGTCTAGTACCTACACAACTTCAAGATACCTTTAGCTGGGAGAAGGTATGGATAGATGCTCTGAATCAGCTGTCCTTCAGAGTGGAGAATGACTCCTCAGAGTCACTTCTCCAGATCTGCAGGAGGTACTGTTGGTGCATTACTCAGAAGAGAGTGCAGGGGCAAGCCTTTTGCTACTTGTGCCTGACTTGTGCGTTGGATGGCAGTTCATCCTACACCCCCATGTCAGTCCCACATTTGCAGAAATGCCCTCTTCACTCTCCTTACATGGATGTACAGAGAGATGGATCCTAGGAAGGAGAAACTCACTTGGTGTCTTACTCTTTTCAAGGTGACCAACATCTCTGGGGGACTCCAGGAGACCAATCCTCCCAGTGATTTGCTGATCTAACAAGAGAAACGTTTCCTTCTCTTTCATTCTTGTGGTTCATGCTGTCCTGCAGCATTTCCAAATAAATTAGATAGAAGATCGCCCTTGAGACACTCCAGTTTAATTCAAGCAAATTTGCAACAGATCAGCACTGCTGTGCATGAACATAGTCTCATGTAAGCTAAATGTTAAAAAATATTCTTTATTTTCTACATCATGAAAACTGATGGCTTTTGGTTCTCCTCCCACCTCAAAATGTTAAAATGCAGGACACATAAGAATAAGGTGGTTTGTTCTTATTTGGGTGGGTCAATGTCTTGAAAAATTCCAGCATTTAATGGAAATTTTAATATAAAATTCCTTTAGAAATAATGGGAACAATACTAGCACAAAGGTCAGCCATTCAACATGTGTTCATCAGCAAAATAAAAATACATTTGGGCTAATGATAAATTTCACAATTGCTATTTCTTTTTCTAACCTAAAATGAGGTAAGTGTTCTTATTTGTCTTGCAAACAAGATAATTACAGTAACACTCTTACTCCTGAGCAAGGCAATCGATCAGGCAGCTTCTTTTCTGAAATCCAGGTACTGATAGAGCATAGTTACTTAACAGCTCTTTAAGGTGAAAGATGTTTGAAGTCTGTGCACCCGTGTACACTCTTCTGCTAACTGGCTTCTCAGGCACATGAAGGTAAGCACATGGATCAGTAATTTGTGCATCACGTACTGCATTTGGGTTGGAACTGTAGAATTTTGATCCTGAGGTCTCATTTAAGCTTAAAATACAGGTTGGTGATTGGGAGCTAAGTCACTTAGGCAGCACCTGAAAAATACCTTTATTTGAACTTCAGAACTGGGAGGTTGACCTGCTTGGTGTAACCATGAGCTGTGGGTATTTGTGACAGTTTTTGAAGCTGTTTAGCAGGATCTTGACCTACAATTCAGCCTTCTAATTGATTTGGTAGAGTTGTCATCCAGCCTCTGCAGAGTAGGTGCCAATATACAGATGTACAAACACAGGCATATACGTAGTAGTTATGACATGGATTTTAAAGCAATATTTCATCAAGCTGCTGTTGGCATCATGTCTTTGAGCTACTTCACACAGGCTCTGTGTATGTGGAAAAAGTTTACTTTCAATAGAGAGAGCTTATTTTTGGTGGCCACTCCCTGCATATGTTGCAGAATAAATTCTTAGGTAAGAAAAAGAGCTGGAAATATTTCAGAAAACTCATGTCTAAGAAGCTGTCCCTCTGGCCATTCATACTTCTCAGGCTCAGAGCAGTCCTCTTGGCCTGTTTTATTATCTCATGCTGCAGAGGTACCCAAATTAAATGGAGACTCTGGAGAAGCAGCAGGTCACTCTTTTAAAAGTCACTGATTACAGATGGTGGTGTGGATAGGTTCAGACACAGGTTCAGCTCCAAATGCAGTTATGAGGCAGGCATTTGTGCCTGGACACCTGGTGCAGGGGTTTTAATGCTGAACAACAGCTTGTATCTGCCGAATCGGAGAAGAACAGATGAAGAGTCAAGAAAATCTTAGTGGTTTAAATCTAATGCTCTTTGTCCTGAAATGGCCTGAGCTCTGTCCAAAGATGAAAGCAATGGAAAAGGTATTACAGAAGGAACAACACAAATGACTGCTTCACACAATGGCTGATGCAGCATCTTGCACTGGCCCAGGTGTCAGCAACTCTATCCTTGTGACTGCTTAGGTAATGATCTTTCTCAAACACTCCAATCTGATGGAAGTCCAGACTGCTTTCCAAAAATGGTAGACTTTCCTCGCTCGGACAAATGATTTGCTGAGACCTCGCCCTCTTATTTGGATTTACAAGAACCAGAGGATTCCAAAGCCAAAACTTCTGGGATTAAAAGCAAATTACATTCAAACAGGTTACCCTGTCATTGATCACAGCAGTAATTTTCATTCTGCTAACTTATTTAGAAAGCTTATGTGTAGTTTGTGTAGGGATTACTTGCACTTCTACTGCTGTAAAACAAACTACTGGTATTACACACTTCTGAGTATTGGTGCCTTTCCTTTTTTTTTTTTCTCCAGCATCCAGACTTAGTACAGAAGGGAGCTGGCCTAAATTGAATGAAATTCTGGATGTCCAAGAGATCTGTATTCAAATACCAGTAGCTTATCATGAACATATACCAATAACCAGTCTCCCCAGCAGCAGTTACATAAGTCTAAATCAAAATATACTGTTATGGGGTGGATTTCTCTGAGGAAACACCTCTCAAATAAATGATTCTATGCTATCCTGATCCTTACATCAGTATGACAATCCTAGTGAGGCTGCTTACCACTCCCTCAAGGATCATATCTGTTGCTGCTTTATCCAGAGCTGTGTAAAATTTCCTGCTACTAGAACTATCCCCCTAAGCCTGGACTCAGCAATTTCCTTACAGACAGGAGCTCTTGATACAGTTACCATAAAATCCAGAAGGTTGGAAAAGACCTCTAAGATTGAGTCCAGCCATTAAGGTAACACTGCTAGGTCTACCACCATATCCCAAAGCACCACATCTACGTGCTTTTGGAACACTTCCAGGGATGGTGAGTGGGACTTCTGGCTTTCAGAGATTTCTTGGGAATTTAGGCAAATACTCAGCATCAAACAGAAAGTTTTCCTAAAGCTTAGACCTCGGAAGAGTCATGGACCTTATGAAACATTCCTTCTGAAAGGCACTCAGCATTACAGTGTGGTGTTTGGTGGCTGAACGTTCTATAGCAAGAGAGAGCTCTAAAGGTTCGCTGAGTTAAAACATGCAGAATGCAGTTTTCCTATCTGGATCTACCTCAGACATCCTGTTAAATGTAGGCTTAAACTTAATCTACCTCAGTCCTAGTACTCCATCTGTAAGCTGAGGATAACATTAAGCGAGCTCATAGAAAATGTATATGGTTAAATGTATCCCTGTTTATGAGATTCTCAGGCACTGTTGATGAAACCTGTGTCAACATAGGAAAGACGAAGAAATTCATGAGTAGGTAACCCAGTGCTATACCTAATGGTTAATATCATTTCACCACTGTATAGTCTTTGTATTTACACGAGAAGGCAACAGCCTTGTAATAGTCAAGATGAGAAATGGCCAAGGTGTAGCCAATTTCAACAATGGATTTAGAGAGAAAAGGAGGAAACTACCTGCCTTGGTTCCTCCAAATAACTCCTCTCCCAGGTTCTAAATGATAAATGCCACTATAAAAGTTGTTAGGGTGTTCTCCTCTTAAATGCAATTTAAATTATGGACACCTTCTCCTGAAAGAGACAGACACAGGAGAGGTTCTGAGCAAGTGAGTGAAATTTATTCATCACATGGGTCCATTTGGCCTATGTACCATGAATCATCACCCAGTCGGGGTGTGTTTAGGATAGAAAGAAGGACCAACAAATGGGAGAAGGGTATTAAATAATGATTGCCATAGAGACCAGTCAGCTTTACCCAATTCCATAAAATTTAAACAGGAGAGCTTAGAAAATGAAACACCAGTGCATTTCAAAGGGATAAAAGGCAGTGTACAATTTAGCTGTGGAATGCAATAGCAGGATATCAAAGCAAGTTGTTTAGTCAGGTTTCTAAAAGCCACTGTCAGCAATATGCAGATGAGACACCTATATTTTTCATCCTTTCTGATCACACCAAGAATGTGAGGAAGGCACAGCACTTTCAGAGGAGTCAGAGGCAGAAGTAAAGCCAAAGTAAGGCAGAGGGATGACACCAATGGGTGAAGGGAAGTGTCTGAGAAGGCTGCAGTTGCAATGCAGCTTCCTCTGGCTGAAGAGCCCCAGCAGTCAGGTCAAACTGTGATTTATGATGATTTTTGGATTCTTCACCAGACTTCCATATGCTCACAGAAGAAGAGTTACCTGCAATTTTGCAGACAGGAGATCCTATTCCTTTGATTTGTTATCCAAGCCTTCATTGCCCGTAGCAGTGCAAAGTACCTTGGTATGAAGCCTGTGGCTGCTCTGACAGTCCAGCTATTACTGTGTTCTGTAGTCATTCTGCTCACCAGCACAGCTTACTTCTCATTCCTCCTCTCGGCCACTCCTTGTACTGGCTTACCACTGAATCCTGATCCAAGCTTAATAATCACACATTATATCCATGATATCTGGGGCAAGACTTCCTGAAGACGAGATGGAGTCTAAGGGCCGTGAGCCCTCCCAAAGCAACAAGAAGCCAACACAAACCTCTGTGACCTTTCAAGTACATTTCTCCAGCCACATCCTCTCTGACATAATTAGATGGTAGCCTTTTAAAAAGGCATGCTATGCCCCTCTCCTCAGCATTGTCCAGAACATCCCAGACTTGTGAGCTGCCTGTCCCCCAGGAGAAGAACAGCCATAAGGCCAGACCTCCAGCACCCAAGTTCAGGTAACCTGCCTTGTGCTTGCAGAAAATGGTAAAGATGGTTTTATGGTCAAGGCCCTGGGTGTAGGACTCAAAAAGCTGGATTCAGCTCTTCAATTTTCAATGTAAGTTGGTTATGTCATTTAGCCTCTCTCTACACAGGAATACTACCAGTTCCAGAAAGGTGAGATAAGGATACATTTCTAAATCCAGAGAACATGCCTGAATTCTCCACTGAGGAAGATCAATAGGATGTTAGGTAAACAGCTCTCTTGCTGTCCTATGATTTGCATCAAGAGCAACTGAGAAAAGTCTTACTGAAAAAAAGATTCCCTGTTCTCAATCAGTAGTTGTATTGTCTGATGTAAACATGAAGTGACTAACAATGCTCTGCAGTGACCTGCTGTACAGAAAGCATAGGTGCTTGGCAGCCTGCTGGCAGCTGCTGTGGCCTCCGGTTGTGATGGACCTGTAGCATCCCTCCACCCCCCTGGACTCCCCTGCTGGGGCCATGAGCGTGGGGGCGGGGCTGCTGGCCCAGCCTGCAGGAAGCTGCAGCCTTGGGAGCCTTTACCCCACTCACGGCCTGCTCCCCTCTTGCCTGCATGCGTGGTTTCTTCTTTTCAAGCTGGCATCCCATCACCAGGCTCCAAACCCCTCTCCGCCCGGAGCGTGCTTTATCACCACGGGGAGCCCTCCTGCCCTGCAGCATCCCTCATGCTGCGTCCTCTCTGGGGGTATCTGTCCTCCGAGGTCCTGTGGCCGTGGCCCCCAGCATCCCATCTCCCATGGGGCGGCCTCGCTTGTCCCCACCCTGGGCTGCCCAGGTGAGTGGGCGGCAAGCGGGCACCAAAGGGGGGCTGCACATCACCTGACCCCCTCCAGCTGATTCCCTCAGACAGGACGTCAAGTTAATGAGCCCTCAGGCCTGTAATTAGCTGTCAATTACCTCAAATTAATCAACTCCTCGCCTAATTAAGCATAATCGGCAGGTGGGCAGAAAACGGGCCATTGTGAGGGAGCCATGAGAAAAGCATGGCTGGCAAACTTGTTTAGGATCAGCGGCGCATTCCCGGACGCCGCGCCACCGACACCCGGGCGCCCGCCCCGCTCGCGGGCGCCCCGGCGCCCGGCCCCGGCCTGCCGTGAGGGGCAGCGCGCACGGGGCCCCGCGGGGCAGCGGCGTTCCCGCCCTGACAGCGTGGGGCGACTCTGGGGCTGCCCGGGTGCCCCGGCCTGCAGAAAGCCTTGGCCTGGGCTGAAGAGGGCGTTCCTTCTTGCAAAATATCCGCACCACCGAGCCCTAATGCACCATCTCGCCCTCCGCATTTTCTCTCCCTGGCTTGCCGTGCTTTCTGCACTGTACCCTTCTAAAGTCTCTCTGAGACCAGAACTGAAACGCACCCCTCGTTCTCTGAGCCAGGCCCTCCTCAGTTCTGAGCACACCAGCTTCACAGCGTGAAGATACATGTAGGTGAAAACAGGGTTTCAATAAGCACTAGTTACTGCCTATAAAAAATGAGTCATACTGTATAAATTTTTGTGTAGAACTAACATCATCCAAAAAAACCCCCTTCCATCCTCCAGAGCTCTGTTAGGTGAAGGGGAGACATTCCCCACGGAGACCAGGGAAGGAGCAGGGCTCCTACCAACTTTTGGATGTCACTGGAGCGCAGGATGCAAACTGCTCTCCACTGTGCCTGGGGCCGGATCCCGCACCCTGCCCACTACATTCCAGTGAGGACCAGCTTTATCTAAAGGCAAACAGAGCACAGTATCCTTCTGAGCTGCAGAGAAGAAGAGCTGGGGGAAATGCAATTTCATGGTAAAAGTATTGTGCTCAATATTAAAGTGAAAGGTTTTGATTATGCCTAGAAAGTATTTTTTTTTTTTATGTAGCCAGATTATCACCCAGCGTGCTGGATTTACACTGCATTAGCGATTGTCAAGATTAGAGCAGAATCCCCAGATAACAAACAGGAACACAAGACGTCAATTTATGACATAATAGCAATAGTAATACAACAATAATCATAGTCGAGAGAAGGATGTGGTGGAGGGCGAGTTGGGTATCTTGGCTCTGAAGAAAGAAGCTTCCTGCATTGGAGTGGCTTTGATTAAAAATCCCCCTTATGACCATAAGGATAATTTAATACTTTTTTCCCTGACAGAAAGGAAAAACAACAGTCCAGCACAGGTCTTGCAAAGTTGGTGGGTGAAACCATCAGCAATTAGAGGGACAAGTTAGGAGATGTAGCCTTCCCCACGGACCCTGCTAAGTGTCTGTGCAGGTCACAAAAGCCTCCTGGACCTCCCAAAAGAAGGTGTACATAAAACTTGGCATATCTGTGCCTGCAGCTATTTGGAGCACAAGCCAAGAAGAGAGGCTGCAGGCAGCTCCTGCCCTACAAAGGGTGTCATCAGCTGGTGCGAGAGAGGCTGTGGAGTTGCCATGCTGGGGAACAAGCTGGATCCTGGCAGCTGGCCTGACCCCAAGGGATTAGAGACTCCCCCACATTCCCAGCTGACATGGTGGCACATGCTGCAGCCAGGCCCACAAAGCCCCCTTTTTTTTTCTGCCTGCACTGCTCTCAGTCAAGCTCTTATTACCACATCAGGAGGCTTGGGCAGGTATTCCTCTGCACACATAATGCAGGAGCCCATGAGATGCTGGGGGACTCCTCTGTCCTTTTGGCAAATCCACCATTTTCCAGAGCTTCTCCTGTATCTACCATCTCAGGGTGATCACTAGACCATTCCCCCAAGGGGAAACCTCTTCTTCAGGGAATCAGAAACCACTCCAGTACCCTCACTTCCCTCATTTATACATGTTTTTCTTCAAGACTCCTCTCTCCATCACGTCTTCCTCTGGCTGAAGCACGGGTCCCACTCTTTGGGGTCCATCAGCACATTCCTGAGGACCAGTCTGGGAGGGATGCACTATCATGGGTGGTGACATGACCTGCAGGCAGACAGCACTCTCCAGCAGTTCCCTTTTTATTTAGTTCCCTTTTTATTTGCAGGCATGCTGCAGATGCACATTGATTTCACCTGCTCATTCCCATTTAGAGCTGGAGCACTTGTGACTTACATCGAGGCTGACTAACCATTCTATTATTAGCAGTCTTCTTAATCACTCATAACTCTTTTGGTTGGGGAATGTGAAGTTCTCCAGGTCTGATCGCCATCCAGGGAAGCAGTGGTTGCTTTGACTGTGCTGTGTTTGAGCAAAGACAGCCCAGGGGTTTATGAGGCTAAGTGCCCCAGACACAGAACCCTTATCCCATTATAAACCAAAACTCTATCTTTGTGGAAATTAAAGGAAAAACCAAAACAGCAGAGAAGCAAGCAGTAGAAATCTGTTAGGACTAGACTGATGGAGCAACTTTCAATGATCCACTGAAAATCAATTGCAACAAGGGCTGAGTTGTTATAGGTAAAGAAATGGTGCTGAGAGAGGCAGTGTTACTGCTGCTGCTGCCTGGAGACCTCCCTGCCGAAGGGGCTGCACAGTGAGCGAGCATGCAAGGCGCTGTACTGCTGAGTGCTGCCTTGCTGGGGAAGCCAGCGGCCTGGCTGGGGCTGCACATGGCCACCTCTTAAGGGAGCACCCCTGGAGCCTAGCTGCTGGCTGGAGAGGCGCCTCTTGGAGAGGAAGAGGAGGGGTGCAGGGACAGGGTCCGAGTAGATAGAGGAATCCAGTGGCTATTCATGTTCAAGACAGAAAAAGGTATCTATCCCTATCCCCGACATTGTTTGAACCTTACTGGCCACTCCAGCTGTACCTGACTATGCTGCCCTGCAGGTAGTGCTCCAGCTAGGAAAAAGCTCTTCTCCTCCTTGACACTGTCATAACAAGCACACAAAAAAAGCTGGGTAAGCAGTGAAGCTGTGCCATTCTCTGAGTTTGAAAAAGCAAAAGCTATAACTATTTCATTAATTATTTTGGCCAATGAGTTGGAAACAACAGCAGGGAATTCACAATCACCCGCCTGTCATTCTGTTTGCAAGGATTATGGCCACCACCTCATTTACTTTGTGCAATGCCGTAACGTTGAGGCTGGCCATGTTTTGGTTTGGTCATTCTTTGCTGCATTGCCCTGGCAAGTAGAAGTAGTGGGTTGAGGGGAAGGCGCTGCAGCTCTAAACAGTTGTTCCTACAAAAGCCATTAACTTCTCTGGACTTGACAGCTAAGTGAAGCAAGATAGAGAGCGAGATCTTCCTGACCAATCCCTCTGTGCAGCTCTACTCCATGATTATAAAAATAAAGCACTCAAGTTAGAAAGTTCTTACGAAGTGCATCGTGATTTTTGTATATATGTTCATTGCAACACAACCTGCAGTCACGTATCGGCAGTGTTGCAGTCTCTCCCTGATCATGTGTGAAACCAACTTCACTAACAAGTGGGTAACCACTGAAAATAACAGTCAGCCCCCATAAGCCAGAGATTTTGGGCTAGCCTAGAGCAGGCTGCCTGTCCTCAGCTCCTGCTGGCCCTGAGCCCCATGGAAAGGTGCACAGCAGCCTGTCAAAATCAGGACTTAAGAAAACCATAAAAGAAAATCACAAATTTCAGATTTTTTCAGAATTGCACAAGGTGAACAGGCTCATCCTGGCACTGAGGGTATGTGCACATGTACACATGCACACATGCAAATTTGCTTAATAAGGTGCAATCATCCTGCATACCTGGACAGGAATCACCCTGGGCCCAGGAGCAGCTGTGCCCAAGCCAGGAGCCTTGAGGGTGACCAAGACAGGAGGCTGGGTGTGGAGATGCTCAAGCACAGCTCCATGCTGCCAGGCAGGAGTCAGCTGCCAGCCAGAGAACCATTTCTGTCCCTGCTTCTCTGTGCAGACACACACCGAATATCCATTGCTGCTTCCCAGAGCAAGTTTCCAGGCTTCATTGTATTTTTACTTGTCTTGAAGGGAATAGAGCAAGCTCCCTGATAAATGAAGAGAAAGGGCTGCTTGCTTTGCAGAAGATTTATGTGACACACTCTCTCTCTCTCTCTTTCAGCCACAGAAATCCTTCCTGCTGTTCCTCACAGTTGTCATCCCTAGACAGCTGTAGACAGGGTGCACTGGACTCGGGGAGCCAGCAGATGAGCACACTGTCACTGCCCCTGCACTCGCACCAGCAGCATTCACCGGCTGAGTCTGGGTGCTACTGAAAGACAGACACCCTGCTGGTTGGTTCCCAGTGTTGTTCCAGTGACCTGTGCTGGCCTTCACAACCCAGGTGGCTTCAGGAAACCCTTGTATGAGGAGGACTTAGTGTATCACCGTCCATGCCCATGAACGTGGCTGCTATACAATCCCTGCATATCCCTGTCCCTCACTCACTGTGGGTGCTGAAAAAGCTGCAGGGTCTGTTGGCAGGGTCATGATGCTGGATGATGGCACCACTGCTAAGGGGCAGAGGGCACAGATGGCCCTGGGCCAGGGGCTGAACACGTGAAGGCAGCAGTGGGTGCAGGATGTGCTGCCCAGTGTGCCAAGGCTGTGGTGGGCAGCAAGCAGGGACCACGTAGAAGGTGCTGCCAAATGAGACCGTTGAAGCAAAGGCTGCAAATGAGTTTAGTATACAGACATTTTGAGTAGGGGGAGGCAGAGGGAGTGGAGGAGAGCAGGAGAAAGGGAGAGCTCAGCACCACAGCCAAGAGAGACCTGTCAGGGCCACACAGGCATGGTGGACAGTGCTCCGTTTCCCCTCACCTTACACCTTCTCCCAGTGTCTTAACTTTAAGATCCCTCAAAGGAAAGAGGGGACCAAGGTGTCGTGGCCCCTTCTTTGTTTTTAATTACTTCCCATTTTAATCTTGATTTGCATGTCGATCTCTCAGAACTGGGCCAGGGACTCTACAAAGCCCTTGTCAGCAACTCCCCCAATAATAAACAGGAAAAGGCTTAAGGGGCAAATCACTTGCATGTTAATGAGACTGTTTGCTGGAGTCAAGAGAGAAAACAGCAAACAAACAAATGGACTGAATTCCAGCGGCAGCTGTTTGCTCCTTAATCTCGGCTTGTCAGAGCTGCCCTTTGATGGGACACAATCTACACAAACGATTGTGCTAAATCTTCTAATCTACGTCCTCATTATTACATCCCTTCTTACGCATGTAAATCAGGGACAAACTCATTTTAATATTTAGATAGATTATGGAAGGGAAGGGGAGGGGATTGGAGGGGAAAGGAGCTGCTGGTGGTGTCTGCTCCTGCCGGTTAGGAGGGGTGTTAATGAGGAGCACAGGGAAGGGAGCTGTCTGCATAGAGCCCAGGGCAGCAGCAGGAGAAGGAGGAGGAGGAGGAGGAAGAGGAGGACCTGTTGTCAAGGCAAAATGGGGAGTATAAAGGGGCAAGGACACTGGCACTGGGATGCTGGAGAAGACATGGGCACGGGGCAGCACTGGCAAGGTGATGTGATGGGGTGCTGAGGAGGACCTTACCCTGGCATTCCCCCAAGCCCTCTACCCATGCACTCAGCCCTTGGGTCGAGGCAGGATGCTGGAGGAGCGTTTGGTGTTGTACAAGGGGGTTTGGTGGTGGCATAGTGAGAGGTGACAGGGCCCCACTGCGGGGGCACACCGGGGCCCTGGCATGGTCGCTGGGTACCTTGCAGTGCAGGGCCTCCTTGCAGCACAGCACTGAGGCCTCCCACCCCTCCTCAACCTGCCCACTCCTGACACTGTTAGTGGACTGGGGATCAGATCAACCACCAGGCTGGAGAAGCAGGCTGACACCTCACTCTGCAGAATTCAAGGATGCAGCCTACACTGCCTTCACACAAATGGCATTAGAGCTATGGTTATGATCTTCAGTAATGCTCAAAATAATTGCTTTTACAACAAACACAACTGTGGGAAATAGAGCTCTCTAGCATTTCCCTACCTCTGGCATCTCCTAATCCAACTGTCAACTTGCAACCTGCCCCTCAACCTTCTTCAACTGCAGCAAAGTCGTGATACACCAGCATTATTTCTCTGAGCCCAGGTGATGGTGCAGCCCCCCTGCCCCTTCTCTCATCTTCCTCTGCTCCAGGAGAGGCAGTCTTATCGTAAAACAGGAAAAGAATTTTTTAAAACAACCTGGTTAGTTCACAAATTTGCCATTGACCTCACACCTGTGAAGGAAGGGTGCAAAAGATAAGCAGTAGCTTGGTGCACAAAAGGTGAGTACAGAAGACCAGCAGATGCAAGCAGGAATATAATCAGAAAGGCCAAGCATAAAGTAAGTTTGTAAGTAGCAGGATAATCAAAGGGGACAAGAAATCATTCTGTAAATTCATTAGTAGCAAGAGGAAGACTAAGCAAAATATTAGATCACTGCTCAACAGGGAGTGAAAATTATTGACAAAGGATAATATTAGAGAAACTAATAACAGTGATAAAGAGGTAAAATCTTGGCATAGAATAAGAAGAGAGTATGGGAGAGGTAATGTTATTGAGTTAGATACATTCAGATTTATTTGGCATAACGAGCTTCATTGAAGGCACTTAGAAATTTGGCTACAGCAGTCTCAGAGTCAGTAGTGGCTGTCTTCCAGAACCTGTAGATATGTGGTGGAGTACAGGAAAATCACAGGCATTGCTCTTACAAAAGTGAAAGAAAGGGTGATGGGTAATTATAGACCAATCAGCTTAATTCCCTTTTCCATTACAATTCTGGAATAAATCACCTAGTTATCTCTAAATATCAAAGGCTAAAATGAGATAATCAATTGTTTTCAGTGTGGATTTGTCAAGGATCAGTCCCTTTCAGTCAATCTAATTTCTTGCTGTCACAAGGCAACAGGTCTTGTAGATAAAGAAAGAACAGAAGATGTTGTCTATCTTTACTTCCATAAGCTGTTTAGGCTCCATTTCAAAAGCTATCCTTATGAGTAAACTAGAGAAATATAAATTAGCAGAAAGTACTGTTAGATAGATGAAAAATTAGTTGAAAATTTTCAGCAAATTTCAGTGGTTTACTATGAAAATTAAACATGTATTGAGAATACCTCCATGCAGGTCTGGATCTGGTTCTGCTCACTGATTGGATTAACAACATGGATGACAAAAGAGGGAGTGGGCACATCAGGAAGACACAAACCTGGAAGGCACTTTAAGTACACTAAAGAACAGACTTAGCATTCAAAATCATCTTGGCAATTTGGGAAACTGGTTGAAAAAACGTAGATGCAAATCAGTAGGAAACCATGCAGAGAATCTCAGCGAAATAGAAAGAATGAAATGTATAAACAGGGGTTGGAAAACAACTGGTTATGCAGGAATTCTTTCAAAAAGGCAGTAGGGGTTAGAAGAGATTACAAGTCCTGTCAAAAATAGTATAGTGTTGCAAATAAATCAAACCTCCTACTATAAAGAATAGATAAGACTACAGCTGTCAAGACCTCTGGAAATTACCTTTCCTTGTATTCAGCATTGGTGAGACTTTAGTTGGTGTATTGAGCCCAGTTTTGGCATTGCCTTTCTAAGGGGATTCATTGAAAAGTGCCTAGTGGAGGGCAATGAGAATGATCACAGATCTGAGACGTGTCCTCCAAGGAAAACCTGAAAGAAGTGGTGTTGTGTAACTTCAAGAGGGAAGACAGAGGGTAAAAGCAAATCCCCAGGCATGAAAGTTGTATAGGAAGAAGGAAAAAAGCCGCCCTCTATGCCCATGGCACAGGAAATTGTAGCAAGAAAGGTCTGTGTTAGACATTAGGAGCAATATTAAGAAAAATGAGCGGTGGGAGCAAGAGAGACTGCAAGGGAGACACTGAAAGAGATTACTTAGATGCTTGTCCCTCTGCTAAGAATGAGGTGGGTATAACTGGTCATGCCACAGGACAGAAAGGAGGAAGAGACAGCCTCTCTGAGTTCCCACTAGTCCTAGTTTTCTAGCAATCCATCTTGTCATTTCTGACATCCACCATCTAACCTTCAGCAATGTTTGAGATGCAAGTACACAGAGAGGGATGAGGCATAAGGAAGTGACACTGGCTCACTGAACACATCACTACTCTCCTCACTCACACCCCAGTTTATTCTTACTAACCAGGAATGATGACAGAATGGAGACCTGAAAAATGATGGAAACCTAAGAGCTGACTGAACCCTGGAGATGGACAAAGTATTGGCCCTTACCATCTTCTGGAGTCTGGCTAAAGGCAAAGGGCAGGGCCATGCCACCCAGATCCCAGCCATGTGAGCCCATGACTGACTGACTATTGCTGTGAGAGTTAAAAGCGTGATGTGAGCATATGTTTCCCTGTCACCACCAGATAACCAACCTGACTACTGCTTCTCCCTGCAAGGAAATCTAAATCAAGTGATGCCTTGAAGACTTAAACTGTCTGTGTACCTTAGTAGTAATACCTATTTCTGCAACATTTCCTTGGGGA
This sequence comes from Atrichornis clamosus, assembly GCA_013400975.1. Lineage (NCBI taxonomy): Eukaryota > Metazoa > Chordata > Aves > Passeriformes > Menuridae > Atrichornis > Atrichornis clamosus. The sequence continues at coordinate 20,851 of WBMZ01002497.1, read as the reverse complement.
AATCTAGGGAGTTTGTAAATGTATTAGGTTGGCATGAATATCCACCACAAGTAACGGAATTTCAAGTAAAGGCTGGAAATTTTTTCCTTTACCCTTTCTCTCTATTCCCAGCTACTTTCAGTCTGTATGACTGTCCTCCATCACCCTCTTTCCTTGGTCCCATGCGTTCTTATTCATAGAACAGAAATAGAAAACCATTTAGGTTGTAAAAGACCTTTAATATCATTGAGTCCAACCATTTACCCAGCACTGCGAGGTCTACCACTAAACCACGTCCCCAAGTGCCACATCTACATGTCTTATAAATATCTCCAGAGATGGTGACTCAACCACTTCCCTGGACAGCCCGTTCCAGTGCTTGACAACCCTTTCCATGAAGAAATTTTTTCCTAATATTCAATTAAAACCTTCCCTGGTGCAACTTGGGGCCATTCCCCCTTATCCTATTATTTGTTAGTTGAGAGGAGACTGAATATCACCTTTCAGGTAGCTGTAGAAAGCAGTAAGGTCCCTCCTGAGCCTCCTTCTCTCCAGGCTAAACAACCTCAGCTCCCTCAGCTGCTCCTCATCAGACTTGTGCTCCAGACCTGTCACCAGCTCCGTTGGCCTTCTCCGGACATGCTCCAGCACCTCAGTGTCTTTCTTGTGAGGGGCCCAGAATGGAACACAGGACTCGAGGTGTGGCCTCACCAGTGCTGAATACATAGGATGATCACTATCCTGGTCCTGCTGGACGCACTATTTCTGATACAAACCAGGATGCTTGTCTCATACACTTGTATCACACTTGATGCTCCACACACCCTTGCCTGTCTGAGGAGCAGAGTGCTTTCATTTGAGATCAGAAATAGACCATGAGAGGATAATGGTCCCTTGTCCAGATGGGCCTTGGACTTATATCTACTACATCTGGGATTAAGGGTGGACACATTCTCAGGATCCATCTTTGAGTCACCATGAGCAGCTCACCATTGTGTTTGAGACATCGTGCTGATTCTCACGTTTCATTGTCTGCCAAGCCAGGATATTAGCTCTCATCTTCAAAGCTCTCTCAGAGTCAATTGTCTGAGTCTGCATTTTCATCACAGCCCACCTCCTCCTTTGGGAAACACAGTTGACTAAGTCCATGATGAAGTGAGGGAATCTGGAGATGAAATGGAGATAAATGTCAAGGAGGTCTGGCTACTGAATAAGGTTGCAAAGGAAATACACTACCCCAGACTAGGTAAGTTTAGGACACACAGCAGTGCTCCCTTTCTTAAGAAGCTTTTCCACTATAACAGAAAAGAGGGTTTAACATCATAAAATATGATTAAAACAAACAAACAAATGCAACAGTCCCTTCTTAACAGACTGTATTACCAATTACCAAACTAGTTTAATGGTCATAAGGAAAACTGATTTGAAAGCCTAAGACATTTAGCAGCCCCCAGTATGTTTAAGGGAGAGCAGTATTGGGAAAGACACAGAGCACACAGAAGATTGCAGGAAAACATGTCAAAGAGGTTGGGACAGGACATGGTACATTATGCTGGAGTTTCCTGCCTTCACTGGGATTTACATGAACCAAGCAGGCAGGATGCAAGCATTTGCGCAGCTCCTCTATGGGGCACTGGTGGCTACCACCAGTAAGAGGGCAAGTGTGTGAGAGTGAAAACATCTAGTCTATTAATAATGTTCCTCATGACAGAGCTCCCATAGTCCTACCAGTTACTTTGTGGAAATGTCCATAGTTTATTGTCATTCATCCCTCTCAATGCTCAACTTTATCCTGTGCATAGGTGATCTGTGACCTGCCTTTCACTTAGTGACTAGTACACCTGTGCCTGGTGCTAGCCCAAACCTTTAGTCTTCCTCATCAGATTTTGTACCTTTGTAGCTGAGAGATTACTACTTCAGTCTCTTATCACTTAAGTCAGACACATCTCTGCATAGCTCACAGACCAAAACCACAATTTCACAGGTGTTTTCTTTCCTCTTTTCTACACTCTGTTCAGTTTATCAGTATTTCCTTAAAAAACAAAATTGAACAGGTGTTTTCTTTCCTCTTTTCTACACTCTGTTCAGTTTATCAGTATTTCCTTAAAAAACAAAATTGCAAAACTGCACAGAAAATTTGAGTCTTAACGTTGGAAAAAGATACATTAATGGGCTGTCCCACAATGTCATGCTTCTGAATGTGGAGCTGTCTCAATCCTTTGTAGAGATTTGTCATATTGCAAATGTGCATTGTGATCATACCAAAATATTATGCCCAGCTGTTCTCACTGTCCTACTGTCTGTCTCTGAGACACATTGGCTCTGGGATTTTCCCCCTATGAGAGTTTGCTAAGTTGACTCCTGCATATGTTCTCTATGCTGCAGCACTCTAGTTCTCTTCCCCTGATGGGCATAAATTCTCCCAACTCAGTATCCTGCAAATGGCATTAATACACAGCTTGCTCAGCTTTCTTCATTGTTCATGAAGACTTGAAGAAGGGCAGATTTAAACCCTCATTGCTGGAAAACTTTTGTCCCAAACTTACAGTTGCACTCAGTCACATGGCTGCATTCTCATTATCACTGATAACTCCTATCTGAAAATTCACAATAATTCTTCCAGTGGCAATTTCACATTTTGCTAATTAGAGCCTCAAGAACAGACCTGAAAAGGGAATTTTTTAATCAACAGAAAAACCCCTGCAGAGCTGAACAAAGCCCAGTGTATTTCTGACACTGGGCAAGAAGGTCACTTGAACCAGTTTCATTTCATTTGCATTGTATTCTTGGCAATTCGACCTGAATTTATTTTGACAAACAAATCTTGTGAGTAGTCTTCCCACACATTGAATGCATCTGTGGTGTTCCCTTCCTCCAACAGTTCCATAATACTAAGACAATTCAGTATGCACAGCAAAATTCTTCCTGTTATGATAGAGTGATGGAAATTAGATTTTTGCCATAGCAATCGAGTTTAGCATTCTTTCCCCCTTCGGAAGATCAATTTATCTATCATGCTTCTTTCTTCAGCACCTAGCTCTGTGGCATCCAAATGTAGTAGAAAAGTAATACAACCACAGCCCAGAACAAGAACTTCATTTTAATCTTCGCCCGAGTTCTGAGGCAGAGGAATATGCATTTGTGCTGTTCCATTACTGCAAAAGCAGAGTAATACCTCATCTCCCTTATCCAAGTGGGATCCATCTTGCCTAACTTTAGATGCCAACATCTGAGCTAGTCCTGGGCTACTTCTGTAGTCAACATCTATCTCATCAATAAAGTCAATGGAGATGCAATTCCCCTAATCCAGTGTGGACACCTATTTTGAGATAAGACAACCATGTCCTAGGCTCATGAGCCTATTGATCAGAGTCCTCTGGCTAGAATGGGAACATGCCCAAAGTAGACTCCCTACCCTGTAGGTATTCATGCTGGATCTGGTGGATCCCATTGCCACATGGTGTTCTCTCTCTGGACAATATTTGACTCCCTTTCTCCATTTGCTCATTCTGACAGTTCCTATACAGATGACAGTAAGCCAGAATCTTGGGGCAGGTTTTTCATATTGCTATTAAAACAAAGCTTTATTCCAGTTCCTCTGTGGTGCTTGGCTACCACCTTTGATTATGGAAGCTCCCTTTGAAGTCTACCTACCTAAGTTTTCTTTGATTTTGCAATTCAGAGTTTGGGACAAGCAATGTAAGATGGCACCACATCTATCAAAGAGCAGCGAGGCCTTTTTGGGAAGTAAGAAATAGCCCCCAGGGTTCCAATCAGGCCTGCTCAAGGTATTAGGTTTGGCAGCCAGCTGGTGTTCTGAGATGGAGTCGCTCCTTCACTGCTGCCTCCACCCTGCAGTCAGGTCAGTGCAGCGCTGAGGTATCACACTGTAAATCATGAAGAGATCTGGGTTAGAAACAACCTCATCCTGGGAAGTAAAGGGCACCTCCAAGTGCTGATTTGGCCACTGTTTTCAGCCTTCAGAGAAATGATATTCAATAGAGGTTGGTCCCTCGGGTAATGTGAGACAGCTCGGGTTTGATGGCCTCTTGTACATGTGTTAATATCCAACACACAATACCCAAATATTCCCAGCATACCCCCTCACACCTGAGTCCTCCCAGGGAGCAAGGGCAGCTTTTGGAGACTCCTCATTAGGTCACCGGCCCTGGGAGCTGAAATCTCCCCTCCCCCACCTTTGTACACAAGTGTTCCTCATTTACATAAATTATCTCTATTCAATTATCTGTCCAGATGTCCAAATTGTGCCACCAATGATCTGTGAATGAATTAAAAATGGAATATAATTTAATAATAACTGATTAGAAGGAGATTAGTTGTTATATAAAAAGCAAAAACCAAGAGATAGCTAGTTGCCCTTAATCCGAGCCAATCCACAGTAATTATAGAAATACAGTCTCGCTTGCTCTCCTTCCCATTTCTCTTCTTCTCCCCCCACATTTTCTCTCTTTCTCCTTTTCCCTTTCCTCTCTGTCCTTTCTTTCCTCTCTCTCTCTCCCCACTCTTTTTTGTTTCTTGGTCTCCATCCCTCCTGTGCCTTCTCTCCACTTTCTCCTCTTGATTATAACTACCTACGTCAACAGAGTCAAAGTCCCTCCGGCTGCTGACACGTCCGTGTAGCTGGGGATGTCCTGGCAGGTCCAACCAGCAAGAGCTTTCAGCTGCATTAACATCCTGTCTTTGAAGCCACGTTAATGATGGTGCCTTTATACTCTCACTTTTCTGTTAAACATTTCTGGAATCACTGCTTTTTCCCTAGGTTCCTAAGACAGGCTCTTTAAAGGTTTCCCTCTTCTTGTCTTTCGGAGTCATGCAGAGCAATTTCTACACTGCGCTAAATGTTATAAAATCATAAGCAGCACAGAGGCTCTGGCTCCTCCTCTTGCACCAGGAAGAACCAGCAGTGAGTCTCTGAGTCCCTATGGTGTCTCTTCTGGAGAAGAGTACCCAGACTTTTCCAGGAAATTTGCCATGGGCTTTTTTCAGTTATATTTTCTCCTCTCCCAAGCACACAGCCAAAATACCCCAGAATGAGGCTGAGATAATGCTGCACTTAGTCCTGGAGGAAGAAAACATTGGAGAGAGAAATACAGCACCTTGTTACCTGAATGCTCCATGAGGATCCTCCTAGCTGCCACCCACCTATGTCAGCTGGGACCTCTAGTGCAAACCTCCACTGCTCACTGTGATTTGCAATAGTATGAAGCTGAATAACTAAACACTATCATTAGTTTATTTTTACTCCTCTTGTAAATTAGAACAAGAAAACAAAATCATTTGCTGGTGTTAAACTGCCCAACTGGAGTGGAGAGTTTATTTCAGGTAATTTCATAACGTGATTTGGAAACTATCAGCCAGTAAAAGCCTAAGTTAAACTTACCCACTAGTTCAACATGGAGCTTGTCAGACATGGACAGTGATGATTAAGGATACGGCTTACAGACACACTCTTACAAGAAAAATGAGGCTGAAAACTGAAACATATTCACTGTCATAGACTCACCTACCTGTACTAAGGTACCAGTAGTACCTCCAATGTCTTGGCTTGCTATGTGAATGCAGTCTTCCCTGACATCCCATTTCTGAATTAAAAGTTCTGCTCTCTCTTCATACCTCACCCTTCAGAGCAGTGCTGACAGCAGCAGGTCCACTTTTGCCTCTTCTAATCACTAAGCCATCTGTACTGGTTTGGCTCTCCCAAGGTGGAGCAGAGATCAGAGAGACTAAAGGTCTAAGGCTCAGCGAGCAAACTTACATGATGTAATATCACGCAGACCATTTTGATGAGGTGACTGATGACATTGTGATGGCAGTTGGTGGTTATTTTACCCTTTAATGCACCTTTTATTTCTTTAAAATAGAAGGGTATTTGTAGACATAAAGGATGTAGTTAATGGTACAGCTTCAACAACAACCAGCAAATATTTCACAAAATAAGTTTTGAGACTGTTAGCTGTCGCAGGGGGTCCGGTGCTGCTCAGCACCAGCGCGCCGCGACCTTCCTGGAGGGAGAGCGTCCCGCAGGGAGCAGCTCTTCCAGGGGTGCTGGCAGATCGCCCTGGGCGACAGGCGATTCCAGCAAGTGTAGCAGCTTCTCTGCTACAAGGGATTTCAGCTCTCTGTGATTTCCGCTCTTGTGACTCAGCTCCTTGTGACCTCGCCCGAGGGGACAGAGAGACAGGAGCCTCGCACGGCAGCTCCGCAGGGGTCGCCTTTATTGTCCGAGCACCCTGCGAAGGGGAGGCCGCAGACAGCACTCCCCGCTTCCAGGGGCAGAAGCCGGGCTTTTTGTGGGGAAGGTAGGGGGTGGGGTAGAAACCAGTTGGCCAACAGGGTACGGGCTATTGCCGTGAAGGAACGAGGCGTGTTGGGATCTCACCATGACCCCGAGGAAGGTAGCTTATCTCTGGCTTCTCCAGGGGAGTGCAAGAGGCTCCTGCTTTGAGGGCTCCCAGCCCTCCACAGTTAGCACCATAAACCATTTAAAAAGCAGTAGAAATTAATTACTACAAAATACGTAAAGTTTTGGATACCCTGTCATTCAACCCCTTTCGTTAGCACAAATGTAAATGTGAAGATTTACTTTGGCATTCCAGAAACATGCAGTTTGGGTCAATTATATTGTTTTTCGTGGAAACACCACCCTGACCTTCAAAAATATTTATGAAGGTTTATTCTGGTAAGTTAGTTTGTATAAGTGCTGAGAGCACACTGTATTCATTCCCTGTTATGTTGGTAATTCCAGAATGGACCACCGGTTCCAGAGGAAGCTGATCAAGAGCTAGTTAAGGTAACATGTCTCATTTACAGTCACTGTAAACAAAATAGTTCATTAACTGTAATTTCTGTGTTGCTGCTAAGTGTTGCAATGTTGTCTTGCATCTCACTATATATGTGGTTTTCACAAAGACCTCTAAGAATCAAGAGAGTATAAGAAAATTCCAGCTTTTAATAAAACGTGTCTCCACCAGCACTACTGCAAAAGGTCTGATGACACCAACTGGAGCCATTCTAATGCAGAAAAAAATTAAAAGAAGTTTAATACATTATTTAAAGCATCCTACAGTTTCCAAGCTAATATATTTATTTTTTATGGACTTGATTCAAAAACTCTGGACTCTTGGGCTTTTGCAGTGAGCATTTTTATATTTTGGTAATTAAAATGTTAGTGCTCTGTGGCTAGAAGATGTGTTCAGCAGACTTTGAAGGATATTATTTACATATGATTTGGCTTTCATACTCTTATTTTTTTGAGTAATATTTTACTCACAAGTAGTTCAATTGGCTTCTATGAGTATTATTCAGTATGATAATGTGTGGAGAGGTAGCAAATCAGTCCCCTAGGCTGATGCAAGACAAGCCATAGTTAATGAAGGTGTATTAATGATTTCTGGTTTGAAAAAAAGTGTTTTGTTATGCTTTATAAATCCATCTATGAAGCCCACATGAAAACATTTTGCATCTTGGTATTTCTGTTGCAGAGATTCAAAGTTAAAGGGATTCCTGAAATGTTTCTTTACTGTTAATTTTCCCAGGTTTAGATTTATGTTAGGGGATGTGTGAACTGGAAGCATAATCAAACCCTTAACACACATTACCTTTTCATTCTCCCTCTTTTTCCATTGTTTCCATCAGTTTTGGTATCTGCTTTTCTAATTATTATCATCCTTTAGAGGAGCCTTACTTTGAAGCTGTTTTTCTCAATTGTTCTTTTCTTTCTTACAGAGATCTTCAGGAAAAGGATGTTAACTTACAACAAATCTAAGAACATATTGCAATGTTTAGTTTCATTTTTTAGTCTGAGTTTTGTTAGGAGTCTGAAGATGAATGGCACTGCCATGGCATGAGCAGAGGGACCAGGAGCACTGCAGTCCAGTCCTACCCTAACTTTATCACAAGACAGTAGGTTTTAGCACACCAAAGCCAGGTGACTTCTCCAGGCCACCCCAAGTGCAGGATCTTCTCCAGGTGATACTCCTGCACATTGCCCACGAGGGGCAGTGGCACCACCCTGTGCCATTGGCTTTGCCAAGCCTCATCCCTGAGCAGCAAGCACCACTTTCTTTTCAGAGCCTGTAAACACCATAGTTCAGATCAGAGTTCGTCCTTATCTCTTTAATCTACTCTCATCTAACAAACATGCGTGGTTCATTTCCCTGGGCTCCACCTCTGCCTCGAACCAAACCTCTGGCAGGTGGCTGAGAGCCAGCTTTGCCTGTGCTTGTACCACGCAAAAGCAGCAGCACCAACAGAGGCTTCTCCCATCCCAAACTGTCAAAGTGCTCTTTAAAGTCATCTGGGTTCTACTGTCAAGAGTCTGGGGAATGAGACAGTGGCATTTTCAGGAATCCATGCTGATCTGAAGGTGGGCTGCTCAGCTCCACACAAGGATGAAGGCAGAGATGTGTTGCTAAACAGAGGCTATTTTGCAACAGAACAGGACAAGTTTTTCAACAAAATATGATGCATATTGGAAGAGATTATGCAAGGATGTAAGATGAGAAAGAGGCCCAGGAGAGTTCATAAACCATGGACCTATCCCAAGCAACCCGAAGTTGGGATAGACATGAGATATCCCAGCTGCTAATACAGACTCCAAGGAAACAAAAAGGCACCCTGGACTCATTTTACCACCTCTGTCCTTTGGCTCACCAAGGGGGAAGCAGAGGGATGATGGTACTCCAGTGGTTCAAACCAAAGTGGTGGAAGTGACACCTGCTGGTAGGCGCCTGGGCAGCCAGAGCACAGCCCTCCTCCCTGCTGTGGGATCACAGTGGGCCACAATGAGCCTCCACACAGCTTCACAGAGTCATAGAATATCCTCAGTTGGATGGGACCCACAAGGATCACCAAAGTCCAACTCCTGGCTGGGAATGTCACCTGTTTAGACGCTCCTTGGGTTGCCCACATAGGGGATCTTTTGACTCTATCCCTTCATCCTGATTTCTCATTACTGCATTCAATGTTGGCTCCATGGATTTTTTTTAGACATTTCATGGCTCAAACTGCCCTGCAGATTATTAATTCATTAGGGGACACAGTGCTGAAGGCTTGGCACCTCCACTTAAGACATTTGGGGCAATTTCTTTGGATTACCTCTTCTCTGAACCGAGGACCCCTTAGCAGCTGGAGGGTGCTGGAAGTGCCAGCTTGTACCACATCATCTTCCCATCCTGTTTCATCTGCAAGGACACCAGGTTGAGCCTCCTGCAACCCCTGTGCAACACAGAGTGCAGCAACTGAGGCGACCCAAGCCTTTGCATCCAGAGGGCACCCTGGATCCAAAAGCCACGTTCAATGTAGACAGACTCATTAGTCACCAAGTCCAACCTGAGCCAAGACTGCAAGGTTTGTCTGTGCTGAAGCATGTATTTTGGAAGGTCTAAGTAGGAAAGACCATTCCTCAGGTAAACAGTTTTAATGCTTGAATATTAGACATGACTGTAAATCAGTTTCTCTCATACTGTGGGAGATTTTAACATTTTAAGGTATTTTCTCTCCATGGAGAATTAATGTTGTAATTTTAAAATGCTGGTTTGCAACTACTTTTTTTTTTTTTAACTGGTCTTACAGGTCATCAGCACCAGCTGACAGGAAGCAATGCCTGCAGTATACACACAGCTATTGCTGGCGACACAGAGTGATTGACAACAGGCATAGTGATTCCTATTTTATATTTTAAAATCATTACGGTCATCAGAAACTTCATGGCACATGAAATATTTCACACTTTTGGCAGCATGAAGATTCTCTGCTGTGTTATAACAAAAGGATTTTCCATCAATTTAGTATTTACTGAGTACTACGTAGCAAATGTACTTAACAGTTGGAAATTTAAAATGAAAATAGATTTAAACGATTTTTCATGGTATAATGTGATAGTAGTAGAAGAATATAAAATGAAAATGCATAAATTAACATAAGAAAATATATTTCAGAAGAATTTTGTAAAACAAACTGTTTTAAAATATATTGCTCTAGGGATTTCTGTAAGCAACTATTTATTTTTCTGTCAAAAGCCTAAACATTTCCATCCAAAGAGGGTTTTTCCAACAAGAAGCTGTTTTAAAAAATGTCTTGCCTACTCTACTAATTATCTTCACTGTGAAAAATTCAGGCCTTATATTAATACTTATATTTAATTAATTATGAATTAGTTAGCTTGACCTTCCAGTGCTAAATCCTGTTATGCTTTTGTCTAATAAATTAAAGAACCTTCCATCCTCTGAAAATGTCTAACTGCTTGCAGAGGGTGACCAGGCCACCTCCTCATTTTCCCACCTGAAGCTGAATAGATTGAGCTTCTTAATTCTTACTGTATGGCAGGTTTTTCAGATCATGGATTGTTCATGAAGCTCCTATCTGAATAATTTTCAGTTCTTTGGTGTGTTTTTTTGAAAATGCAGACACCGGAAGTGGACACAGTATGAATCTGTTATGGTATGACATGCCAAGACCAACCTTGTCCTGCTAGGTAACATTTTCTTGCCAATAGATCCAAAATTGGCATAGCTCTGATAGAGCAGATTACACCAAAAATCCATGCTTAGTTTTTATTATCTGTCATATCTCCTCCATCCTCCTCAGAGCCACTGCTTCCCATGGCAGCATCCTGTGACCTTCATTTTCTGTTCTGAGATATATAGTCTTGCATTTGGCTATATTAAAATCACATATTGTTCAAATGAGCAGAGCCTGCCAAGTGATCCAGATTGCTCAGTATAACTGACCTACTCCCATCATTATTTATCACTCCACCAATTTTTATGTCAAGTAGAAATCATTACTGGCATTGATTTTGTATTTTCTCTGAGTCACCACAAAGATATTGCACAGTATGGACCAAGAACCGATCTCTAGGCAACACATCTACAAAACTTCTCTGCCAGTGGATGATTGCCCGCTGAATTTGTCAGAACCACGAATTAGTTAGCTTTTAATTCATTTAACGTGTGTAATTCCGATTTCACCTCAAGCTAATTTTTTACCAATAAAGCGACGGGGTGCCAAGAGAAATGCTGGCCCGGCACGTAAACACACTGTGACAGCGGCTGCCTCCACACTGCTTTACTTCTCCCTCTCCCGCAAACCAAGCCGCATTCCAAATGACGCTCGCCGTTGAGCACCCATCCTCCGGGATTACTGGGGTCGTGGATTTGGGCACTTCACACCCCGCTGTGCGAAGCGGCACCCTGGAGCTGGTGCGGCCCCGCCGGGCTGGCCCCGGGGCTGCCCAGCGGGACGGCGCTCGCCCGGGGCGGCGGGAGCCCGGCTGTGCGGAGCGGCCCCGGCCGCGGGGAACCGGGGGTCCCCGTGCTGGGATCCCTCCTCGGCCGGCGGCGGAGCTGCCGCCTGTAATTAGCGGCATTAGCGGAAGGAAAGTTGCCTGCTCTGATCTCCCGTCCCGAGGCCACAAGGTCCCCGGGCGCCTCCATCCCTCCCCAGTCCTTCCCTTCCCTTTCCTTTCCTCACTGCTCTATTGCAGGCCAGGACGGCCACCCCCTTCTCCCCTTCCCTCCCCGCCAGCCGGGGAGGCTCCCGCTTGTATTTACCAGCAAATGATTAATTGTTGCTCGGCGCTGGCTGCTAATGCTGCTAATCCGGGCGGCTGCGTGTTCGGCCGCTCGCCCGGTGCCAGGCCCCGCGGGCGGAGGGGGCGCAGCGCCGGGGCGGGCGGGGGTCGGGCTGCGCCCCCGGCTGTAATTACTCCCCAGACAAATCTCTGCAAACAGAGGAGCGGGGAAATCTCTGCCCATATTGCAAGGGGCTGCGGCCCCCACCCGCGGAATAATTTTGAGACTCAAATCCCAGCAAAGACCTGCTACAAATTGCTGCAAATTAAGCTGATTTTGCCCCGAATGAGGGATTTTCTGCTGCAGATCAGCCCTTCCCGGAGCTGATGAGGTGGGGATTAGAGAAGGGACTGAAATCAAAGGGACAGGATGGTGCGGGAGGGGGGAGCCCAAGAGGGGAGCCCAGCAGTGAAAGTCCTGGAGCATTAACACTTATTGATTTCTACTTTGCTGACATTTTATTCTATTACCAAGTTTACGATTAGCCTAAACTAGGATCCATGACAGCCAAGGCTGGGTGCGGAGCCCCGAGGGGCGAGGGGCACTCACTGTTTGGGTTTGCACCACACCAGCCCCGCAAGCATTTGCTCTTGAGCAAATGCCACCTTCCAGGGGCTGCCTGGTTTCTGGCACTGGAAGGGTTGTGAGATGAACTGAGTTTGTGACCCTGGGCAGGCTGCACTCTCCTTTAGCTCACCAAGGAGGTGCTGGTGATTTTGAGGAAAGGGAGCTTTCTCCAAATTCTATTTCCTTATAAACCCTCAAATCTTACACATTACACGTGATGGGGATAGTCAGATCACCCCCTTTTCTACATCCGTCTGTCCATCCCTCCATCCCTTCCTCTCTCCCCTCCCTCTGGATCCTCATTTCCATCTGTTTAAACAGCAACAGCAATGTATGTTGCAGGTATTTCAAATTGCACCATTAAAGATTTTATGTTGTGGATGTTAAAATTAAAAAGATATATGTGCAAATAGTCACTATGAATTTAATCAACTTGATTTAATACTAATAGGAAACAGCAAATGGAATTTATGACTCAAAAAGAAGTGAATTTTTTAAATAAATACAAGTACTTTGTGAAAAACAGAAAAAAAATCCCAATCTGAAGAGTTTATTAGAGTCTAATCCCCCAACAACAACCGAAACTGGGGCTGCCCACCCAATAATCCTGGCTGCCATTAAAATATTAAAGATAAATCTAATCGTCTCTTTATCCAAAATAAGCGACTTTTATGTGGAGAGAAAATGTCTAACCCTTTGGGAAGAGAATTACTCCTAATGCATCAAATGGAATTCAGTCAGGATGGCAAAACTAGGTTTAAAAGCAAATGAGATGGTAATAGAGATAAAGACCAGTATAACAAATTAAAAATACTCATTTACACGAATTAAAATCACTCCTAAAAGGGTTCTGAGTAAGGAGGCCACTGGATGCTCTTGGCCCTTCTTGGAATGCAGGGGCTTACGCAGCCTCTCAGGACACAGGGGAGGGCAGGATGTGGTGCTGAGTATCTGTGGGGAAGAAGTTTTGTTCCTGACCTCATCTCTCTGAGGTGGTTTGTACCCATGTCCTGCAATGGCCCCAAACCCGTGCATATCTGAAGTTACACCAGTCCACAGCTTCCAAACAATTACTTCTGGTCCCAACATTCCTGCTCCAGCTGATGCCATGTGCCTGGGATGTCTGTATGGATTTCCCTGTGCTCCAGGGTTTGTGACGTGTTGTGGCAGCTCCCAGTGGCACCAAGTTCATGCTGGGCATGACAGGGTGCCCAGCTTGGTACCTTGATATCTGTCTATGGGAACACCCTGTTGAGGATAAGAGCCCCCAGGGGGCTCACCCAAATAGGGAAAAATCACCTCTGGGACCTGGAATCTCAGCTTGCTGCATGCTAGGAGGAGTTGCACCTGAGTGGTGATGTTGAGCACAGAACTCCGCGCAGAGGTCTGGGAGCTGGGAGTTTCCCCTCCTTTCCTGCTACCTGAGGAGCTTAGAAGGAGTGGATCAAGGCCGAGCAGAAATGTGTGTGCACTGCTGGCGCACGCTGCCTTCCCAAGCCCATGCCTGGACAGACCCAGCATCCCAGCTGCAGTGCCCCTTTCCACAGCTTCACACCCCGCACACGGGAAGCAGCTTCCAGGCATGACCCGTGCTCTGGACCTGCAGGAGGGTCAGGACCCCAACAGTAGGGGTGTGGGTGTGGGCAACTGCTGGGTGCTGAGGTGGGAGCTGCTGCAACATCCTGCCTCCTCACACACCCCACGGTCACTGGTGTGGTGAAGAAGATTGTAGCTGGTCCCGCTACCTGCTCAGATAATTTTGAGATTTGCTGTGTGCCCCAGTTTTGGAAACCCAAACCAGTTTGTGGGTGCACTGGAGGAAAAATCCCACCTGAGTATTTGTTCCAAGTGATACAGCCCACAGCACACTCCCAGGCAAGGTGCCATTTGCAATGGGTTATAGGCAAGCACATTTGCCAAAACTGAGAAGACGCTGAGTTCCCTCACAACCAACTTCATGAAAGACATCTGGTAAATCCACAGAACATGGTTTTACCTGCTCAGACTTCTCCTTCCATGTGTGAAATGCGAACTTGTTTCTGAAGAGAGAAAGTGAAACAGTGAAATTGGAAATGTCCTCACTTACAACATGTGACATGAGTAAGAGCAGTGATTCCCTGACATCATTTTAGATTCACTTTGTAATTTTAAGATTATTGATGCAATTTAGTGGGCAAGATAATTTTTTCTGTAGTAGATGATTAGGATCTGGAAAACAAGATTGCTTCCTCTGGGAAAAAAAGTCCCTTGTCTTCCCAAATTTGATTGTTAGATTTCACCCTTAGTAGAAGACTTCTGTCTTCCGAATGGCAGTAGAATAAATTATGTTCTTGGCATCTTGGCTTCTTATTCATAGCGACACGGCAATTTCAGCTCATAAAGACCTTGGCAGGCCCTCTAGTCCTTTCCCCAGCTGTAAGTGGGCTCCACCATACACAAACAAATCGTGTGAGTTGTGTGTAACCCATCCTTAAACCCACCCAGTGAAGTTTGTCCAAGATAGGCATCCTATTCTAATGCCTGCCCTCTAGAGGATCAGCATCCTGTCCTAACTCTTTCCTAACTCTTTAAGAGTTTCTCCTGCTGCCTTGCTACAGACAAAGCTATGTCCCACAATGCTTCCCGTATATCTGCTATCCTCAGTAGATATAGTGGACAATTTTGGAAGACAACCACTGCTACATTTTAAAAAATGTATTTAAAGACTTGTTGGCATCTCACTTCAGTCATCTTCACTGTAGACCAAAGAAATGTATCCTTTCTAGATACCTCGTTATTTTTCTGCAGTCCCTCACCAATCAGCCCAGGTCCGTCCGGAAGCTGAGTACCCAGAAGAGGCAAAGCAGAGTGCAACCCAGGCTGCTTTAGGTACTTTATCTGGTATATTGTCCCCTATTACTCACCTATGGACAGAAGCTGGGTTTAGTAATATTATCCTACATATTTATTTTCCTTAAAGGCTCCATGCCCTGGAACAAAACTAGATCTCCCTGGATTTCTCCCCTAACACAAATACACACTGTTTTTTTAAACAAGGCAGAGTATTTCGTCATCTGATGACGGAAAGGACATCAAATTGATTCCCAAATGTCCTCTTTCTCACAAACCATGAAAAGGGAACACTTCATATTGCTAAAGGAAAATGCATCAGACAAAATCCTTTGACACAACGTACGATTTACCTGAAGTACTCATGAATCAAAGCATTATTTAGAACTGAGTAGGACATCCTCACCCAAAAATTAGTATTATAATTACATGATTAATGAGGTGGCCAACAGTCATAGTGGATCAAGCAAATCTTTATATACATTTATGGCAGCTTCATTTAGTGTGTCCAGGTCAAACATCACTATTTTCCTATGCCACATTTTAGCTGACTTTAAAATTATATTTGCTGAACAGACTTTAGTCCACATGATATAGCCCATGTCTTGCTGCTCTGTTACTTTCTAATGAATCAGCACTGGAACTCTTGAAACTAGTGGAACAAAAATAAGCTCAGTTAAAAGCATGTCTACAGTATGGGTCTAGCTTGCTATAAATATCACTTCTAGTAAGCTTCTTTCAAAAAGAGTTAGAAACATTTATTAATTGAAAAATATTATCTTCTATTTTAGAGGATGGAAAAGAATGGCAATAATCCTCTGGTGATGCCCCATCCAGCACTGCCCAGAGACAGGAAATGGGATCAGATGTGCTGGGGCACTGACATGCAGTACCCACTCCAGACTGGCCCAAAGGGTTGCGTTTTTCTCCTCTATTTTACAGGCAACTGGAAGTTACTCATATATTCAGCTAACAGAAAGCCTTAATTTCCAGCCCATAACTGCTAAGCAGCCCCATGCAAAAAAGATGTTGTCTAACCCCTTGTCCTAAGCAGGGCAGAGCTGTCCAATGCCTCAAGCTGAAAGGTGCCAAAGGAAAGGTGTCATTAGTTACTCTGACCTCACCATAGGAAACTGCAGGAGAGAGGAACAGCCTGTGTTGTGGTATGGTTGAATCCTAGCAGCTGGATGTTCCATGTGGCATGAATGGAAGTGCTCAGCCAAAGGAGAGAAAATAGGGGAAATATGGATGCGTCTGTGTCAGGAGAGAAGAAGAGATAAAAAGGAAAAAAAGCAAAATGCCAGAAGAAGTGCTAAGCAAAGTGAAATCCTACTCTGTTAAATGTCTGTGACCAAGGTCCTGTTGTCTTCAATAGGATGAAGATTTTACCCAGGGGTTAAGAGGTGCAGCTCAAAACTACCAGGATAATTCAGAGCAGGCAGAAATTGAGAGGTCTGCTCAGGGCTGCAGTAACTCAGCCAGCAGCTGCCTGCTGGGAGCATTTAGCCATGGGCATGACAGGTGCCATAATCTCCTGTCATCATGTACTTTGTATCTTTGATTATTTAGAGATCAATATACTGACATGTGAAGAAAAAGATATGTTCAACAGACACTGCTGACATCAGAAGTTTCTTATATGGAAAGGCTTTTATACAGATAGAACATACCTATCAGACACCGTGAGCTCCATGGAGTTCAAGATTTTAGGGCCTGAAGGGAACATTACAACCTTCTAGCCTGAACTTTGACATAAAATAGGCTACAAAACTTCACCAAATAATTTCTACATGAGGCCAATAGCTTCTGGATGAGTTACAGATCATCTCTTAAAAACTTTCAGCCTTGATTTGAAGACTTTATGTGACAGAACTTACAAGACTGTGGGCAGGTAGCTCTGGTCAGTCTTCGTGTCTCAGCAGTTTTTATTAATACAGCAAGTGTCTCTTCTTGTTGTATTAGCATTATCATGTCCTGTATCCATCTACCATGCAACGTATGGTGGAAGGATAATGTAAAAATGTCCAGTGACTGTGACTTCAGTAGATCACCAGTGCTCCCCAAACTTTAAGAGCACAGCTGAAATAAAAACGTACTGAGAGAGACTTTTATTCCAAGTATTTTTCCACATACAGGTTTTGAAAGGAGACAGGCAGGAGCTGCATGGCCACTTCCACTGTCAGAACATGCAGAGGAGACCAAAATAACTGATGCTGTGTTGGAAGGACCCAAAAGCCATTGCAGAGGAGATGGAAGAGCACAGGGAGATCAGGTCCGTGACCTATCTGTTTGAATCATCAGAGAATCATAGAATGGTTTGGGTTGGAAGGGACCTTAAAGACCATCTTGTTCCAACCCCACTGTCATGAGCAGGGATACCACCCACAAGATCAGGTTGCTCAAAGCCCAATGCAACCTGGTTGTTGGGGCATCCATATCCTGTTCCANGGGCATCCACAGTTTCTCCTGTTCCAGTGCTCACTATCCTCTGAGTAAAGGATTTCTTCCTAATATCTCATCTAAGTATCTCCTTTTTCAATTTAAAACCATTTCTTCATGTCCTATCACTGTCTGCCCATGTAAAAAATTGCTCTCCATCTTCTTTATAAGCCGCCTTTATCCACTGAAGTCTGTCTAGACAAAGTCAGCTTTGAACCCAGTGCTGGCAGAAACAACACACAACATGCTTCTGTAATAGAAATGGAGGAGAAGTGACACTTCCTTGGAGACTATAGGGGTAATGACCAACATTGCTTCTACTGGGATTTGAGTTGTCCATGGACACAGGAGAAGGCTGGAGTAAAGTCAAGACTGAATGAAGAACCAAGTCAGCCCAATACATATGCTCTGGATGAATGACAGATATGCAAACAGAAATGGTAGAAGTGGAAAAGTTCAGCATCAAGGATAATACAGAAGAACTGTGGAAGAAGGCAAAGGATGAGCTGGGCAAAAATGTGAGAGGATTTGAGGTTTCTAAGGTTTCTCTCCCCAGGAGACCATCTGAGCCACGTAGCTGAGGAAAGTTCAAATAAAGCCAGAATTTCTCCTAGCAAAGACAGGTTGAAAATATTGCCAAAAATTACTTACAGAGGTATTGAAATACAAGTATTGACATATAAGTTCAGTTTCCTAGTCATGAAAGCTTGCAGAGAGGCAAAGAGGAATGAGAGAAGGCCTATTGAGAAGCAGACAGCCACAGACTGAATCTTGCAGCTCAGTGATCAGAGACTCACAAAGATTTGGTAGAGGAGAACATAGGAGAATGAAGGGCCCCCAGGAAGAACAGAGGTGAGGGTATTCGAAGTAACTGTGTGACATTCCATTGCAAAGCCTGCAAGAAAATCCCAGTGGGCAGGAGATGAAGCATTTGGAGCAATGCAATGAAAACACCAAGAAACTCCAGTATATATACCCAAAGACCCTATGTTTATACCTTTACAGCCTGGCAGTGGTCAGAGCATTAACTTTGTATGAACTATTTCAAATCGCTCATCAGGGAGGCACAAAATGATAAAGGTGACACACGCAGTAGAGTGGACCTCAGCCTGATAAGCTCTGATGAGCTTATCAAGTTGGGCTCTGTGTCAGTACTGCATGAGCTAGCACATCCAAATAACCCACTCCCCAGTACCTGTCCTTGGGTAGGGATGCAGAGCTAAGTCTGAAGGAAAATGGGAAGAAAGGGTGGAGCAGAAAGAGCGACGAGGTCGGTCCCAAGTTGAGAAGCAGCCCCAGTGCATACATACACCCTACGTGAGCTCTGGGCAGTTATGTAGGCAGAACCACAGCGGGCACCTCCTCACACCACTAGCGGAACCAAACAGGGGTGGTTACAACGTGTCAGAGGGCTTCAGACCTGCTGATTTTGGTTCTACAGCAGACTGAGGCTTGGGGCCAGGTAACCCACACAGTGCTGTGCTGCCTCAGAGATGTTTGAAGTGGAGCTGTTTCTGGAGAAATTTGAATCAGTTTACAGAGAACTTGAGAATTAGAGAAATCAAAATAAAGTTCCAAATAATTTATTGGCAAGCTGATAGCTTGAATTTTTACCCTAACAGACCCGGTCATGCTGAGGCAGGGCTTATGCAATTCCAGGTTGAATGCTGGGGAAGGTAATTGCACACCATACCTGGGGAGCCTCAACAGGGTGGAACAGAAGTCAAACCAAGCAGTAGCTAAGGCAGATGAGACACAACCAAAGTTTGATGTGGTAGTATCATCTGAGATGTCCCTGTCAAGGCTTGTAGTGCAACCTCCCCACCCTCTAGGAGTGCAGATGGCTGCTCAAGGTCGGCTCACTAATACAGGCACTTGTTAGGAAAGACCTGGAGGGACACTCTGCAGGGGTTCCTCCCTCCTCTGTTTGACAGCTGCTTTTAAACTGCGGGTCTATTCCTGGCTCCCACCAGAGCTCCATGCCTGTACCAGACCATGTACCCTACTGATCCGGACCCCCAGCCAGGGACTTTACTTCGTAGCTTGAACAGGGATCTGCCTCATCCCCGCCAGCTTCCCTGGTGATCTGAACTGAAGGCTGAGTCTCGCTACTGCCCACAACTGTTCTGCTTGCCTTTCTCAGGACAGTGGGACGGGGCTCTGGCTCCAATGACTGTTATCACATTTGGCTCCCAGCTCCCTGTCCCTTAGAGAGCAGCCAGTTACCACAGTGCCCCGGCAGTCTTCACTCACCTCTTATGAACCACAACACTCCATCGCTGTGGAGACACGAGTTACTTTAAAACCATGGCTGGGAATATCTGAAATATCAAGTCAGTACATGACTACCTTACTGCTCTAACATGAGACAGTTTCAGAAATCCTGCCATCAGAGTGGAGGTGCCCTTGGTTTGCTCAGGGAAGGCATGATTTTCAGCATCTGCAGCAGTCCCAATTCTTTGGCAGGCCAAGACTCTTAACCAGGATTTCTGAAGTATGCAGGACATGCCCTTTGGATAGTCCAAAACACTTGTGCCCTGGACAGATACTACAAATTTCAGAGAGAGTTGCCGGCCCTCATTGTGCCACCATGCACCCAGCACCAGAGAGCCTTCTCCAGAGACCAGGAGAACAAGTACCCCCCAGGGACAGGTTCCCTCCCCTTCACTGGAAGGCAGGAGCCATTTGGCTTGATGGACCATCCCAGAGGCCTGCAGAGCTGAGAAGAGAAGGAACAGGGAGCTGCTTCTCCTTGAAGCTGAGGCAGAAGATGGGCTTTTCATGCTGATCTGGAGCTACAGTCCCGGCTCCAGTTTGCTGTTCCACTGATTAACTGGCCCCCATGAGCAGACTTTAGGAGCCATACCGTGTACTACTGACCACTATCATGGTACATGCTGTGGTGGAGCTGTTGCCTCAGGCTGAGTGAAACAGGGGATGTCTTAGGCTTTCTCTTAATGTCTTTGGTTGGGGTAAGGCTGGCTGGGATCAGATGTGTGGTATCATGTGCACAAGTGATGAAAGGCAAGTTTGTGAGGAACTGTGGGGTTCAGAAACCATGCTCATGGTTCAGAGTCCAAACAACTGTTTCACCACCTCTGATGGCATGATGCTGGATGTTTCTCCAACATGCAAAGCTTCCAGCTCTACATTTTGAAGGAACACTGTTCAGTTTTAATTCTTAGATTTCCTCTGTGGTTCCTAACTTCTCTTCTGACCACATATTTATCACAGAATATGGGATGAGCAAGGAAACTGGAGATTCCTTCGTTTCCCTACACAGAAGCTTTGCACATCTCTCCTCCAGGGCCGGTGCCCCACGCCGTGCGTGTTTATGAAAGCAGGGATGCTTCTATCCCTCCCTCCCTTCCTAACCCCACCTCCCCAGCACGGCTGGAGGCGAAGCGGGGCCGGGGCCTACGGGGCCGGGCCGGGCCGGGGCG